>OY723251.1:964113-1483110 GCA_963210315.1 Rhynchopus euleeides | reverse complement strand
AAGAAATCAAGGCAGAAGAAGGGGGAAGAGGGGCAGGTCACAATTGTGACTGCATTTGAAGCGAGTGAAACCGCTCTGCATGACAAAATCGCGAAAGGGGTGCTCTACACGGGGATCACAGCGGGCGCGATGCAGGGTGTACTCTCCTGCCTCGCAGGCACACGCATCCCCAAGGACCCCCCGAAGGTTGCTCCGCTGGTGAAGAAGCTGGGCGACGAGCTGACGAAGGACAGCGAGAAGGTCATCACGGCCAAGCTGAAGGGGGGGAGGTACTGCATGTCGCATGACAACAGTGGGATTGGCGACACGAAGGCGACGGCCATCATCCTCAGCGCTGTAGGATTCGCCGCATCGCTGATCTTCATACGTCCGGAGGAGCGGAGGGGGAGCCAGACCGGGGTCGAGCTGTCGCAGGACATCAAGCGCGAGCTGACGCGCCTCAGCTTGCCCCCCCCCTTCCTCATCAGATCCGACAAGGGCGGGTCCAACGCAGCTGCAAGCCGTGAACTCGCCGAAGCATTCGGTGTCCCCTTCGTGTCGTGCGTCCCACACTTGGTGAACAACTGTGGCGACGTCTGCGAGACCTGGATGCTGGCCAACCTGGAGAAGAAGTTCCCGGGGTGTGCCGCCTTCGAGGTGTCCCGCCTACTCAACAACTTGCTGGGCGGGGATGAGAACAAGTATCGGCACAGACGGTGGGTCGAAGTGCAGATGGAGTGTCTCTCCGGAGTTGCTGTGTCATCGCTGGAGACCATCCTCGGGGAAGTCGAAGAACTCAGGGAGGACTGCACGCCGCAGGAGGAAGCCGATCTCTTCGAATCGTGCGCCGGGAAGATCCGTGCAGCCCTCCGCCAGCCGAACGAGGCAGTCTCCACCGCTACCACCCTCAAGGATATCCTTCCAGCAGCGCATGCTGTTCTCGACGCTGCAAAAAAGAACAACACAAAGGAGAAGGTGCCGGCTGTGAAGTGCCCCCTCCCAGGTGATACTCGGTACTCGTCTCGCATCGAAGTGTACACCCACGTGCGCCAGCGCATGAAGGCGCTGTTCGTGTTCGTGAGCACCGAGCTCCAACAGGGCAGTACGACACCCAGCATGGGGAAGCTGGGCCAGCTGCTCAAGGATCTGGGGGTCACACGGCTGGAGAAGGAGTTGCTGGAGATGGAGCGGGCAAATTCGCCGATCATGGAGCTGCTGGCTTCCTACACCACCCCCTCGAAGAAGTCGCACAGCCACTCTGTTTGGGGTGACATGGAGGGGAAGATTCAGGACCTTGACAACATCGCGTACGCCAAGACGGAAAAAGAGAAAGAATTTCTCGAGCGGGAAAAGAAGTCCCTGGAAGACCTGCTGGATGCCAAGTCCCCAGTCGCAGCTGTCCTCTCAGAGGAGCTGAAGGTGCGGTGGTGGGGGAACAAGTCGGAGGGGTCGTACTACTACTGAAAGGCGATGAGACACGTGAACCCACGTGCTGTCAAGATCATGGGGAACACTGACAACCTGATGTCCTTCCAGGATATCACTGCCTGGATTCCGGCGTTCCGTGAAGTCGAGGAGGCGGCGTGGGTAGAGTATGTGGATCACTCCAAGAAGGAGGGCATGAAGGGCGATGTGGACTCCTTCTGGCTGAACTACGGGGAGTGCGCGCTGCGTACTCTGTGCCTTGATCTGCTGGCGGTGACTGCATCGACTCTGGGGTGTGACAGCGTGTTTTCTATCGCGCGCCGTGTGCTCCCCCCGTCCCGCATGGCAGCGCACGCATCAACTCGGGCCCGAATCCTCTTCCATGCCTGCAACCAGGACCTACCCAACCAGTTCGACCGGACCCTGCGGAAGGGCTATCCTGCTGCGACTGGGCCGAAAGTCGTCGAGTGGGAGGACGACATTCTCCAGCCCACCACCATCCCGAAGAATGTGCTGGCTTCTTTCGAAGAGGCAGTCTCTGCCATCAATGCACACGCGTACACCGCGTGAGATGATCCG
This sequence comes from Rhynchopus euleeides, assembly GCA_963210315.1. Classification (NCBI taxonomy): domain Eukaryota; phylum Euglenozoa; class Diplonemea; order Diplonemida; family Diplonemidae; genus Rhynchopus; species Rhynchopus euleeides. The sequence goes on along the minus strand of OY723251.1, from coordinate 1,481,127 downwards.
CTGAGCGGCAAAACTCCAACCTGTATTCTGCTGCCGCTCTGTGACTCAAGCGTACTTTTGCAGTGTGGCATTTCTCTCACACTATGTTGCCACTTGCTGCCACGCAAATAAGAGTCCTCGTGGGGGATGTGAGTGTTGGAGTCAACTGAGTGTGTGGTGGGGGGGGGGGGGGGGCACGAACGTGCGTGTGGTGGGGGCGCGGGGGGCGGGTGTGTGCAGGAACCTGCTGGGTTCACCCGCTGTCAACGTAATATTGCTGAAGATCGAACTAAGGTCTTAACCTCTGAGTGTAAGACCTTAAAGAGGTTACACTAAGAGGTTTACAGGGGGGGGTCAAATAAACGTACTTAGTTGAATAGTAGTACTTAGCCGAATAGTTGGTGCCCCTGACGACCCCATATTGCGTAGTTTGTGCGTAGTGAAAAGGGGGGGGGGGGTCTCATTTTTTGATTTACTCAGCCATTCTCTGTCTCTATGCCGGGACCCCAAACTCAAGGAGTTCTTGCTGTTCCGGGGTCAGTGAGGGTGCAGGCGCTTCAGGTGCTGCAGGTGCTGCAGGTTCTTCAGGTGCTGCAGCGCTGGCAGCCTTCGGTGCGGGTTTCGACGCAGTCTTTGCAGGTCTCTTTGGGGGTGCCCTTTGGCGCGGTGCCTGCTTCAGCTCGTCGGGTGGAAGCATCAACGCATCATTAAGCGGTGCCTGCTTCAGCTCCTCCGGGTGGAAGCGTCAACGCATCATTAAGGAAGAAGGAAGCACAGTTGCTACGCTTTTTTGCAGCTGCAGGAAACGACACCATACCCAACAACAATCCCCAGACCGTCGAGGGAGAGTGGGCGCCTGGATCCCGTGACACAGATCTCTAGTGCCGTTGTGATCCCCTCGGATAACGTCTCCTGGACGTTGTCAGCGGAGGTTGCCTGTGTGGCGGTGACCTCCGTATACCCCGCGGGATCCAGTGCCAGTAGCGCCTTCTTCAGCTTTTCGTCGACCCCTCGGCCGACGCTCTCCTTGATGTCAAGGGCCACCTTCAGGGTGGCACCTCGCAGCGCCCTGAAGGCTGTGATCGTATCATCATTCACAATCTCGAGGGTGTTCTACGCGGCTCCTGGAACTCACTTCCTTCTCAGGTGTTTCTGGGCATGGGGCAACCTTGCCCAGGTGTTTCTGGAGTCCCGCCCCACATGTCGTGCGTTCTTTCGTACGGTGTATAGTGAGTTCTGGCAATAATTTTTTGCTCGGTCAGCGCAGTGCCTCCAGTCCTGTCTCAGTAGCCACACAGAAAGGGGGACCAAAAAAAACTGGGGGGGGACCAAAAAGCGAGACCCCCCCCCCAGATTGCGTAGTTTGTGCGTAGTGAAAAAGGGGTAAATCAGGGGCACCAATAGTAGTACTTATTTTTTTGGGGCTCTGGGGCACGTTGGGCCGTTGAATAGTAGTACTTACTTTTCACCCTTTTTTTTTGGGGAAATTTTTCGTTTTTTTTGAGATTTTCTTTTTGGAGACACACAAATCTGCAAACTTTGGGGCAAGGAATGGGGACAACGGGGTCTATTGGTGCCACTTAGGGGAACCAGGGTGCACGGGGTCCGTAGAGGGGGGAAGTGACCTACGCTCAAAGATATGTCGTGACGAAGGGAATCGGGGCATCCCCCCTCAGACACATACGGACGGGAAACCAGCGAACCCGCAAACTCCTGCGGTCCAGAGGCATCAGAACCACTGCTGAAGACCGCAAACCCGGAAACCCGCAAACTCCTGGGGTCCAGAGGCGTCAAAATCACTGCTGAAGAGCGGCGCGCATTAAACGACTCCTCATCTACGGCGTCCGCAGTCCCTACCACCAACGAGAAGATGTGGACGGATGGCCCCAGACACACCTCACCATAGATGTAGCCTTCGAGGACCAGCTGCGGAAAAACACATGCCAAAAGAAAGGCGGGGAGGGGGAGGTCGTGTTTCTTTCCTGAGGTGGAGGCCCACGTGCTTAAAGAAGTGGGAGAACGGCGGAAGAACGACTTGCCAACGACGCGCCGCAAAATCAAGGAGCTTGCCATGTCCTTTGTTCCCTTCCCGAAAGGCTTCCAGGCTTCGGTGGAGTGGATCGACGGTTGGGCCAGGAGAAACAAGTTTCAATTTCGTACTTCGCGCATTGCCAAGCTTTCTCTTGAAAAAGCCCGGGTCCAGTTGCACAGCTTCTGGTCCACCATCAGACGCCTCTCCATCGGGTCCGAGCTGCTGCACAACCCCTTTGGTACTTTTGACCTGGTTGTGAATGTGGATGAGTCTGCCTTGTACAAGAGCTCTACCCGCAGGGACAAACTGTTGTGCTACACCACTGACACCAACATCGTGGTCGATACCGATGCTGGAAAAAATAGATTTGCCACGTTGATTGGTGCTGTCACGTTCAGTGTGAAAGACAGGACCATTCTTGCGACAAAGCAGTCGATCGTTTTTAAAGGTGCGGGCGAGAGGATAAAGAAGGAGGAGCATCAGATTCACAAAGACTCGGGGGTTACTGGGGGGGGGGGGGGGGGCAAATACAAGAGTATATGCAAATACAAGGGTATATGCTAATACAAGAGTACTCCAGAAATCGCGATTTTACAAAGTTCACCGAGCAAATACAAGAGTATACTCTTGTATTTGCATACTAGACTTTTGAAGAACTTTTGTGGGGTTTTCATCATATTTTGTACTTCCAATGACCCCCCCCAGGCCAGTGGGCCTCCTGTCTGGAGTCGTCACGGTCTGGTGGGAGTCGCCTCGGGGTGGGAAAGGCCAAGAGGACGCTCGTATTGTCTCTTCGGCGCCGCTGCCCCATGAGGGCCCACCCGGAGGCCACATTTCTAGTATGCAAATACAAGAGTATATACTCTTGTATTTGCATACTAGACAACTTTTCAGCTAAAAAACAATTTTTTGAAAACCCTGAATTACGTAAGCTGGCACGGTGAATAGAAGAGTATACCCTTGTATTTGCCCCCCCCCAGTAACTGTACTTTCCAGAAAACCGGCTGGGTCAAAGAAGCCGAGTGGCGGTGGTGGATTGACAGCGTCTTGGCCCCCATTTGCAAAAACAAAAACGTGCTTGTCATTTATGACTCGGCGACAACACACATTGCACCAAAAAATGTTGCGTACTTGCACAGGAAGACGGGGGCGAAGTCAGCGGTCATTCCAGGTGGGTTGACAGGAACAGTGCAGTACCTTGATGTGCATGCATTTGCACCATTCAAGGCTGCCTTCCACACTCACCTGGAAGGGCTCAAGGACAAAGCCCGTCTCGAGATAAAGAAATCAACAGCCGAAGGTTTTCGCCAGGATTGTCGCTTCACAGAGAGGTGGTACCGCGAGGCCATGTGCACCTCTGTTGGAGCTGTTTGGGGAAAGTCGGTGGAAAGTGTGAGGGGGGAGGTGGTAGCCCAGCGCTTGCGGGATATGGGGTACGTGCTGAAGGTGTCGGGTGAGGAGGACGGGTTCGTGAAGAGCTCCCTTTGTCCGGACCTCACCTTCGCACCAAGCACAGAAACATCCCCTGAGGCTGGTGGTGCGGACCTTGAACCTGGGTTGGACGGGAAGGCAAAAGAGAGCACAGAGAAGCAGTCCACCCAAAAGAAAGTTGTGTCTCAGCCAACCCAACAGTCAAGCATCTTGGCATGGGCGAAGCCGGTTCGTGTGAACTCTCTCACACAGACACAGCCTTCCCAGTCCTCCCAGTCCTCCGAAAAGAAGCGCGCAGCGTCCCCGACCACCCAGACTCCCAACAAACACCGCAGGCTCTGCAAAGGGTGTAGGAAGCCTGGGCACAACATGCAGACTTGCCCCAGCAAGCCCAAGAACTTGAAGAAGAAGTAAGTTGGGGCGTGCTGGTTGTGGCTTGCCTTTTTCACATCTTTTTTTTAAGCATCAACGCACCAACCAACCACCGACAGTGAAGCTGACAGCTCTGATGAACTGTGTATGCTTTCACTAACTCAACAAGAATGTCAACCAGGGGGGGCACCAGAGGGGGGGGGGGCAATACAAATCAAAACGGTACGAAACCAAATGAGGGGCGAGTGGTAGAACGAGAACAGAGCGGATACTCGACCGGAAGGCAGAAGAAGTGAGAGACGGACGACAGCAGTGACCAGCGCGCCCCTGGTGGACCAAACAGCCCCGCAGAGCCCCTGCAAACAGCGTTTTTAGGAAAAGTTGAATAGACGTACTTAGTACGTCTATTCGCTCGCAAACTATTTATTAATTTTCTGGCGAGGTCGATTTAGGCCCGCGCGTTCGCCGAATAGTAGTACTAAGTACGTTTATTTGACCCCCCCCTGTAAGACCTTAATTAAGGGGATTCAGATGTTGGGCTTTTTTGGGCCGTTTATGGACTAAGGTCTTAATCTAAGAGGAGGAGGAGGTAGATTTGGCGAAAAAAATTCCTCTCTTATTAAGATCTGAATACATCCATGGCAATAATTCCAAAATAACGCGGAATTTACCGGGAAAATTAATTACCGTATACGTAAATATTTTGGAACGTAAATATTATGGAACGTAAATATTATGGAACGTAAATATTTTGGAACGCTGGTGGGTTGGCGTTCCAGATTTTTTTCGTTCCATAATATTTACAGGGCTTTCTGCGACTCGGGGACTTGGACCAGGTGATCGGACGGCATACAGAGTCCCTGACGGGACCTACTCGTGCACTTTTCGCGCGATTCCTGACGCAAGCCGTCCTCACCACCGAGTCCCCAACTGGCCCTGTAAATATTATGGAACGTAAATATTATGGAACGGACCGGCCAAAAATGGGCCCGTTCCATAATATTTACGTTCCATAATATTTACGTATACATACATTGGGCGTTATTCCGTTACCAGTAACGGTAATAACGTTATTTTTGCGTTATTTTTTGACCCCAAAAAAGGCAGCATTTCCCGGTGAATCTGACCCGAAACTCGGGTCCCTACCCCCCCTAAAAGAATTTTCTTGGGTAAAATATCACTCCAGGGGGCCACTCCGTGATGTCAAAAAATTGGAAAACGTTTTCTCCTAAAATAACGCGTTATTTTTCCGTTATTTTCATGAAAACTTGCGTTATTCGGACAATTTTGCGGGCGGATGGTGTAGTTTTTGGTGGAGATGGCTCCAGAATACCCCCCTGGGACCATTTTTTGGATAATAACGCACGGACATGTCGAGTTTCGTGAAAAAATCATGTTTTTTGGCTTTTTCAAGGCAAATACTGCAGAAACCCCTGCAACCTTGCAGCATCCAATGTTCCTGGAGTGAAATTTGGAGTGAAAATCACTCCAAAATCACTCAGTGTGGACGCAGAAGTGAATCCTTCAGGAATACACCCGCACACCTCACATTGGCGGTGTATAAACCACCTGATATTTTTACTCGTTACGAGCGACGAAGTAGCGCGAAGTAGCGACGTGCCCATTTTTTCCCGGTCCGTTCTAAAATAGTTACGTTCCAAAAGTCCGTTACTGGTGCTGTCAAAGACGCTTCGCACAATATACGCACGAACTACCCAAAGTACGCTCGGGCTACGCACGAAGTACGCAGGAACTACGCAATTTGAACTTTCTTGCACCCCCCAGTCATTATTTGCACGCACTCCAGGTCCCATATTTGCACCAGTGCAAATATGAGACCTGGAGTGCAAATATGAGGAATTTCCGAGTTCGTCGTGATGTGCAAAACATGACTGGGTTGTGCAAGAAACCATCATCTGCACCCCGTATCGGCCTCAATTGCACCCTCGTGCAGGTAAAAAAAGGCCTCGGGCCTCCGGCCCTCGGACCGTTTTTTAATTACGCACACGACCTTCGCGCGGAAAGTGTCATTCAGCCCTGCCAAACGTGCTCTACACACCACCCCCTTCATCAGGCAAGTGGGTTTGTAAGGGTGTGTGGAAGCGTCAACGCTCGGGTGCAGGAAATTTACATTTTGGTCGCAAATGGCGTTACACATGCACTATGCACAACGTGTGCACGATTTCGGCAGAACTACGCACAACCAACGCAATTTGGACCTTTCAACAACACCATTCACGGTACTTCGATTTTGGGTGGGAAAGATGGGGCAAGGAAGTGGCAAAAACTGCGAAGAAGGTCGAAAATTTTCACATTTTCATCAGAAACCATATTCAACGGATTCCAATTTTCGGGTGAAATCAAGCAGGTTGGCACAATGGCTCATGTTCACCCAAAAATGCACCTACCAAACCTCTTTTGCTTGATTTTTGGGACGGCATGGGTGATCCAGAGGCCAAAAATCACGATTTTTTCACCAATTCCTTCGACAACGGACAGTTCCAGACCACAAGGACCACATTTTGGGGTCAGAATTTTCTCGGTCAAAAAATTCGAAAAATCTGAAATCTCTCGGAATTTTGAGCATTTTTTGAGATTGGCATGCCCATTTTAGACCCTTTGCGTGGCTCTAAACCCAAAAATTTGCTCGAAAATGGCCTCAAATAGCCTAAAACAGCCCATTCTGGCCACCCCGAAAAAAAAATTCGAAAAGGGTCCCCCTATAGAAGTTGCCCAAAAATACCGAAAATAACGCGGTATTACCGGTAATAACGGTAATAACGTTACCGATAACGTTATTACCGTTACTGATAACGGTATTACCGTTACCGATAACGGTAATAACGGTAATAACGTTACCGATAACGTTATTACCGTTCCTGATAACGGTAATAACGGTATTACCGTTATCGATAACGGTATAACGCGGAAAAATAACGTTACCGATTTTCGGATAACGTTATTCGGCCGTTCTGGAACGTTATTAACGGTAAGTTATTTTACCGAAAAAATAACGGTATTACCGTTACTGGTAACGCAATAACGCCCGATGTATGGTATACGGTATTTTTTTATTTCTTTTTTCAAAAACGTACCATTTTTTGGTACGTTTTGGTACGTTTTTTCCGCGTTTTCGATACGTACTAGACATGTATGAAGGCTGTTGTTTGTGCGCTAAAGCCGGGCAAAACAAAAGCAACTCCGCAGCCTGATGAGGGGGTTGAATTTGTTGCCCAAGCGCTGCCTACTATCTTTTTGACACTGACAGGTTCCCTGTTGTGGAAACTGTGTTTTAGTGCAAATCTGAAAGGGAACAATAGAAGAGCCGAAGGGTATTCGTCGATCGCGAGAACACCCCATGTCATGAAGTGTGTGGGAAGTTCTGCAAGGATCTGCACTGGCACAGTTTCCTGCGTTGTTGCACAACTCTCAATAAAAAATAAACTGTGATTATCTTGCCTTCTCGTCGACACCAGGTCTCCAGCAACTGTGGGAGAACAGATCTGGACGCCTTTTTGTTGAACGCAAAACGACTGCGTTCTTTGTTTACAAACGGTGCCTGCATGCATTGTGCGCAGGATGTCGGCGCGAAAAGCGAGTTCTTTCATAAAAGCGGCCAAATTACAGTGTATCACAACAATCGCAAAGACACATAGTGTCTGTGTCATGTCATACCTTCAAGATCGGATCGTTCGATTCCTCCATCAGACTGCGAAGCTTCTCGAGGCCTTCAACACCTTCCATGCTTTCTTGCACTGTTCGGGAGTGATGTTCCAGGTCGACGTACATATCCCTATCTTCGTCGTTGATCGACACGCCACCCCAACCCTGCAACGCCTGGGCAAGGCTGGGCAAATGCATCTGGTATATTTGAATGACCCGGCGTTTCCCATCATCCATCCAAGCGTCCACCATGCGCAGGCACGCCCGCACTGTGTCGTCGGACTGGAGACGCTTGTCTGATGTGCAGTCTGCATAGAGGCAGTACACCCCGAACATGCTGGCGTGGCAATTCATTGCCTCAGCAGCCTCGAGGGGTGTGCCGAAGGCGGTGGCGAAGCGGCTCGTCTTCGTCCCGACGTTGCCGTGGAGCATCGCTCCTGTGGCGAGGCCCACCTGCATGATGCCCTGCAGCTTCTTCATCTCCGACACGAAATTCAGCGCCGCCGTGCTGTGCATCGTGCACTTCTTTGAGGCGTTCCACACCACCGTGAGGGTCCTGCCCGTCACATTCCCGATCACACCGTCTGTGGCGTGTGCCGCTTCCAGGGCAGACCGCACCATGATGTTGCAGTTGTCGAACAGTGCTTGGTCGCCTTTCGTGTCTCGCTGTGAGGAGGGGTGTGCATATGTAGAAAACACTGACGAACCAGGTGCTCAACAACCTGACATGGGCGTCAGCCACTGTCATGCGGTGCTGGAAAAGACTCAAATGCCCGACATACCACTCTGCACACTGCGACTGTGACGTTGGACCTCAGGACATGGAGGCCAGTCTTCTTCGCCTCCTTCTCCTTCTCCCTCTCCGACCGCTGCTTGCTGTTGGTTGTGGACCCGCTGTCCATGGATTCACGCTTGCTGGGGGTGGCAGGGCTCCGCTTGGGGCTCTTCACCTGGACTAATCCGCCCCGCACCTCCGTATCCGTTGTGGCGTCGCTGAACCGCTTCGACAGGTGCGAAGGCACCATGAGGTACAGCTGGTGCCCGTTGCCCAGGCCCTTGATGTCGTGCACCCCATGGTTGTGTATGGCAGGGTTGCCCAGAGCCGCCAGGTCTGGCTTGATGGCAGTGTACATGTCTGAGGTGAGGCAGATGGTGCCGCCCTTCGCCTTTGCCTCCACACGCGACGCGAGGTTCACCGTGCTGCCGCGGTAGTCCACACGCCCCGTCACAGGGTTCTCTTCTGCGATCGTCGAGCCGTAGTTGATTCCAATGCGCACCACCACACCAGCCTCGGGCAGGGTCAGCCCTGTTGGCCACTTCCTCAGGGCAAGCTTGCTCTGCACCTGAAGGGCAAACTTGGATGCCATGTACTGGCAATGGAAGGACACCATGAAGGCATCCCCGATTGTCTTCACCTCGTACCCGTCGAAGTCTTTGCAGGCATCACGCATCACCTCGTTGTGGATCTCCATCGCGGCGTTCATATCCCCGGCGCTGCTCTTCCACAGCTCCGTCGAGCCTTTGATATCGGTGAACACGATGGCCACATTCCCTGTCGGAGGCTCTGCGACCTCCTTCCCGCCCGCCCCGCTGTAGCCGCTGCTCTGAAGGACAGACACCGGGACGTACGCACGGAACTCCGTCAGGTTCTCAACCATCTTCCGGAAGTCCCGCTGCATGCGCGACAGCTCATAGAGGTGAGATTTGTGCACCAAGTCGACAGACTCGAGCTCCATATTCGCCACGAGCGCCATGTTCTGCTGCATGAGCACGATGGGTCGCACGATGCGGTAAGATAACGCAATGCTGACCAGCACGAGCGCCAGCCCCACTCCAGCGGAGATGAGCTCAACGCGCAACCGGTCAGACGCAATCTTGTCAGCCACCTTTTCTTTGTCAGCCTCGATATAGGCCTGTACCTGCATCCCCTGCTCCAGCACGCCAGCGTACAGAGACGCCACGTCGATTGTAATCACAACCCACCAGTCAAGACCCATGTCCACCCGCTGGAACCTGTCCACTGCAACCAGATGAGCTTCCTTCACCCCATTCACAACCACCTTTACCTGCCGGGGCGCATGGTTGATCCCACTATAGTTCCCCGCAATCGTACGAGCGACCCCCTGGATGATTGGGTCTGTCGCATTCACATCCGGAAGCGCCGCATACGTCACGCGCATAACCCCCCTCAAGGGATCCAAGGCCATCTTCTCGCCTGTGGCATTCCCATGCGACACGCCAGTGAGCAGCCCTCGTTGGTCGTAGCCCTCCCAAGGTTTCCCGAGCTCCTTTGCCCTGTGCATCAGCCACGACGAGGCGATGACGGTGAAGATCCGGGTGACGGACTGGGCGTTAACCGTCGAGGAGGACTGATGCAGGTTCGCCAGAAACGCCTGGATGTGCTGCAGGCTCATGAAGAGCGACACCTCTGTCGCCGCACTGCTCCCCGACGCATCCGGGAGGTTTGCAACCAGCGTGTAGCCGATGAAGTTCCCGACAGGCTGGACATTGGAAAACTTCAGCTCCGACATCTTGATCAAACCCTCCCTTGCCTCGGAAATCCCGGGCACCTTCTCCAACTTCTGCTCCTCCGGCTCAAGCGGGTAGGCTGTGGAGTTAATCTGGAGGCCGGAGAAAGGATGTACAGTCCCGGTGAAGCTGCCCTGAGGCTGCATCCGCATGCATTCCAGCGGGAGGGTCGACTGGAAGTGGGGGTCGCCGTGCCCTCTGTCGGAGGGGTACATCACGATGCCCCAGTCTCCGCTGGTCACACCGACGGCGGTTGCAGAGCTGGTGAGGCTCGATGCCGCAACCTCATACCAGATGAAGCGAGACAGCATGTCCAGCCATGCCGTGTCGTTCTTTGGGCGGTTGGCATGCTCGATTGCCGAGAACATGAACATGCGGTGGATGATGGCATCCCCTGTTCCGATGTGCCCCGACACGATCTCGGTGATCCCGGCGACGGTGTACAGCATGAGCTCGGCTGAGACTCTGTCAAGGGAGTTCTTTGCAGCCTCAGAGACGGCGTCGACAGCGTGGTCTGTTGTCTTTCGGGTATCGTCCAGGCCAGCGTCGCAGGCCGCTGCGCTGAGAACGTCGACGTTTATAGCAATGAGGAGCATGCCTGTCACACACAGCATGGCAATCGCCGTGTGCACGCTCAGCATTTTCTTGTAGACAACATCGATGGATCCCGAAGAGGCAATGCTGCTGACGTCCCGGTTCATCACCTGTGACTCATCGTCGCTGTTGACATCGTCGACAGCAGGGTCGATCCTGTCGGGGTCCCAGTCCGGCTGCGACATGTGCCCTTCGCCCGGGACAGCACCAAGCGAGAAGCGGGTGTGCCGGGGAGACGCGCTTGAGTGTGGGTAGACCCTGTGTGCGTGGTTATATGAAGGGGAGGGCGGTGCGTGTGTGTGGGAAATCAAAAACCCCAACCAACAAAACAGACCGGGTGCATGGGCCGGAGGGGGGGATGCGGCAGGGGGAAGTGGGGGCGGTGGGCATCGGGCAGAGGCATGTCTCGTCATGTCGCAGGGCACAAGAGGGGGGACACCCTCAGCAGCGTCTTGCTCAAAGCCTGCCAGCAGGGGGGATGCCCGTCTTTTGTTTGTGGCTGTTGTGTGTGCGCCAAACCCGGGCAAAACAAAAGCAACTCCGCAGCCTGATGAGGATGTCGTATTTGTTGCCAAAAGCGTTGCCTACCATATTTTTGACACTGACAAGAGCCCCATGTTGCAGTAAAACAATACTCCGCTGACGCCGTGAGTTGGTGAACAGAGTACAGCCACCACCACCACCTTCTCCGCTGTTGCGGTTTTACACCTGTGCATCCTTGTCGGAACATCCAAATGCCACTCGGATTGTCATTCGAAACAAAACAGGTGTCTAGAGGGTGCCAGCTTTTGGGACAGCAGCAAGACTGGGGGGGGGGGGGGGGGATTGAGGGGTGGCGGTTTTGATATTTACACTGGCTTGGGAAGGTGCACTCGCCGGCCAAACCAAAAAATATATAAGGGGGGGGGCCTGAGCTCAGAAGTGCATAAACGTGAGTCGTCTCACAAAAGGGGGGAGACAGAATGACACAGTATGCCATAGAGCGAAGGCACCCAAGGCTGTTGTTTGTGCGCCAAATCCGAGGTAAAAAGCAACAGCAACTCCGCCGCCTGATGAGGATGTCGTATTTTGTCGCCCAGAAGCGCTGCCTGCTATCCTTTTGGCACTGCGACAGGATCCACTACCGCAGTAAAACACTGGAGGTTCTCTCCCCCTCCCCCCCCCCCCCTAGGCATACTTGTCCCCCCATATGGGGAACCCCCTAAATCTGGGGGAAATATGGGGGGTCGCAAAACCCCGCCCCCATATGGGGAAAAAGGCTGAAAATATGGGGAAAAACCGGTAAAATATGGGGGAATATGGGGGAAATATGGGGCCCATATGGGGGGATATGGGGGTATTCGTGCTGCAACGGGAGAACATCAAACCACTCATGCACGCACACACACGAAGTGCGCGTCGAAACCGGCATCATGCCTTGTTGGGGATCCTCCAGGAGTCCTATCCTGGGGGGTGCGCGCTCGTTCAGGTGTGGCCAGGTCTGGCCCCCCCCTGGAAGATCCCCCAGGTGGGTCGCACCGACCTCCTGTTCCTCTCCTGCGCCGATACAGCGGCAGCGGAGGGCGAACGCTTCCCGGTTTGGCGGGGCACCGCAGTGACAGCGGCAGCGGTGGTGGACACATACGCACAGACACACAGAGCGCGTTCAGGGTTAACAGCTCCTCACAACACACACTCTTGTGTTTTTAAGTCCTGTCTGGCACGTCACTCTCACACTCGCTGTCCTCCTCCTCTGGTGTGTTTGCGATTGCGAACTGCCCCCTGGGATCCTTATTAGATAAGGGAATTCACAAGCAGTGCATTCTGGGGTGTCAGGCGCTTCCGCCACTTTTGACCGCTCCGAGCGCCGAAAAGTCGGAGTCGACGCTCGTCACCAGGCAGTGCTTGACATGTTCAAGCTGCATCTGCCGGGTGGAATGAGACCTGTGAAGGCCAGTACAAGGACTGGCTGCAGGACGCAACTGTTCTGCCAGCAAAGACAGGACTACTGGACAGCATGCTCTGATGACCGCTACTCAGACTTGAAGAAAGTGGCGGTCAGCGCTCTCACAGCACCTTTTGTGGTCTGACTCGAGCACTTCAGCCGAGCGTTTCCTCTCCGCAGAAAGCGACGATGCGAGATGGCTCTGCAAGGTGCTAGACGTCTCCTGTCAGTCGCTGACTTCACACCCTGTGAAAAGCAGAACGAAGAGAACTGTTTGTTGACTGCTTCCACCTGAGGAATCCCTGGGTTTTCCCCCATATATCCCCCATATGGGGGAAATATGGGGGAACAGGACTTGAAAAACCCCCCATATTCCCCGCATATTTTCCCCATATTTTTGGCCTTCCCCATATGGGGGTACAAGTATGCCTAGGGGGGGGTCACTGCTAAGGAAAAGTGGTAGACAAACAGCAATTTTTCCGACACCCCCATTCCGACCCCCGGAGAGCCTATTTTTGGGTAGCTGTTGGCCGATATGTGGTGGAAAACAGGTTTTAGGCCCATTTCGGTGATTTTTGACACCCGGGAAGGCATTTTTCGCCCATTTTTTATTTTCCTACCAGAACTTGTACCTCGGGGTAGTAGCGTGGCTTCGTCATTTTTTGACTACAACCACTGGGAAGAGGCATTGTATCAAGTTCCGCATACATATCGTCCAGGAGGTTCTCCTGGAGCTCAAGTATGGTGAATTCATCCTGGTGGAGCCCGCTCTCCTCGGCGCGATCCATCAATTCAGCACCCCGTTTCCTTCCCAGGAAGCTGCGGATCTCGCCCTGTTTGTGGGCCAAGTATCTCCCGGAACGCTTCCTGGGCAGTTGTCTGGGGACGCGGTCGCTTCGCAAATGCGCGCACATCCTCTGCCGAGGGTACAGGGGGATTTCCCCACCTCAATATTCACTATTCCGCTTGCGGTGACCTGTGCGAGTGCAGTCACCGTTGAGGCTGTACACTGAAAGCGGCTGATCAGCTGCACTGTCATTGACGAGAGGAGACCCTCCAGCCAGTCGTGCACCACACCTGTTTGAATTCGATCCACACCGACCTCGGCTCACGTCAGCACTAGGGTGCGAGCGCTGCAGTGGAGTATGTGTTCGTACAGGGACCGTGCCACCTGTGCTGCACCTTCACCATGGTGTGCTTCCGGTACAACAACCGGTAGGTACCTTCTTGTGCGATATCTGCGACCTGCAGCACCGCTATCTCACAGCAGGGCTTGCACCGCTGTTCCGATAGACTCCACAGGAACCTCTCGGCAGCTTTGAAGGGTGGAACAGAGCTTTTCTTGGCCCATTGCATGTTGATCACGATGAGACCTTGCCCACCGGGGGTGGGCTCGGTACAAGTTGTGGTATGGAAAATTAGGATGGGGTCTGAGAGGGTAACAAGGCCACAGATCATGTTGTAGTGGGGGTATATCCGGGTTCCGACACATTCTGGACCGGTTTTTCATATTTTTTTGGCCCAAAAATGACCTCCGAGGGAAAGTGGAATTTTGGGGTTTGTCCCCCCCAGTGACCCCCCCCTACCCCCCCCCCCCCCTCTCTCTTTCTATCCACCTCCGGTGACCCACCACAGATGAAAGCCGCTAATACGCAACACTCAAGTGGTACCCCCTGGAAAGGCCGATTTCCGTCGTTATTCTGTAGTTCCTCGACAATATTCAGGGGCGCCACCAAGCACGTCAGGCTTCGCCAAAATCGTCTTCCTCTTGCGGGGGGCGGAGCGGAAAATGGAGTGATCGTTGCGGAGTTGGGCGGCGCTGTGCAGTGTGGGTATTGAGGGTAGGGCCCGCAGTTGGATTCTGAGGGGAAAATATATAGGGCTGTTGTGTGTGCGCCAAATCCGGGCAAAACAAAAGCAATTTCGCAGCCTGATGAGGATGCTGTATTTTTTCCCCCAAGCGCTGCCTGCTATCTTTTTGACACTGACAGGTGCCCTGTCTGTGCGCCAAACCTGGGTGAACAAACCTCACATGGTTTTGCCTGATGAAGGTTGGTGTGAATGTGCGCACAGTCAAAGCAACAAGTCAAGGTAGATTGCGTTTGTCACCCAAAGCGCTGTCAACTATCTTTTTCACTGTGACAAGCTTCTTATTGCGTGTGAAAAAAGAAACAAGCGACATGAGGAAACAAAGACGACGATGGCCCATGCAAGAATATCAAAGGGGCGATGGGGCGGGGTCAGGGGATACCAGGATTGATGTGTGTTTGGTTTCGGTCACCGGGGCAGATGCGATCCCGCATCTTACTCCGAACTATCTGAACGCTGAACGCTACGAACACGAGGAAACACATTAACACACTCGTTACCAGGCGAGCGGTTGAAGTACAATGGACTGACTCACTACCTTGGGATTAGTGTCAGGCAACTCCTTTGTGGGTGGCTGACGAAAACATGCTCAAAACTGCCATGTAAGAAAACAAAGAAGTCTGGTGGTTGTTATAGGCACGATCGGGCAATGTGTGGTTCCTTGTGGTCAGGGCGGCCTAGTGGACTCAGCCCTGTTCGGGCGGCAGGTTCCACGAGGTAGGAACACGGGTGAAAAGTGTCGCCTCGGTTCTTTCTCTTCTGTGACGTGTACTTCGTTTGATGTGCTGACGCTTCCACACACACTGACAACCCCTCTTGCCTGGTGGAGGGGGGTTGGCAGAACTAGATGGCATTTTCCACGCGAAGGCTGTGTGTAACATGCAGGGGATGGGTGCGCCGAAGGTGCACAAAATAGGGCAACTTCAGGGGGGTGACGATTCTTCCCGATTTTCCAGAAAAATAAAAAAAAATCGGGGGAAAAAACGCTGAAAAAAGGCGAAAAAAGAGTATGGGGAGTTGGGTCCAGTTTAGCAAAGTTCGTGTATTTTTCGGGTGTTTTTTTGAATGGGACACCCGAAGAACCCGTTGATATGTGAATGACAAGGGAGGAACACCCACCCGCAGGCAGCAGGAGCAGAGCCGGCGGATGATGGAGACGCTCCTGAAGAGCGTCAAGGGGTGGGCAGTGGTGCCACTGGTGGAGGGCAAGGGGGTACACGGGGCACACGATGTCGTGCGGCATCGCAAATGTCCGCGACCCCTGATCAGGGGTGTGCGTTGACGCTGCGCCAGTCAAGGGCCGCGTCAAACACAAACCAATGCCAAGAACATTCCGTCCAACAACTTCTTATGCTGCAGGCGACAGTCCGGCAGGGAGACGGACGCACAGTGGTGTGGGTGGACGGCGCCCGAGGCAGGTGGTGGAGGAGGATGCGGGATACCCAGCGCACACAAAAGTGATGGGCAGATCCGCGACCTGCCCCAATGACATGGGGGAGATCCGGGTAGATCGGCCAAGAGCCCCAATGACATGGGGGAGATCGGGACAGATCAGCCAAGTGCTCCAATGATGTGGGGGTGATCGGGACAGATCAACCAAGTGCTCCAATGATGTGGGGGAGATCGGGACAGATCAGCCAAGTGCTCCAATGACATGGGGGAGATCGGGACAGATCAACCAAGTGCCCCAATGATGTGGGGGAGATCGGGACAGATCAACCAAGTGCCCCAATGACATGGGGGAGATCGGGACAGATCAACCAAGTGCCCCAATGATGTGGGGGAGATCGGGACAGATCAACCAAGTGCCCCAATGACATGGGGAAGATCGGGACAGATCAACCAAGTGCTCCAATGATATGGGGGAGATCGGGACAGATCAACCAAGTGCCCCAATGACATGGGGGAGATCGGGACAGATCAGCCAAGTGCCCCAATGACCTGGGGGAGATCGGGACAGATCAACCAAGTGCCCCAATGACCTGGGGGAGATCGGGACAGATCAACCAAGTGCTCCAATGACATGGGGGAGATCGGGACAGATCAACCAAGTGCCCCAATGACATGGGGGAGATCGGGACAGATCAACCAAGTGCTCCAATGACATGGGGGAGATCGGGACAGATCAGCCAAGTGCTCCAATGACATGGGGGAGATCGGGACAGATCAACCAAGTGCTCCAATGACATGGGGGAGATCGGGACAGATCAGCCAAGTGCTCCAATGATATGGGGGAGATCGGGACAGATCAACCAAGTGCTCCAATGACATGGGGGAGATCGGGACAGATCAGCCAAGTGCTCCAATGATATGGGGGAGATCGGGACAGATCAGCCAAGTGCTCCAATGATATGGGGGAGATCGGGACAGATCAACCAAGTGCTCCAATGACATGGGGGAGATCGGGACAGATCAGCCAAGTGCTCCAATGATATGGGGGAGATCGGGACAGATCAGCCAAGTGCTCCAATGATATGGGGGAGATCGGGACAGATCAACCAAGTGCTCCAATGACATGGGGGAGATCGGGACAGATCAGCCAAGTGCTCCAATGATATGGGGGAGATCGGGACAGATCAGCCAAGTGCTCCAATGATATGGGGGAGATCGGGACAGATCAACCAAGTGCTCCAATGATGTGGGGGAGATCGGGACAGATCAGCCAAGTGCCCCAATGACCTGGGGGAGATCGGGACAGATCAACCAAGTGCTCCAATGACATGGGGGAGATCGGGACAGATCAACCAAGTTCCCCAATGACATAGGGGAGATCGGGACAGATCAACCAAGTGCTCCAATGATATGGGGGAGATCGGGACAGATCAGCCAAGTGCGCCAATGACATGGGGGAGATCGGGACAGATCAGCCAAGTGCCCCAATTACATGGGGGAGAGCGGGACAGATCAGCCAAGTGCTCCAATAATATGGGGGAGATCCGCCAAGTACCCGAATGATATGGGGGAGATCGGGCAACCCCACTCACGTGTTGGGGAAGATCGGGGGAGATCGGGCAAGGCCACTATTGTGGTGGGGGAGATCGGGGGAGATCGGGCAACCACATTCATGTGTTGGGGGAGATCGGGGGAGATCGGGCAACCACACTAATGTGTTGGGGGAGATCGGGGGAGATCGGGCAGCCCCACTCATGTGGTGGGGGAGATCGGGGGAGATCGGGCAACCACACTCATGTGTCGGGGGAGATCGGGGGAGATCGGGCAACCACACTCATGTGTTGGGGGAGATCGGGGGAGATCGGGCAACCCCACTAATGTGTCGGGAGATTTAGTGAATAGTGCGGAGCAAGTATCTTCGCGCGACGCGAGAAACACAACAAAGCAATAATTTGCCCAGAGGGCCGGAGAGGGGAGGGGGGACAGCCTGCCTAGTCAAGATCTGCGAGAGGGGCCGAGCACCAACGCACACACTGCCCTTTCCCCCCCTCCAGGTGCGCCTCCAGCTCGGCCAGAGTCTTGCACTCTGTCATTGTTGTGTGTGTGTGCGGGTGTTTAAAAGGCGAGAGGGGCCGAGCACCAACGCACACACAACCCGATTTCCTGATGAAGGGTGGTGGTGGTCGCGCCCCCGTCCAACCGTGCAACGCACGTGGCGGAAACTGCACTATGCAGCAACAGTGATGAGAAACAACACAGCAAAAACAGCAAGCAAACAGCGACAGAAACCTCGCGCGCGCCGCTCCTCCCTATTCTAAATCTCCCTTACCGTGGCGAAGCCACTCGACTAAAGTCGTTCGTAGGGGAGATCGGGGGAGATCGGGCAACCCCACTCATGTGTCGGGGGAGATCGGGGGAGATCGGGCAGCCCCACTCATGTGGTGGGGGAGATCGGGGGAGATCGGGCAGCCCCACTCATGTGTTGGGGGAGATCGGGGGAGATCGGGCAGCCCCACTCATGTGTCGGGGGAGATCGGGGGAGATCGGGCAGCCCCACTCATGTGGTGGGGGAGATCGGGGAGATTTAGTGAATAGTGCGGAGCAAGTATCTTCGCGCGACGCGAGAAACACAACAAAGCAATAATTTGCCCAGAGGGCCGGAGAGAGGAGGGGGGACAGCCTGCCTAGTCAAGATCTGCGAGAGGGGCCGAGCACCAACGCACACACAACCCGATTTCCTGATGAAGGGTGGTGGTGGTCGCGCCCCCGTCCAACCGTGCAACGCACGTGGCGGAAACTGCACTATGCAGCAACAGTGATGAGAAACAACACAGCAAAAACAGCAAGCAAACAGCAACAGAAACCTCGCGCGCGCTGCTCCTCCCTATTCTAAATCTCCCTTACCGTGGCGAAGCCACTCGACTAAAGTCGTTCGTAGGGAGATCGGGCAGCCCCACTCATGTGTCGGGGGAGATCGGGCAACCACACTAATGTGGTGGGGGAGATCGGGGGAGATCGGGCAGCCCCACTCATGTGTCGGGGGAGATCGGGGGAGATCGGGCAACCCCACTCATGTGTCGGGGGAGATCGGGGGAGATCGGGCAACCCCACTAATGTGTTGGGGGAGATCGGGGGAGATCGGGCAACCACACTAATGTGGTGGGGGAGATCGGGGGAGATCGGGCAGCCCCACTCATGTGTCGGGGGAGATCGGGGGAGATCGGGCAACCACACTAATGTGTTGGGGGAGATCGGGGGAGATCGGGCAACCCCACTAATGTGTTGGGGGAGATCGGGGGAGATCGGGCAACCCCACTAATGTGTTGGGGGAGATCGGGGGAGATCGGGCAACCCCACTAATGTGGTGGGGGAGATCGGGGGAGATCGGGCAGCCCCACTCAACACATACGGGGGAGATCGGGGGAGATCGGGCCGCCCCACTCAACACACACGGGGGAGATCGGGCAACCACACTAATGTGTTGGGGGAGATCGGGGGAGATCGAGCAACCCCACTAATGTGGTGGGGGAGATCGGGGGAGATCGGGCAACCACACTAATGTGTTGGGGGAGATCGGGGGAGATCGAGCAACCCCACTAATGTGGTGGGGGAGATCGGGGGAGATCGGGCAACCACACTAATGTGTTGGGGGAGATCGGGGGAGATCGGGCAAGGCCACTATTGTGGTGGGGGAGATCGGGCCACTTTTGTCTGTGAGCATCGGCCGAGGTCTCCGTAGTGGCCTGTTGTTTGTTGCGACTGCTTCCCCGTTTGAGCCCCTACAACAGCGTTTCCGGGCTCCGGGACCCCTCGTAGTGGGCTCAGATGTCCAAAAACGACCCATTTTGCTACCCCCCAAAAAAAAATGCGAGCATCTCCCCCTACAAACCCTGGCCTTACCACGGCCCCAGACCCGAAAAAAAGCCGGAAAAACCCGAAATTTTGGGGTGACGATTCCGATTTTTTTCGGGTCTTTTTTCCGGGTTTTTCCGGCCTCCAGGGGGGATTTGATAGCCTGTGTAAGTCACTAAACACGGCTAGTGATCCGATGATGGCCTCATCAGGGACAGTTCCATCAAGCACTAATGAATGGCCCATCAGGGATTGGAGCCAAGCTCGCTGGTGGTACCTCGACGGAAGCTTTTTGTTGCATCTCTGCGGCGGCCGTGTTTGACTGGTGCTTGCAGTACGCGGTGGCGGGAGGACCGGGCCGGCCGCGCTTCGCGCCCCCTCCGGCCCGGTCCTCCCGCCACCGCGTACTGCAAGCACCAGTCAAACAAGACTGCCAACACATTAGGCATTGGTGGTCAAAACTACGAACAAACTTCCAAGCCGGACCAAGCTCGCTGGTGGTACCTCGACGGAAGCTTTTTGTTGCATCTCTGCGGCGGCCGTGTTTGACTGGTGCTTGCAGTACGCGGTGGCGGGCGGACCGGGCCGGCC
Organism: Rhynchopus euleeides; assembly: GCA_963210315.1. Taxonomy (NCBI): domain Eukaryota; phylum Euglenozoa; class Diplonemea; order Diplonemida; family Diplonemidae; genus Rhynchopus; species Rhynchopus euleeides. The sequence goes on along the minus strand of OY723251.1, from coordinate 1,460,899 downwards.
GCGCTTCGCGCGGACGGGGGCGCTTCGCGCCCCCTCCGGCCCGGTCCGCCCGCCACCGCGTACTGCAAGCACCAGTCAAACAAGACTGCCAACACATTAGGCATTGGTGGTCAAAACTACGAACCAACTTCCAAGCCCGACCAAGTCTGGAGGAGTCACAGAGGGGTCCGGGGGAAAAACCTGAGTGACGCGTTTAATTGCACAAAATGAGCTCAAAACTCAAAAATTCCTTCGAAATCGGGCTCAAAAGTGAAAATAGGGTTTTCCGAAAAAAAAATCGAAAAGGTCCCCTTACAGGCCTCTGGCTAATTCTGGGGCCGGACTTAACGTTGGGCCGGAGGGGGGGGGGGGGGGGGGGGGGGGGGGGCCCTACCCTACCCTACAGCACGTCGGGGGTACCCACAACCCGACCCAACCCTACCCTAGGGTGAGGGTTGGGTACCCATAACCCGACCCAACACGACCCTACCCAACCCAGGGGTCAGGGCCAGGGTTGATCCTAGACCCAACCCAACCCAAGGGTTAGGGTCAGGGTTGACCCCAGACCCTACCCAACCCTAGGGTAAGGGTCAGGGTTGACCCTAGACCCTACCCAACCCTAGGGTTAGGGTTAGGGTTAACCCTTGACCCAACCCTAGGGATAGGGTTAGGGTTGACCCTAGACCCTACCCTAACCCTAGGGTTAGGGTCAGGGTTAACCCTAGACCCTACCCAACCCTCGGGTTAGGGTCAGGGTTGACCCTAGACCCTACCCTAACCCTAGGGTTAGGGTTAACCCTTGACCCAACCCTAGGGTTAGGGTTAGGGTTGACCCTAGACCCTACCCTAACCCTAGGGTTAGGGTCAGGGTTAACCCTTGACCCAACCCTAGGGTTAGGGTTAGGGTTAACCCTAGACCCTACCCAACCCTCGGGTTAGGGTCAGGGTTGACCCTAGACCCTACCCAACCGTAGGGTTAGGGTCAGGGTTAACCCTAGACCCTACCCTAACCCTAGGGTTAGGGTTAGGGTTAACCCTTGACCCAACCCTAGGGTTAGGGTCAGGGTTGACCCCAGACCCTACCCAACCCTAGGGTTAGGGTTAGGGTAAACCCTTGACCCAACCCTAGGGTTAGGGTCAGGGTTGACCCCAGACCCTACCCAACCCTAGGGTTAGGGTTAGGGTTAACCCTAGACCCTACCCAACCCTCGGGTTAGGGTCAGGGTTGACCCTAGACCCTACCCAACCCTAGGGTTAGGGTCAGGGTTAACCCTAGACCCTACCCTAACCCTAGGGTTAGGGTTAGGGTTAACCCTTGACCCAACCCTAGGGTTAGGGTTAGGGTAAACCCTTGACCCAACCCTAGGGTTAGGGTCAGGGTTGACCCCAGACCCTACCCAACCCTAGGGTTAGGGTTAGGGTAAACCCTTGACCCAACCCTAGGGTTAGGGTCAGGGTTGACCCCAGACCCTACCCAACCCTAGGGTTAGGGTTAGGGTTAACCCTTGACCCAACCCTAGGGTTAGGGTTAGGGTTAACCCTAGACCCTACCCTAACCCTAGGGTTAGGGTTAGGGTTAACCCTTGACCCAACCCTAGGGTTAGGGTTAGGGTTAACCCTAGACCCTACCCAACCCTCGGGTTAGGGTCAGGGTTGACCCTAGACCCTACCCAACCCTAGGGTTAGGGTCAGGGTTAACCCTAGACCCTACCCTAACCCTAGGGTTAGGGTTAGGGTTAACCCTTGACCCAACCCTAGGGTTAGGGTTAGGGTAAACCCTTGACCCAACCCTAGGGTTAGGGTCAGGGTTGACCCCAGACCCTACCCAACCCTAGGGTTAGGGTTAGGGTAAACCCTTGACCCAACCCTAGGGTTAGGGTCAGGGTTGACCCCAGACCCTACCCAACCCTAGGGTTAGGGTTAGGGTTAACCCTTGACCCAACCCTAGGGTTAGGGTTAGGGTTAACCCTAGACCCTACCCTAACCCTAGGGTTAGGGTTAGGGTTAACCCTTGACCCAACCCTAGGGTTAGGGTTAGGGTTGACCCTAGACCCTACCGAACCCTCGGGTTAGGGTCAGGGTTGACCCTAGACCCTACCCAACCCTAGGGTTAGGGTCAGGGTTAACCCTAGACCCTACCGAACCCTCGGGTTAGGGTCAGGGTTGACCCTAGACCCTACCCAACCCTAGGGTTAGGGTCAGGGTTAACCCTAGACCCTAACCCTCGGGTTGGGTAGGGTATAGGGTTAACCCCCTAGGGTCGCTAGGGTCGGGCAGGGTCTTGGGTTAACCCCCAACCCTAACCCTCGGGTTGGGTAGGGTATAGGGTTAACCCTAACCCTAGGGTTGGGTTGTGTATAGGGTTAACCCTAACCCTAACCCTAGGGTAGGGTTGGGTCTTGGGTTAACCCTAACCCTAGGGTTGGGTTGGGTATAGGGTTAACCCTAACCCTAGGGTGAGGGTAGGGTATAGGGTTAACCCCAACCCTAACCCTAGGGTTGGGTAGGGTATAGGGTTAACCCTAACCCTAGGGTAGGGTTGGGTCTTGGGTTAACCCTAACCCTAACCCTAGGGTAGGGTTGGGTATAGGGTTAACCCTAACCCTAACCCTAGGGTTGGGTGGGGTATAGGGTTAACCCTAACCCTAACCCTAGGGTTGGGTTGGGTCTAGGGTTAACCCTGACCCTAACCCTAGGGTTGGGTAGGGTATAGGGTTAACCCCAACCCTAACCCTAGGGTTGGGTTGGGTCTAGGGTTAACCCTGACCCTAACCCTAGGGTTGGGTTGGGTCTAGGGTTAACCCTGACCCTAACCCTAGGGTTGGGTAGGGTATAGGGTTAACCCCAACCCTAACCCTAGGGTTGGGTTGGGTCTAGGGTTAACCCGAACCCTAACCCTAGGGTTGGGTTGGGTCTAGGGTTAACCCTAACCCTAACCCTAGGGTAGGGTTGGGTGTAGGGTTGGGTTGGGTATAGGGTTAACCCCAACCCTGATCCGAGGGTTGGGTCGGGTCTAGGGTTCACCCTGACCCAAACCCGAATCCTAGGGTAGGGTTGGGTCTTGGGTTAACCCTAACCCTAGGGTTGGGTTGGGTATAGGGTTAACCCTAACCCTAGGGTGAGGGTAGGGTATAGGGTTAACCCCAACCCTAACCCTAGGGTTGGGTAGGGTATAGGGTTAACCCTAACCCTAGGGTAGGGTTGGGTCTTGGGTTAACCCTAACCCTAACCCTAGGGTAGGGTTGGGTATAGGGTCCCTAAGGTCCCTAAGGTTAACCCTAACCCTAACCCTAGGGTTGGGTGGGGTATAGGGTTAACCCTAACCCTAGGGTTGGGTTGGGTCTAGGGTTAACCCTGACCCTAACCCTAGGGTTGGGTAGGGTATAGGGTTAACCCCAACCCTAACCCTAGGGTTGGGTTGGGTCTAGGGTTAACCCTGACCCTAACCCTAGGGTTGGGTTGGGTCTAGGGTTAACCCTGACCCTAACCCTAGGGTTGGGTAGGGTGTAGGGTTAACCCTAACCCTAGGGTCGGGTTGGGTTAACCCTAACCCTAGGGTTGGGTTGGGTTAACCCTAACCCTAGGGTTGGGTTGGGTATAGGGTTAACCCTAACCCTAACCCTAGGGTTGGGTTGGGTCTAGGGTTAACCCTGACCCTAACCCTAGGGTTGGGTAGGGTATAGGGTTAACCCCAACCCTAACCCTAGGGTTGGGTTGGGTCTAGGGTTAACCCGAACCCGAACCCTAGGGTTGGGTTGGGTCTAGGGTTAACCCTAACCCTAACCCTAGGGTAGGGTTGGGTGTAGGGTTGGGTTGGGTATAGGGTTAACCCTGGCCCTAACCCTAGGGTAGGGTCTAGGGTTAACCCTAACCCTAACCCTAGGGTTGGGTAGGGTGTAGGGTTAACCCTAACCCTAGGGTAGGGTTGGGTCTAGGGTTAACCCTGACCCTAACCCTAGGGTAGGGTTGGGTGTAGGGTTGGGTTGGGTATAGGGTTAACCCTGACCCTAACCCTAGGGTAGGGTCTAGGGTTAACCCTAACCCTAACCCTAGGGTTGGGTAGGGTGTAGGGTTAACCCTGACCCTAACCCTAGGGTAGGGTCTAGGGTTAACCCCAACCCTAACCCTAGGGTTGGGTAGGGTGTAGGGTTAACCCTCACCCTAACCCTAGGGTTGGGTAGGGTATAGGGTTAACCCTGACCCTAACCCTAGGGTAGGGTCTAGGGTTAACCCCAACCCCAACCCTAGGGTTGGGTAGGGTGTAGGGTTAACCCTCACCCTAACCCTAGGGTTGGGTAGGGTATAGGGTTAACCCTAACCCTAGGGTGAGGGTAGGGTCTGGAGTTAACCCCAACCCCAACCCTAGGGTTGGGTAGGGTCTAGGGTCACCCGTAACCCTCGAAATCGGGCCCAAATCGCCAAAATGGGCACCCCTCGAAAAAAAAAATTCGAAAAGGTCCCCCTACCCACACCTGGAAATTACCAAAAAATCTGGGACCCCGGCGGCCCCAACCCTAGGGTACACGGTGGGATCTTGTAAATTTTACATGTATAACTACAAGTATATACCGTAAACGGAAATATTGTGGACCGTAATAAAGGTGAACCGTACTATAGGTGGACCGTAAAAAAGATGGAACAAATGGGATTTTTCCGGAACTTGGAACATTTTTACGGTCCACCTATTTTACGGTTGGGATCGTGGACTTGGCGGTTTTTTTTACGAGTTCCTTCGCGACGAAGTCGCGAAGGAACCAAGGAAATCGTACGGCTGAAGCTGCAGGATTAACACCACAGGGCCTCAGCACAGAGTGTGCACTCACCATCGTCCGGGAACTGTTCTCCCACAGTTACTGCAGGGTGTACTACACTAAAGGAGTACGATTTCCCTGAATTTTTCGGGCACTGATTCACGAATTTACATCTGGAGGGAGCCCGGTGGTCTCAGCTTCTGTCTGCGCGCCCTGCCGTACTGTGGCTGCTTTTGTGGGCTCGTGCAGCAGGTTCTACTTTTACTTCTACCGGAATGCTCCTTGCATGGTACTACACTTCTCGAGGTGTGGTGGTGGGTGAGTCTCGAGGTGAGATCGTGCCTTTTCCACACGCAGGGAGGACTTGCTTCTCTTGCTGGTGTTGGTTGCGGTGGTGGAGGGAGGGTCCAAAGCTGGGAGGTCGGGAGGCCTACGTGTGGGTGTCTGCGGCGTGGAGGCCGCAGTCCGCGCCCCGCAACCCACCAGCCCGCGGGCGAAAAACGCATTGTCTTTTCCATATTCAGTCCCAATAAATGGTGGACCGTAAAAAAGATGGAACGTTTGGCCTTTTTTTGGGAACTTGGAACATTTTTACGGTCCACCCTTTTTCCGTTTACGGTACATGTATTATACATGTATAATACTTGCATGTCAACTATTATACATGTATAATACATGTATATGCCTGAAATATACATGTAAAATACATGTATATCAAGTAAAAATACAAGTATAATACTTGCATGTCAACTACCGTAAACGGAAATATTGTGGACCGTAATAAAGGTGAACCGTACTATAGGTGGACCGTAAAAAAGATGGAACAAATGGGATTTTTCCGGAACTTGGAACATTTTTACGGTCCACCTATTTTACGGTTGGGATAGTGGACTTGGCGGTTTTTTTTTACGAATTCCTTCGACGAAGTCGCGAAGGAACCAAGGAAATCGCACGACTGAAGCTGCAGGATTAACACCGCAGGGCCTCAACACAGAGTGTGCGCTCACCATCGTCCGGGAACTGTTCTCCCACAGTTACTGCAGGGTGTACTACACTAAAGGAGTACGATTTCCCTGAATTTTCCGGGCACTGATTCACGAATTTACATCTGGAGGGAGCCCGGTGGTCTCAGCTTCTGTCTGCGCGCCCTGCCGTACTGTGGCTGCTTTTGTGGGCTCGTGCAGCAGGTTCTACTTTTACTTCTACCGGAACGCTCCTTGCATGGTACTACACTTCTCGAGGTGTGGTGGTGGGTGAGTCTCGAGGTGAGTGGTGGTGATCGTGCCCTTTCCACACGCAGGGAGGACTTGCTTCTCTTGCTGGTGTTGGTTGCGGTGGTGGAGGGAGGGTCCAAAGCTGGGAGGTCGGGAGGCCTACGTGCGGGAGTCTGCGGCGTGGAGGCCGCAGTCCGCGCCCCGCAACCCACCAGCCCGCGGGCGAAAATCGCATTGTCTTTTCCATATTCAGTCCCAATAAATGGTGGACCGTAAAAAAGATGGGACGTTTGGCCTTTTTTTGGGAACTTGGAACATTTTTACGGTCCACCCTTTTTCCGTTTACGGTATTATACATGTATTTTTACTTGATATACATGTATTTTACATGTATATTTCAGGCATTTACATGTATTTTACATGTATAATACTTGTCATGCAAGTATTATACATGTAAAATACTTGCATGACAAGTAAAATACATGTATAATACTTGCATGACAAGTAAAATACTTGCATGCAAGTAAAATACATGTATTTTACTTGCATGCAAGTATTTTACTTGTCATGCAAGTATTATACATGTATAATACTTGCATGACAAGTATTATACATGTAAAATACATGTAAATGCCTGAAATATACATGTAAAATACATGTACCGTATACGTAAATATTTTGGAACGTAAATATTTTGGAACGCTGGTGGGTTGGCGTTCCAGATTTTTTTCGTTCCATAATATTTACAGGGCTTTCTGCGACTCGGGGACTTGGACCAGGTGATCGGACGGCATACAGAGTCCCTGACGGGACCTACTCGTGCACTTTTCGCGCGATTCCTGACGCAAGCCGTCCTCACCACCGAGTCCCCAACTGGCCCTGTAAATATTATGGAACGTAAATATTATGGAACGGACCGGCCAAAAATGGGCCCGTTCCATAATATTTACGTTCCATAATATTTACGTATACGGTATAATACATGTACCGTATACGTAAATACCGTATACGTAAATATTTTGGAACGTAAATATTATGGAACGTAAATATTATGGAACGGGCCCATTTTTGGCCGGTCCGTTCCATAATATTTACGCAGCAGCCGGATTATTGGAACTGAAAAACCAACCCGACCAAGTCTGGAGGAGTCACAGAGGGGTCCGGGGGAAAAACCTGAGTGACGGGTTTTCCGGGAAAAAAATCGAAAAGGTCCCCTTAGCAGAAGCCGGATTATTGGTGTGAAAAAAGGGGGAAAATGGGGGAATTTCCGGGTTTCCGGTCCGGCCGGCCGGGCGGCTCCAGCCCGCATTCACCCATTTTTCAACAAAAAAAATCGAAATTGGGTTCGGCCGGGAAATAATTACCGTAAACGGAAAAAGGGTGGAACGTAAAAATGTTCCAAGTTCCCAAAAAAAGGCCAAACGTTCCATCTTTTTTACGGTCCACTATTTATTGGGACTGAATATGGAAAAGACAATGCGATTTTCGCCCGCGGGCTGGTGGGTTGCGGGGCGCGGACTGCGGCCACGCCGTAGACTCCCACACGTAGGCCTCCCGACCTCCCAGCTTTGGACCCTCCCTCCACCACCGCAACCAACGCCAGCAAGAGAAGCAAGGCATCCCTGCATGTGGAAAGGGCACGATCACCACCACTCACCTCGAGACTCACCCACCACCACACCTCGAGAAGACATTACATACAAGTTATACAGACAGAGTATCTAAAGGGACATCAAGAGAGGGAGGGTGACGGGTTTGCGGGACATTTACAGGGGCATAAACAGAGAGAGGGGATGTGGCACAGTGCTCAGCACTCAGCACTGAAGTCGAGTGACGACAGGATCCTCTCCATCTCTGCCAATTCTGCGGGGGTCGTCAGCGCTGCGTCCGGGTGCACCTCGGTTGGAGGGTCGTAGTCAGCAACAGCATCATCGGTACTTGCTGCGAGCGTTCCGGGGTCGGCGATGATGCCAGCGCGGACGAACGTTTTCACGACGGAGCTCGGCTTCACCTTGCTGAACCCACGGCACAGCCAGGCGAGATGGCGGTCGCGCATGTCCGCGGCGGTCACCTTCGTCGTCCTGGCCAGGTCAGCCATCAACTCCTGGTCGTCGAGCTCAGGGTTCTGGGCGACGAACGACACGAAATGCAGGTTCTCCGCGTCGAACACGATCAGCGGCCCGGAACGGATCTCCGTGAGGGTCGCGGCCCACTGCACCTCGGACAGGGTGATCAGCCTCACACTGGTGTAGTACTCCCGGTTGAGTGCGCCCACAGCAGCCTGGGCGGCGGGGTATGGGAGGCGCTGTGCCTCGGTGAACTGCGCAGCGTCACCATTCGCAGAACGCAGTTCCTCCAGCACCTGCTGAACAGCATCCTGTGCGCCGGGAATGCCTTCCGTGTCAGTGGGGATCACCTTCTCGAGCAGGTTGAGAGCATCCTTGACCTTCGGGAGGTAGGCCTTCCGCACGCCGTAGCTGTTGAGACACAGCTCCACAGCACGCAGGGCGCACCACCCACTCGCGTTGTCCCCAGGGTGAACCCAGTCCGCACAACCCGGAGACACCACGATGCTTGCCCTTGTGCCGGCAAGGACTGCGTTGCGGAAGGCGGCTGTCTTCACGGACGAATCGTACACCATCACTTCATGCGACCCCATCCCTGCGAAGAGGAAAGGGGTGCCAGTTTTCGCAAGGGCACGGGTTTTCCTCTTCTCGTCACGCCGGAACAGCTTGGTGCAGACACCGGTGTACCACTTCGAGAACTTTTCGCGGAGGTATTTCTTGATGTAGGCATTGAAGCCCAGGTCCAGCGGCTGCAAGAAAGCAGTAAACCCCGGAGGAATATCGACAGTCACGATGCCGCTCTCTGCGAGTGCTGCAGCAACCTTCTCGGTCTGTTGGCCCGTGAACTTGTCGATGATCAACAAGGATTTCTGCTCCTCCCCGAGCCCCTTGGTCTCTTTGACACCCGTGAGGTATGGCACCAACACCTTCTCGATGTATTCGAGGGTGGTTGCTTCGGACGCCCAGTGTTTCGGATTGGCAGTCAAGTGCCAGGTTTCCCCGTACGTCTCCAGGTACTCCTCCTCGAAGCATCCGTGTGAGCGGGAAGTTAGGCCACCGTATATCAGCTGGACAGGGAGGAGATCGCCGGTCGCACTGGCGCCGAATACACCCGTAATCGCCTTCTTTTCGTCGGACTTCGAGAGCGGCACGTATGACGCGCCCTTCTTGTCGAAGGTCTTTGTGGTACCTGGCAGGAGGGGAAGGGCAGTGTGGTCGACATTCACCACCAAATCATCTGGGATGTTGTGCTGTGCCCTCAGACGTTGCACCTCCCCCTCGAACTCAGCCTTGGCCCGTTCCAGCAAACCCGGACTGTGGCACACCGCCGTTGTCCGCATTCGCAAGGTCCATCCCTGCGCAGCGAGGTACTTCCGAGCCCATTCCGTGCCGAGAGCTGTCTCAGAATCAATCCTGCTTGGATCACTGCTGGCACTCACCAGGCCTCGCGCGGAGGCGGACACAGTCTCAGCTGAAACCTGCGTCCCGCACCGCCTCAGGGCGCGCAACAACTGCATCAGCCTGGTCTCCTCGCTGTCGGTGAGGATTGCGGGCCGGCCGCGCTTCTGCGGGGGGGGAAGCACCACCTCCTCTGTCACCTCACCGAGAAGAGCTGCGGCACGCTTCCGCTTGCCCAGCTCTTCCCGGTAGAGGGTCGCAAAACGGGAGGCGGAGCTCTTCGAGAGCTTCCTCCGTCCTGCGAGAGGGGCGTTCCAATCGGCAACGACTGCCGAGAGCTTCCCCTCCACCACCTTCCGGCCGATCTCCAGCTTTTCGGCCGGGCTCCAGTCACCACCGCCGGTAGGCCCCTGTGAGGATGCCTGCTGGTCGCGCACTGCACGCGTCACACTTTCAGCCTCAGCCCGCGAAATCGGACAAGCGCCGTTGCTGCCGGGGGTGTACGCTGCACGGGGCACCGTGAAGAGCAACATGCTCTTCTGCTTCGGTTCACGCTTTGGAGGCATGTGTGTGCGTGTCCCTGCAAACTGGGGGAAAGTGCGTGAGGACAGCGGGAAGATCAACGAAAACAACAAGGCGAGGCGGCAACGGAGAGGGACATGGAGAGGGGGGGGGGGGCGGGGGCGAGCGCGTGACTAGCATCTGGAGTCTCTCAAGGCCGAACGAGACATATTTCGAGATACCACCCCAAACTCACACGCCACGGTTGTCGGGAGACTGACGACGTTGTCGTCTGTAAGTCCGCCCCAACCCCCTCACTTACGAATTCCAACGGAGATTTGGAATTCACGGGCCCCGAACATTGTTCCGTGTAGTACCATGCAAGGAGCGTTCCGGTAGAAGTAAAGGTAGAACCTGCTGCGCTAGCCCACATAAGCAGCCTCAGTACGGCAAGGCGCGCAGACAGAAGCTGAGACCACCGGGCTCCCTCCAGATGTAAATTCGTGAATCAGTGCCCGGAAAATTCAGGGAAATCGTACTCCTTTCGCTTTAGTGTAGTACACCCTGCAGAAACTGTGGGAGAACAGTTCCGGACTGTTGAGGCCCTGTGGTGTTAATCCTGAAGCTTCAGTCGTACGATTTCCTTGGTTCCTTCGCGACTTCGTCGCGAAGGAACTCGTAAAAAAAAAAAAACGCCAAGTCCACTATCCCAACCGTAAAATAGGTGGACCGTAAAAATGTTCCAAGTTCCGGAAAAATCCCATTTGTTCCATCTTTTTTACGTTCCAACTATAGTACGGTTCACCTTTATTACGGTCCACAATATTTCCGTTTACGGTAATCCTCTTTTTGCAAGCTACGCCCCATATCACTGTGAATACGTACACCCCCCAAAAAATTCACGGTGACCATTTTTTCGGCACAGATATCGAATCCATCGGTTCGTGCGTCCTCACAAATTTTCGGGCAAAACCCCCCCTGGGGGGGGGGGGGGAGGGAGGGGGAGAGGGAGGGGGAGGGGGGGGGGAGGGGAGGTCCTTTAAAAAACACTTAAACACTCCGTGTTTAGTGAATTTTTCACGCATTTTGGCAAAGGGAAAAAAACGCACGGGACCCGAAAAAACCCGAAAAAAGCCGAAAAATGCCGGAAAAGTCGTCACCCCCCTCAACACAGACCTTCAACCCGCATTGTTTTCGGACAATTATTCGTGGCGACAATCGCGAGCAGCTCGGCTCCATCTGCCACGTTGACATCCAATACCCTGCAAGCAAGATAATGCGCAGTGCTCGCCAACCCACCTTCTTTACGACACAGGAAGCTAGCTGGTTTGGCAAGCCTTTCGGCAGTGCAACGCTGTCTCCCTGCAGGTGTAGAGATGTGAGACCGGCGCACATGCTGGCTACAACACGGAGAACAGCACGAGCTGCCTGAAGCCTGCCGCAGCTCGCTCATTTCCGAGGCTGCCGCTGGTTTGTTTGGTTGGCGCAATACATTTTCCGCATCGTGCGCACACACTGCGGTGAAAAATACAGGCTCTGCGAGTCACATACCGTAAATGAACATATCAACCAAAATCTGAAAAACCGTATACTTTAGTCGTTTACTTGGGCAGCAGCGATTTGTACATTTTTTTGACAATTTTGAGTTGTGACCCCACCGTGAATTCCGCGGTATACCTAGCAGTCAATTCCGCCCTGTTTCGAGTTCCGGAAATGCAGTCTGTTGGGTTCAAATTGGGATGCGGATGCGCATCCCAATTTGACTGGTGAGGTTGGCCGGGGAATTTTTTTTTTCAAAAAATCTCGGAAAGCTATGGTAGCAACGGAATCAAATGCGGCCAGAATCGGGGAAAAAGGTGTAGTGGAAGACAATTTACTCCCAGATGCAGTTCTCACCCCCCTTGGTAGGCTTTTGTACAGTGCTTTTTTTGCTTCTTATTGCCTGCGACTCCACCACCTTCCATGCACAGGAAAACTCATCTGAATCATGTGAAACACAAACATGGCCTGCTTCAAATGCAAGAGTTCATGGAATGTCACCAACATCACCCTGCTTCCCCGGGCGCGCTGACACGGGGCAACTTGCCCCGTGTCCGCGCTGGCATGGGGCAACTTGCCCCATGTGCGCGCCGACCTGGGGCAACTTGCCCCATGTGCGCGCTGGCATGGGGCAACTTGCCCCATGTGCGCGCCGACCTGGGGCAACTTGCCCCATGTGCGCGCTGGCATGGGGCAACTTGCCCCATGTGCGCGCTGGCACGGGGCAACTTGCCCCATGTGCGCGCCGACCTGGGGCAACTTGCCCCATGTGCGCGCTGGCATGGGGCAACTTGCCCCATGTGCGCGCTGACATGGGGCAACTTGCCCCAGGTGCGCGCTGTATTCGGGCAACTTGCCCCGTGTGCGCGCTGGCATGGGGCAACTTGCACCGTGTCCGCGCTGACATGGGGCAACTTGCCCCGTGTGTGCGCTGACATGGGGCAACTTGCCCCGTGTGCGCCCTGACATGGGGCAACTTGCCCCGTGTCCGCGCTGACATGGGGCAACTTACCCCGTGTGTGCGCTGGCATGGGGCAACTTGCCCCGTGTGCGCCCTGACATGGGGCAACTTGCCCCGTGTGTGCGCTGACATGGGGCAACTTGCCCCGTGTGCGCCCTGACATGGGGCAACTTACCCCGTGTGTGCGCTGGCATGGGGCAACTTGCCCCGTGTGCGCGCGGGCATGGGGCAACTTGCCCCGGGTGCGCGCTGACACGGGGCAACTTGCCCCGTGTGCGCCCTGACATAGGGCAACTTGCCCCGTGTGCGCGCTGGCATGGGGCAACTTGCCCCATGTGCGCTCCGACCTGGGGCAACTTGCCCCATGTGCGCGCTGGCACGGGGCAACTTGCCCCATGTGCGCGGTGGCATGGGGCAACTTGCCCCATGTGCGCGCTGGCACGGGGCAACTTGCCCCATGTGCGCGGTGGCATGGGGCAACTTGCCCCGTGTGCGCGCTGGCACGGGGCAACTTGCCCCATGTGCGCGCTGGCATGGGGCAACTTGCCCCAGGTGCGCCCTGGCATGGGGCAACTTGCCCCATGTGCGCGCTGACATGGGGCAACTTGCCCCATGTGCGCCCTGGCATGGGGCAACTTGCCCCATGTGCGCGCTGGCACGGGGCAACTTGCCCCATGTGCGCGCTGGCATGGGGCAACTTGCCCCGTGTGCGCGCTGGCATGGGGCAACTTGCCCCATGTGCGCGCCGACCTGGGGCAACTTGCCCCATGTGCGCGCTGGCACGGGGCAACTTGCCCCATGTGCGCCCTGGCAGGGGGCAACTTGCCCCATGTGCGCGCTGGCATGGGGCAACTTGCCCCGTGTGCGCGCTGGCACGGGGCAACTTGCCCCATGTGCGCGCTGGCATGGGGCAACTTGCCCCATGTGCGCCCCATGTGCGCCCCATGCCAGCGCGCACATGGGGCAAGTTGCCCCGTGCCAGCGCGCACATGGGGCAAGTTGCCCCATGTCAGGGCGCACATGGGGCAAGTTGCCCCGTGCCAGCGCGCACATGGGGCAAGTTGCCCCCTGCCAGGGCGCACATGGGGCAAGTTGCCCCAGGTCGGCGCGCACATGGGGCAAGTTGCCCCATGTCGGCGCGCACATGGGGCAAGTTGCCCCAGGCCAGGGCGCACATGGGGCAAGTTGCCCCATGCCAGCGCGCACATGGGGCAAGTTGCCCCGTGCCAGCGCGCACATGGGGCAAGTTGCCCCAGGCCAGGGCGCACATGGGGCAAGTTGCCCCATGCCAGCGCGCACATGGCGCAAGTTGCCCCATGCCAGGGCGCACATAGGGCACGTTGCCCCATGTCGGCGCGCACATGGGGCAAGTTGCCCCATGCCAGGGCGCACATGGGGCAAGTTGCCCCGTGCCAGGGCGCACATGGGGCAAGTTGCCCCAGGCCAGGGCGCACATGGGGCAAGTTGCCCCATGCCAGCGCGCACATGGCGCAAGTTGCCCCATGCCAGGGCGCACATAGGGCACGTTGCCCCATGTCGGCGCGCACATGGGGCAAGTTGCCCCATGCCAGCGCGCACATGGCGCAAGTTGCCCCATGCCAGGGCGCACATGGGGCAAGTTGCCCCATGTCGGCGCGCACATGGGGCAAGTTGCCCCATGCCAGGGCGCACATGGGGCAAGTTGCCCCATGTCAGGGCGCACATGGGGCAAGTTGCCCCGAGCCAGCGCGCACATGGGGCAAGTTGCCCCAGGTCGGCGCGCACATGCGGCAAGTTGCCCCAGGCCAGGGCGCACATGGGGCAAGTTGCCCCATGCCAGCGCGCACATGGGGCAAGTTGCCCCGTGCCAGGGCGCACATGGGGCAAGTTGCCCCAGGCCAGGGCGCACATGGGGCAAGTTGCCCCATGTCAGCGCGCACATGGGGCAAGTTGCCCCATGTCGGAGCGCACATGGGGCAAGTTGCCCCATGCCAGGGCGCACATGGGGCAAGTTGCCCCGAGCCAGCGCGCACATGGGGCAAGTTGCCCCAGGTCGGCGCGCACATGGGGCAAGTTGCCCCATGCCAGGGCGCACATGGGGCAAGTTGCCCCATGTCAGCGCGCACATGGGGCAAGTTGCCCCATGCCAGCGCGCACATGGGGCAAGTTGCCCCGTGCCCGCGCGCACATGGGGCAAGTTGCCCCAGGCCACGGCGCACATGGGGCAAGTTGCCCCATGTCGGCGCGCCATGGAGCAAGTTGCCCCATGCCAGGGCGCACCTGGGGCAAGTTGCCCCGTGCCAGCGCGCACATGGGGCAAGTTGCCCCATGCCAGCGCGCACGTGGGGCAAGTTGCCCCGTGCCAGCGCGCACATGGGGCAAGTTGCCCCATGCCAGCGCGCACATGGGGCAAGTTGCCCCGTGCCCGCGCGCACATGGGGCAAGTTGCCCCATGCCAGGGCGCACATGGGGCAAGTTGCCCCATGTCGGCGCGCCATGGAGCAAGTTGCCCCATGCCAGGGCGCACCTGGGGCAAGTTGCCCCGTGCCAGCGCGCACATGGGGCAAGTTGCCCCATGTCAGCGCGCACATGGGGCAAGTTGCCCCATGCCAGGGCGCACATGGGGCAAGTTGCCCCATGTCGGCGCGCACATGGGGCAAGTTGCCCCCTGCCAGGGCGCACATGGGGCAAGTTGCCCCATGTCGGCGCGCATATGGGGCAAGTTGCCCCATGCCAGGGAGTACACGGGGCAAGCTGCCCCATGCCAGGGCGCACGTAGGGCAACTTGCCCCATGTCAGCGCGCACACGGGGCAAGTTGCCCCATGCCAGGGCGCACCTGTCGCGCATTCGAGGCCCGAGAATAGCATTTCCGAGGCCTGTGCACGGTCTCTGTGCCTTCTGCTGTCCAAAAACTCCCCATTTTGGCCCCAAAAGAAAAATGCGAGCATCTCCCCCTCCTAGCCCCGGCCTTACCACAGCACAGGCCCGAAAAACCGGGAACCGGGAAAACCGGGAAAAACCGGGAATCTTGGGTGTCGATTCAGTTTCATTCCCGGTTTTGGATTCCCGGTTTTTCTGGCTTCCGGAGGTGATTTTTTCACGGATTTTCGCCAAGGGAAAAAAAACCAGGAAACCGGGAATTTCCGGGAAAAGCCGGGAAATACCGGTAAAAGTCGACACCCCCCCAAAAAAAATAATATTTCATACATCATAGTCTGGCAGAGTCTGCCAGACTTTTGGTCGGGGACCTCGATTTTTGACTTTTTCTTGACTTTTTTTTGACTTTTTCTTGACTTTTAAAAAAAGTCTGCCAGACTCGAAAAAGTCAAAAAAAACTCAAAAAAGTCAAGGAAAAGTCAAGAAAAAGTCAAAAAAAGTCAACAGCTCAAAAAAAGTCAAGAAAAAGTCAAAGAAAAGTCAACAAAAGTCCACAAAAGTCTACAAAAGTCCAAGAAAAGTCCACAAAAGTCAGCCCAGTGCTTCTGGCCTGACCGGTCAGGTTGCGCTGATGCGTGTTTACGGGTCTCTTCTGAGGCGCCCCTGTCGGGCATTCCGCGTGGAGGTCAGTAGTTCCCTCTCTTGCGCGCCCCGCTCGGCTTGCCCCCGTGAAAACCCCGCGCCACCTTACGGGAACAGCGGCTCTCCGTGTTTCATGTCTCGTTGGAAGCTCCGTTTCCGGTGCTCGGGATGCCCTTCTCGGCACCCTTTTTGTGCCATGGGAATGGCATGCTTGCGTTTTGTTGACATAAGCTATCACCAGTCTCTGTGCGGAAGGCGAGGGCAGCAGAGTACCCCAGCGTCGCCCAGAACGTGACAGTCAGAAGCAGAAAAACAACATCGCATCTAGGTGGTTGATCACCTCAACCCGAGTCCGCCCCGCCCAGCAACATCCGGACGGTGTGCAGGTACGCGGCGGCGTCCTTAGCGTCCCCGGGACGCTGCTGGACGTCGAGCTGGCCCCAGCGTGCATCTGATGACCTGCTCGACCCGGAGCCGCCTGTCGCACACCTCCTGGCGTCCAGCTCGTCGTCATGGGACATATCATCGGCAGAGGCGGCGAACTTTGACGGGTCCGCGACGAGGCCATTGTACACGTCTGTGGGGTTCTTGGCGATCACACAGCACCAGGAAGAGCCGCTTGTGCACGCGCTCTGGGCTCTGTGACCTATTTCTCAACCCATCCACCAAGGAAGCAACGTTGGATAAGGAGCTCGAACGCCTGGCAGGCCCATCTGATCAAGAGATGGTCGTGGGCACCGCCTTGGAGAGGGCCGAGCCGGACCTGGGGACATCCCTTGCCTGCCCCCCCACCCGTCGTGATGATGTCCCCGAGCACCCTCCCGCACGTTGAACGTCAGGTGGGAGACCTCTGCCTGGGGCACGTGCTGGAGCGGGTAGATAGCGTATGTGTTCGCTGTGTGCAGGGATCTGTGTCGCCCCCGTTGTCTTTTCAACGTCAGATGCTTCGAGCGGCATCCTCTCTCCCCCCCCCCTCTGTCGAAGAGTCCTGCACTGGGCTGACTTTTGTTGACTTTTCTCGGACTTTTGTAGACTTTTGTGGACTTTTTGGTGCCCCTGACGACCCCATATTGCGTAGTTTGTGCGTAGTGAAAAGGGGGGGGGGGTCTCATTTTTTGATTTACTCAGCCATTCTCTGTCTCTATGCCGGGACCCCAAACTCAAGGAGTTCTTGCTGTTCCGGGGTCAGTGAGGGTGCAGGCGCTTCAGGTGCTGCAGGTGCTGCAGGTTCTTCAGGTGCTGCAGCGCTGGCAGCCTTCGGTGCGGGTTTCGACGCAGTCTTTGCAGGTCTCTTTGGGGGTGCCCTTTGGCGCGGTGCCTGCTTCAGCTCGTCGGGTGGAAGCATCAACGCATCATTAAGCGGTGCCTGCTTCAGCTCCTCCGGGTGGAAGCGTCAACGCATCATTAAGGAAGAAGGAAGCACAGTTGCTACGCTTTTTTGCAGCTGCAGGAAACGACACCATACCCAACAACAATCCCCAGACCGTCGAGGGAGAGTGGGCGCCTGGATCCCGTGACACAGATCTCTAGTGCCGTTGTGATCCCCTCGGATAACGTCTCCTGGACGTTGTCAGCGGAGGTTGCCTGTGTGGCGGTGACCTCCGTATACCCCGCGGGATCCAGTGCCAGTAGCGCCTTCTTCAGCTTTTCGTCGACCCCTCGGCCGACGCTCTCCTTGATGTCAAGGGCCACCTTCAGGGTGGCACCTCGCAGCGCCCTGAAGGCTGTGATCGTATCATCATTCACAATCTCGAGGGTGTTCTACGCGGCTCCTGGAACTCACTTCCTTCTCAGGTGTTTCTGGGCATGGGGCAACCTTGCCCAGGTGTTTCTGGAGTCCCGCCCCACATGTCGTGCGTTCTTTCGTACGGTGTATAGTGAGTTCTGGCAATACTTTTTTGCTCGGTCAGCGCAGTGCCTCCAGTCCTGTCTCAGTAGCCACACAGAAAGGGGGACCAAAAAAAACTGGGGGGGGACCAAAAAGCGAGACCCCCCCCCCAGATTGCGTAGTTTGTGCGTAGTGAAAAAGGGGTAAATCAGGGGCACCAACTTTTGTTGACTTTTTTTTTTTTTTTATTAAGCACACTCGTGTGAGCGGAAAGCGCCCCACCACAGCTGCAACCAAACGTGCTCTATACACTAACCCCACCCTTCATCAGGCTCAGGGTGTGATCAGTTCAGGGTTTTGTGTGTAGAAGCGTCAACGCATCAAACTATCAAGCAGGCGAGAGAATCAAGAGGGGAGCAAGAGTGACAGAAGCGGACAGAGTCCGCCGAGCTGCGTGTATAGGAGAGGAACAGAACGGGCTGAGGGAGTACGCCGAGCTGCGTGTATAGGAGAGGAACAGAACGGGCTGAGGGAGTACGCCGTGTGTAGAAGCGTCAACGCAACAAACAAAAGGAAATTCATCAGAGCGGTTGTAGCTGTGAAGTGATAGGGCGCTTTCCTTCGTATGACTTTTCTTTGACTTTTCTTGGACTTTTTCTTGACTTTTTGGCTTTTTGACTTTTTTTGACTTTTCTTTGACTTTTCCTTGACTTTTTCTTGACTCTGGCAGACTAAAAAAAGTCAAGAAAAAGGAGGATCCTTGAAATCGGTAGTGGACAGTAGCGGACAGTAGCGGACAGGGCGGACATTTCCTTGTGGAAAAAGTGCCCGAAAAAAAAATTCGAAAAGGTCCCCCTTACAGAATTCGCCTTTTTTCAAAAAATCGGAAAATTTCGGACCGCAATTTGTACCCAAGAAAGTGCCGAATTTTCGGACTTGGTCCGATTTGAACGATTTCCGTGCCTCTTGCAACCCCCATGAGGGGGGGCTGCTGTTTCGGGTTCTTCCGGTGGTACATGCTGGGGTGTCAGGACAGGGAATCCTGCTCGCTGTACCCGGTGATCCCTGACGCAGCCAGGAAGTGGAGAGCCTTGGAACCCTGGTTGAGGCCTGTAACACCCGGCCTTCCTGCCACTTCTGGCATTGTGGAGTGGTGGAGTGATATGGAGAAGGTTCTCTCTCCGTCCGGTCGAGCACAACCGTCCTCTCCAGCCAGGGGCCATCTACTTTCCAAACAAGGGCCAGGAACATGCTCAAACAAACTACCGTATACGTAAATATTTTGGAACGTAAATATTATGGAACGTAAATATTATGGAACGTAAATATTATGGAACGCTGGTGGGTTGGCGTTCCAGATTTTTTTCGTTCCATAATATTTACAGGGCTTTCTGCGACTCGGGGACTTGGACCAGGTGATCGGACGGCGTACAGAGTCCCTGACGAGACCTACTCGTGCACTTTTCGCGCGATTCCTGACGCAAGCCGTCCTCACCACCGAGTGGCCCAACTGGCCCTGTAAATATTTTGGAACGTAAATATTATGGGACGGACCGGCCAAAAATGGGCCCGTTCCATAATATTTACGTTCCATAATATTTACGTATACGGTAATTGATCAGAAAATCTGGCTAGCCGTGGAATCATTGAGCAAAATTTGGGGAGTGATTGGTGCCCCATTGCTGCATATGACATGTCCATTTTTTTTTTTTTTTCGCGTATCCGTCAGGTGGACCACCGGGTGGGGAGAGATCCGGTGTGAGGCACTTGGGTCCGTCCAGGTGGGCAGGGGGAACCTGGGGGCGGGGGGCCTCAAACCATTTTTGACGATTTTTGGGCAGAATTTGGTGCGTGGGACCTTTCGATTTTCATGAATTTTTCGGAATTTCGTGGGGACCGGTACCCCATTTGAGGGCCAAAAATCTCATTTCCGAGGCCTGGGAATGGTCGCAGTGGCCTCAGATGTCCAAAAACGTTCAATTGACCTCTCCTCGAAAAAAAATTCGAAAGGTCCCCCCTACTGGCACCCCGGATTAGGACATGTCTCTGGGGGTGTCCGGGGGGCATTTTTGGCCCATTTTTGGCTGGGGAAAATGGGCCATTTTTCACGATTTTTTCGGTTTTTTGTCCGGACCGGCACCGCATTTGAGGGGCCAAAATCTGATTTCCGAGGCCCGGGAATGGTCGCAGTGGCTTCATTTGGCCAAAAACGTTCAATTTACCCTTCTCCAAAAAAAAATTCGAAAGGGTCCCCCTACAAATCGCCGGTCTTAGGAGCAAAAAATTTGGGCACCCAGATTTCAAAAATTTTCAAACTATTTTCTGGACCAAAAATCAAACTATTGAGGTCCTGGCCGGACATGTCCGGGGGGGGGTCAAAATTGGATTTCCCGAATTTCCGGGTCCGGACATGTCCGCCCGGACATCCGGACACCAGAAAATGTCCGCCCGGACATGTCCGCCCTGTCCGGGGCGGACATTTCTGGATGTCCGGATGTCCGGGCGGGAAATTCGGGAAATGTCCGGGGGGGGGGGGGGGGGGGGGGGGGTCAAAATTGGACCCGGACATCCGGACACCCGGATTTCCGGGTCCGGGCATGTCCGCCCTGTCCGCCCTGAAATCGCCTAAGGGGCCGGGGGAAATCCAGGAAATTCGGGAAATCCAGGAATATGAAGAATCCTCCAAAGTCAAAAAAATAATAAAAAAAGTCTGCGGAACTCTGCCAGACTCAACCAGAGTAGGATGTATGGTTTACGGTCTCGCCCTTTTCCCACCGCTGCGCACCCAACACAGCATCCGGTGCGACCGAAGCGGAATCATTCGGACGAAAAAAGAAGAAGAAGAAGAAGAAGAAGAAGAAGAAGAAGAAGAAGAAGAAGAAGAAGAAGAAGACAACTCGTCTATCAGTATCAGGAGTCAGTCTCATGGGGTTTAGCTGTTGGCATCGTACAGTGTGGAAAGCTATTCTGTACTGCCGCGCTGAAGCGATAGTGTGGGGGTCGGAAAAGGAGGGTGTGGGGCACATGGCATCGAATCAATTGGGGCAGGACTGCCCAGACCCCAAAAGGGGTGCAACCTTCAGTGCGTGGCAGTGGAGAGCACATCAGAGTTCGTTCGGTGCAACTGAAAAGGAGACACTAAAAAACATACGACAAAGAAGCGCACAGGGGGTGGAGGGGTGGGGGGTGGGTGCACGAAGTTTAAAAGAAAGAGTACCCATACACAGGCGGACAACACAGTGGAGCTTGCAGCTTTGAGATGCCGAACAGGCTGTGGGTGTTCTGCACTCGAAGAACTAACTGTGATGTCGCCATGACATGGAGGAGTTGGGCCCACTTTTGTGTGATTACAGGGGGGGGGTCAAATAAACGTACTTAGTTGAATAGTAGTACTTAGCCGAATAGTAGTACTTATTTTTTTGGGGCTCTGGGGCACGTTGGGCCGTTGAATAGTAGTACTTACTTTTCACCCTTTTTTTTTGGGGAAATTTTTCGTTTTTTTTGAGATTTTCTTTTTGGAGACACACAAATCTGCAAACTTTGGGGCAAGGAATGGGGACAACGGGGTCTATTGGTGCCACTTAGGGGAACCAGGGTGCACGGGGTCCGTAGAGGGGGGAAGTGACCTACGCTCAAAGATATGTCGTGACGAAGGGAATCGGGGCATCCCCCCTCAGACACATACGGACGGGAAACCAGCGAACCCGCAAACTCCTGCGGTCCAGAGGCATCAGAACCACTGCTGAAGACCGCAAACCCGGAAACCCGCAAACTCCTGGGGTCCAGAGGCGTCAAAATCACTGCTGAAGAGCGGCGCGCATTAAACGACTCCTCATCTACGGCGTCCGCAGTCCCTACCACCAACGAGAAGATGTGGACGGATGGCCCCAGACACACCTCACCATAGATGTAGCCTTCGAGGACCAGCTGAGCCCACCCCCCACCCCCCGCAGCCCCCTTCCCTGACGTTGTTTGACATTCTCTCCTGTTGTGCAGCACTGATCAACACACGCCCGCAAACCCGCAATCCAACTGCCCAGATTTCACCATCCACCAACAGAGCCAATAGCTTCGGCTGGTGTCCGACATAATGATGACGTCCGATGCTTTCATGTGCCTCCTGCTGATGGAATGCCTCCTGTTCAAGATATTCGAGGATGGGCCAGAGAGGAGGACGGGTTCGTGAAGAGCTCCCTTTGTCCGGACCTCACCTTCGCACCAAGCACAGAAACATACCCTGAGGCTGGTGGTGCGGACCTTGAATCTGGGTTGGACGGGAAGGCAAAAGAGAGCACAGAGAAGCAGTCCACCCAAAAGAAAGTTGTGTCTCAGCCAACCCAACAGTCAAGCATCTTGGCATGGGCGAAGCCGGTTCGTGTGAACTCTCTCACACAGACACAGCCTTCCCAGTCCTCCCAGTCCTCCGAAAAGAAGCGCGCAGCGTCCCCGACCACCCAGACTCCCAACAAACACCGCAGGCTCTGCAAAGGGTGTAGGAAGCCTGGGCACAACATGCAGACTTGCCCCAGCAAGCCCAAGAACTTGAAGAAGAAGTAAGTTGGGGCGTGCTGGTTGTGGCTTGTCTTTTTCACATCTTTTTTTTAAGCATCAACGCACCAACCAACCACCGACAGTGAAGCTGACAGCTCTGATGAACTGTGTATGCTTTCACTAACTCAACAAGAATGTCAACCAGGGGGGGGGGGGGGGGGGGGCAATACAAATCAAAACGGTACGAAACCAAATGAGGGGCGAGTGGTAGGACGAGAACAGAGCGGATACTCGACCGGAAGGCAGAAGAAGTGAGAGACGGACGACAGCAGTGACCAGCGCGCCCCTGGTGGACCAAACAGCCCCGCAGAGCCCCTGCAAACAGCGTTTTTAGGAAAAGTTGAATAGACGTACTTAGTACGTCTATTCGCTCGCAAACTATTTATTAATTTTCTGGCGAGGTCGATTTAGGCCCGCGCGTTCGCCGAATAGTAGTACTAAGTACGTTTATTTGACCCCCCCCTGTAATGGATTATGCGGTTTGAGTTCTTCAAGGAGAATGAAGGAGCACAGCCTCCCGATGTCGGCCCATCGGTCGAAAGAACGTCTTCAGCAGCTAAGAGCTGGCGACTTTTTCAGGGGGTACAACCGGGACCTGCGGTGTCGGCCTTCTCGGCTCTTCGACAGTTCTCCCGGGATTCCGTCGGAAAGCGCGGTGAGGAATTGATGGGAAAGAACGGCACAAAAACAGAGACGGAGACAGACAGATGGTGGGGGGGGGGGGGGTCTCAGGCGGGATAGAGGGGATAGGGGGGGGGGGGGGGGGCGGGGGAGTTAAAGCCTGTCCCAAACAGGCCCTATTCGGGGGAGCGGTTCGGACAATCAGCACACTGACGCCTCCCCTCCTCCTCCTCCTCCTCCCCCCTCCAACCGACGACGGCCCCGGTTTTCGGGAGCCAAGTGTTGGGGGGAGGGGGGGGGGGGGTAAGAGTGTAGACTGTAGAACGTGGGGGATGGGGATGGGGTTGGGGGGGGGGGGGTCTGAAAAAAATCTGGCGATCCGGATCTTTTCAGGTTCCGACAAAGGCAACCCTTCTCTCGGGGGGTATGG
Organism: Rhynchopus euleeides; assembly: GCA_963210315.1. NCBI lineage: Eukaryota > Euglenozoa > Diplonemea > Diplonemida > Diplonemidae > Rhynchopus > Rhynchopus euleeides. The sequence goes on along the minus strand of OY723251.1, from coordinate 1,437,561 downwards.
AAATTTAGTCATTCTTAGTCACTTTTAGGCGATTTACGCGCGGTTTTTCGGCTGGGGAAAAGAGAGTAAGATTTTCGAAAAAAATCGATTTTTTCGCAAAAAATCGCATTGTGTCGTAGTCGCGCGTAGTCACCCGTAGTCGCCAGGTCGAGGTTCCCAGATTCCATACCCCCCCGGGGTACTGAATTACCGATTTTTCGGCATGTCGAAAAAAAAAATTTGGCCGAAAAAAAATTTTTTTTTCGGCCGACTAAACCGAAAATCGGGCCCTCTGGGGTGCCACACCGATATTTTTCGGATATTTTTCGGATTTTTTTTTCGATTTTTTTTTTTTTTCGCGTATCCGTCAGGTGGACCACCGGGTGGGGAGAGATCCGGTGTGAGGCACTTGGGTCCGTCCAGGTGGGCAGGGGGAACCTGGGGGCGGGGATTTTTTTTGGTTGGGGTGGCCACCAGTCCAGGCTGCTGCCCCAGGGTGGCCGGATCTTCGACATGTCGAAACCAGACAAATGAATCGCCCAACTGAATCGTGCTAGCTAAACTCCGGAAAGAAGTGTCTTTTTTCGTTGAACGCAGCCAAATATAAGGCCTAACCTGTTTTGGCGCACGGGTGTGATGACAAAAGGGAAAAGTGCTAGCACGAACATGATGTTGGTCTTCTGGTTATGTCTGGTTTCTTAGAACACTTAACGTGTATGCAAAAAAAAAAATTATCTCCCTAAAATAATGTTCTCTCATCAAAATAGCCTGCGGCCCTGCAAGATAAGAAGATTATTTAATCCTCCACCAGCACAACGTTGAAAACGTGCAGTAGATTTTTCGAACCCCATAAAGTTAGATTATTTGACTGTAAAATAATGTAGACCGCCCTCCGCGTAAGTTTCTGTACAACCTGTAAAGAAAAGCGACATTATTGCCTCACAGGGGAAATCACCTAAAATAAAAGTCGGCCAAAATAAAACAATGTCTTTAGGCAGGTCGAAACAATCTAAATTACTTCACTGTAAACCTATGCGTGATCTGGGGTCCCTGCAGTCCAACAAATCTGCACATTATTTTACTGTAAAATAATCTAACTTTATGGGGTTCAAAAAATCCGCTGCACGTTTCAACGTTGTGCTGGTGGAGGATTAAATAATCTTCTTATCTTGCAGGGACTTAGGGGGTCTTTGCTGGTCGACAAACTTCGACAAATTTCGTCAGTTTTCAGCCAATTCAACAGGAAATGCACCAAAATGCACTGACGACCACCCCGTAGCGAAGACCCCCTTAGGCTATTTTGATGAGAGAACATTATTTCAGGGAGATAAAACAACCTATTGCACAAAAAATAATCTTCACATTATTTTACGCGGAGGGGGGCCTGCTACTACATAAAGTAATAACACCTCAACTCGCTTCGCTCGTTAAGGTGACTTCCACATGTCGCCTCGCTTCGCTCGGCAACATGACTTCAATTTTACGCTCGCTTCGCTCGCGTAAAATAATGTTACTTTATGTAGCAGGCCCCCCTCCGCGTAAAATAATGTGAAGATTATTTCAGTACAATAAATAGCTATTTTTGGCCGAAAAAAATTTTTTCCGGGGGGCTTCGCCCCCCGGAGCCCCCCACGCCCCCCGCCCCCGGCCCCCCCCCCCCCCCCCCAAGGCTGGACAAATGCTGCATTTTAAAAATAAAAAACATAAAATAAAATAAAGTGCAATAAAATGCAGTAAAGTGCAGTAAAATGCAGTAAAGTGCAATAAAGTGCAGGAGAGCGTGTTGTAGGGGTGGCTCGGCGTGACGGTGGGCAGGACGCTGACCTGCCGTGCCAGGGGACCCTGATCCGCCCACTCTGGCCAACACAAGGCCACCAAGGCAGTACCCCCGCCAGGCCCGCCCTGCTGCTGTTCGGCATGCTTGATGCTGCTTCCGAGCGCCGGGGCCAATCAGGCAGCAGGCGCACCCCAGCACCGCAGGCGCAGCAGGGCGGACCAGCACGGCGGTGTGCGGTGGGCAGTCCACCTTCCTCGGACGTTGTACAGCTGAGCTGATCTGGCGTACGGGTTCTTCACCATCCCGTTCGGGGAGGCTGGACATCAGAGCGGACTGAAAGCACTCAAAGCAGGACTGAAGCCAGGCGGAGGCCGCACCGATCAGGTCCTGCTAACCCACCGACCCAACATAGGCAGGGCACATCCATCCCGGCCTGCATTCTCTGCCGGAGCCTTGGTGCGTCCCTGTGACCTTCAGGAGAACCTCCGTGCAGGAGCGGTACTTTTTGCCATCTTCTGCGGGTTTGCGGCTGTCCGCAAACTTGCAGACGTGGCTGCACCTCTGTAAAGTGGGTGTGACTCCAGCATTTGGCCTGTCCATAGTGGTCCTCCCAGCTGTACGTATGCGAAGCCCAAGGCACCACTCAGGACCATGCACTTTATCCAAAAATCCGGAAAATAAAATACAATAAAATGCAGTAAAATGCAGTATAATAAAGTGCAGTAAAGTGCAGTAAAAATTTGCTGCCAGCCTTGCCCCCCCCCCACCTCCCTCCCGGCCGGGGGCCGGTACGGTCGGTCGTCGGCTGCGCCCAAAGGGCGTGCGGTAGCCGACGCCCTTTTGTGCTCGCCTCCTCCCTCCCACACCTCTTCGTCCTCTTTCATGACGCGTCACCCTGCCTCCACGCTCTGACTTCTGTGACCCGCATGCCGCGTTGAGAGCAAGTCTTCCGTGTGCTGTCACCGAGACCAGGCCACTATCTGCTCTCAGGTTGGTAGCAATGGCCTTTTACCTTATGTCAAGCCCACGTGACAAAGACTCGTGCAGCTGAGGTCCTGTCCTGTTGTCTGGGATCCTGTTCCCCCCCGCACCCCCCGTTCCCACACATGTCTGGTGCGTCGGTCGCGGGTTTGTGGCGCATCGGTCCTTTGGCCTGCCGGGCCTCCCCCCCGCACCCCCCCTCCACACGCGAACCGGTCCCCCTTTTTCAATTGCGACCCGGTTCCCGTGTTGTGTCGCGGCCCTCCCCGCCTCGCCTCCGACAGACTCTCCCCACAGTTGACGACGTGGGCAAACGGCGCCGACATCCTCTCATCACTTACCGTATTCTCATCAGGACGGTCGGTTTCCCTGACGCCACGACCACCAATGTGCTCCGATGCTTTTTGAAGGAGGTAGTTCATCCCCGACTCAGGCGTTTGCGGGAATGAGCTCGCCCACTTCTCCTGGAGGAGTACGCACCACCCGGTCGTGGCGCACCCGCACCCGCTGCACACCGCACATGACGAGTTGCGGTAGCAGCCGTACCCCACACAGGTTCGAGTGGTTTGCCATGGTCCTGCTCACGACGACCTGCAGGTCACCCGTTCCTGTCGTGCACGTGCAGGCAGTGCCAGGAGGTGGTGGCCTCGTCAATCTGGCAGGGTTTGAGTTTACCGGGGCGAGGCACTCCACTCTGGGTCTGCTGTTTGTGATGTAACAAGCAGGTCTGGCGGGGTGTTCAGGGTTCGGAGTGGCCCTCCTCGTTGGCATCCGTGCAGCAGCGCTATCGCGTCCCGGAATGCCCCGTGTCACACCGGTGGGAACAGGGGCCAGCACCGCCATCTCGAGGAGGACCCGGGCCGTTCTTTGGATTCTTCACAGTCGCAGCCTCCGGCTTGTCGTTGTCCGTCAGCGTAGCGCCCACCCAGCCTGCAGAGATCTTGCACCGTCTTCAACAGCAACTTTTGACCCGACAATTTTTGGGGCATTTTTTCACCAAAAACTATCTGTGCCCCCGCTGGATCGTAAAGTGACAGCAAAACGAGACAACAAACCAATTACTGCCGAAAGTTGTTTTGTTGGAACGCAGACCCCACTCTTTGTGTACACCACTCCCCGGTCTGATGAAGTGGTGTGAGTGGGGACGCACGATCCAGCTAAAGGCACAGAAAGTTTCCCCAGTTGGCTACGCCGAACTAACAAAAAAAAATCACTCTGCGCGCCAAGTCGAAGACTTGTTTGGGGACTTTTGGTGTCCCCAATTTTTCAATTTTCGAAAAATAAGCTCACTTTGCTAAACTGGACCCAACTCCCCACACTCTTTTTTAAGCGAAAAACAGCAAATTTCGGCCGATTTTTTCTCATTTTTTCTCATTTTTTTTCACCGACTTTTCCATACCCCCTCGGGACAATATAGGCGGTCCTTGTCACCGTTCTTCAGCGCAACGACGAGACAAGGAGGGCGGAGTGATCGGCACTGTGAGGGCTTCGCGTGAAAAAAAAAAGTGCAAGGTGCAGAGGGGGTGCCACACACAGCAGGGGGAAAAGAGACAAGACGGCCCACTGCTGGTGATGATAGAATACGAAGGAGCACGGCCGGCGTTGTGTGCGCACCGCGAAGGCGCAAGAAGGAAGCCACCGCCGGGCACACAGGCTGGACTCCATTAAAGGATTGCCGCATGCCGGGATGACACGCCACGACACACAACAAGTGGCTGTAAGCTGGGTAGAGTTGTACCCCCCGACGAGCTGTGCAGTTGGAGCGCAGCTGCCTGCAGGCTCCTGAGGAAAGGGTAGAGAATGGTTCGCTACGCACACACAGGCGGTAAGCCGTTCTGCCCAGCCTTTGGTTGCAAAAGAGCAAGGTCTGGTCCTGTCTCCACCACGTCAACCACGCATGGTTTTGTTGCAGGCTTTGACATTTCTTTCCTTGTTTAGGAGGGGGGGGGGGGGGGTTTGCCCGCCACAGCATGCCGGGCGCACCGTGGCTCTGAGAACTTTACTGCCACCCAATAGACACTTGAATTTATTCATTACCGCAGAGACAGCCCTACACCCTAACCGGGTGGGACATCTGCTGCAGCGTAGTGCTCGACAGCGGATAATGACTAACACACGCTCACCCACATTAGCCCTTGATGATGTTGAAGCGGCTTGACTAGGTAGTGTCATTGTCGCAGCAAGGGAGTGGGGGTAGGGGAGGGGGGGGGCAAGATGTGGCAACATATTTTCCCTTTTGCATCATCCCTTTTTTTAACTTGTTTTGCCATGCTTCCCCCCCCCCCCCCGGAGTTCTGCTGAGCCACCCTACAGGCAGGCCTTCTCTGACGAGACGCAGCCGGGGGGTGAAGGGTACAAAAGAAGAGTACGCGTCGCAACCGGTTGCCACGCCGTGTTAGAGGGCATCCCCCCAGGAGCGCAGCACGAGAGAGGGGTGGGAGTGGGGCCTTCAGGGCTGGCACACCGCCCTTTTTTAAATCTTTTTTTCACACGTTTTGTTCACCACACAGAACACAACAACAACAACAGATCACAGATCACAGATCAAGGAAGTCGCTCGGACAATCAGCCCAACCACCTCCTCCTTGGCAGACCAGGGGCCAGATATGAGATTTTCAAGAAGTATCCGAGGAGAGATTTGGCAGTGGCTGTATTTTTGTTCTGGAGTGCTCCTCCCACCCCCCACCCCCCCCCCCCCTCCGTTTGTCGGTAAGAAAGCTCCTAAGAAAGGTCCTGGGCACGACCTTAAACTACCTAAGACCTAGGGAAGTCGTAAAACTCAACCCCACACCCCGAGGGCTCCCCCAGGCTGGTCCGCCTGGGCAACGGGGTCCCAGTGCATAGCACGGAGCACTGGGACAAAAGAGGGTCCGCCTTTTTCCGTCAACTCTGACATGGGGAGGGACAGCTGGAGCCACTGGCGGGGTGCTGTGTTGACTTCAGGGGGCTCCCAACGTGCTTCGGCACACCGGGTTCTTGGCCTGCGGCGGCATGGTAGTCGGTCAGAGAGGCCAGCGCTTGGTCGGGGACTACTCAGAGAGGGCGTGTGCGGACTTCAGGGGGCTCCCAACGTGCATCTGCACACCGGGTTCTTGGCCTGCGGACGTAGATTGCCTAAAGGTTTAGAAACCGGCCGAGCCCGTGGGGGTGACGAACGTACTGCCGGCCCGGGATTGTCAAGGTTCTTTCCCCAGATGGCTCACCAGTACCACCAAACCACACGGAGAGCAAAACCGCCGGGGAGGGGGTGGGGGAAGGTGGGAAGGGCGGCATGCCGAACTACAGCAAGGATGGCCAACAATGCGATCACTGCAAACAAGGCATGGGACACAAGAGGGAAAAAAAAACCCCCCGCCTGGGGTCTCACTGAAGCACCTCTTCTTCGGCTGCCCCGCGACAGCGTCGGCCCGACACCACCTCACAGCCACAAACGTGCACAACCTGCTGTTGCACAACTGCAAGGAGGCGCTGCGCTACCTGGCCGAGGCAGGGGTAACGGAGCACGGCGAGAAGGACTACCTGAACGCGTGAACCAAATAACATCATCAGAGAACAAGGGCTTCGGCCCGACCTCCCAGCACCCCCCCCCCCCCCCATCCCAGCCCCACGTCACTTTCCACAGGCCGCCAGGCGCGTCAGCGTCGGCGACCGCCCGCCCCCAGTCTGAGAGGCATCAGCCGAATCTCGGTAGAGGCGGGCACAAAACAAAAGGGAGAGTCGTCACTGTGCATATCAGCACGGTCCCGCCCTCTGTGCCAGACCAACACACCACCAAAGGAAAAGAGGAAGAGGCGACGTAAGGCAATGCCTCCGTGCGGCCAGGAGAACACGAAATAGCGACCCCCTCAACGGGGAATGCTACGAGCACGGCCAAAAATCGTTCAAAATCGTTCAAAGCCGAGGTGAAAGACACGATCAAAACGCTCAAAACCTGATGGGGAATGTCATTTTATTTTCTGTTGGGGGGGGGGGGGTGGGTTTTTCCTTCGTAATTTTTACTTCAGTCAATGCGAATCAAACGTCAAGCATGCACACTGCGTGCAGGCTTCCGCAGGACGAGAATAGAATGGATTTGAGGAGAATAAAGGGGGGGGGGGGGTGTGAGATGACGGCAATAGCAAAGAACAATAACATTGGAGGGGGGGGAGCCCTCCCCCGCTGTGTGCCATCCCACTGTGCGATCATCAGGATGTGGCACTGTTGCAACCAGGCACTGCGTGTCAAGACTCGTGTCACTTTTTTTGCAGCCAGTTTTGTGAGGCACACATACACGCATTCCATCTTCCTGCACTTCCGAGCGCAAGACCCCGCAGTGCTCCCACAGGGCGGAAGACCCTCGCAGGGGAGTGCCGTTCCCTCTGTGCCAGTGATGCCCCCCACTTCGTGAGGGGGCAGAACTCACTCTGCTGCACTTCTAACCGAAGGCCCCCTCCACTCAGCACACATTCACTTATTCGATTGCCAGTTTCTTAGAAACAGGGTGGGAGGGGGGGGGGGGGGGGTGTGGGAAAGGGTTGTGCACGGCGCAGTACTCAAAAGAGACGGGCTAGCCATATATTTTTTTTGGTGGCGACAATCACCGGCGCTGCGAGAGCTAGGCTACTGCGCGGACCCGTTCTGTCCCTCTGACGCCCAGTTCCCCACATAGTGGGTAGGGGGCAGTGTTCAACATATTCATTGTTTTTTTTGGCGCGTGGGCTAACGTGTGGCAATACCGCATGGCAAGCGCTACTCAAATGACACCCGTTATTGCTAAAAACGAGCAGTAGGGTGATCACATCTGGTAGCAAACTTAGTAGCGTGGTGGCAATTCAGTTCGCTCGTCAAGGCAGAAACTAAAGCGACGTGTGACGAAAAGGGGTGCTAACACTGAGGGGATGTGAGGTGGGCAGCGGGCCAGAGACAAAATCCAAGGCGATCCAGCAACTCGGGATGCAACCGGGGTGGGGCACACAGGGTGTGCATGGATGGCGTTCGCTCGAAATGCCCCACCCGCCGGCGGGTCTTCGCCAATTCGGAAGTTTTCGACAACAATTCGGCGTGTGATTTTTCTCGCAAAAAAAAAACCGGGGGGATCCGGATTTGGCGCGACAAACAACAGCCCCATATATGTTCCTCACAACAACAATTGAAGAAATACGCCAGTAAAAAAACGCGCCTTGGCCAAGACTCCTGATTCTTTCGGATTCCTGTTGGTGTAGTGCAGCCACAGCTCAACGGGGCTGTCAGCTGCACTGGGTTCCTTTTCAAAAAACAACATCTATCACTCAGGTGGGCCCGAATGACCAACTTTCAGCCACCACCGAATAGGAGTAGTTCACGAGGGGGCCACTTGACACAGAGCCGCCAATGGTTATGAACCGCCAACTGTTATGAACGATCTGAACGACTTTATCGCTGTTCCGTTCCCTGTCAGCCCACCTTTGTTAGAACCTTCCACCACCCTGGCAACACACAGCCCGGCCGAGCGAATCGTATTCCTGCATTCCGAGAGTTGCGATCGCAGCGCAGAGAACTGCATGCCCAGTGCAAATCCTTGCAGAACAGCACACCGGAGCAAGGCGGCTAGGCGGTGGGGAGGTGTTCTCTCGCAATCGGCGAATCCCAAATGGCTCCGTTCCTTCCTTCAGATTTGCACCGCAGCACAGTTGGGGGTGTCGACCTTCGGCCTGATGTAAAGACGGCCAGGCAGTGGTGGACACAGTGGCACCCCCCCCGCCTCCCGCAAGCAGGGGAGGGGGGGGGGGGGGGATACTGTATTATTCTGAAATTTTCTCGGATGCCCAGGAGTGTTTTTTCCCGAGCGATTTCAAAATTCCGAGTGCATGATTGGTATGATTTCAACTGTGGCGGGGTGCTCATCAAAGGGGAAAAGCCACATGGATCCGTCAATTGCGAGGGCGCGCACCTTCCGTGGCGACCACACTGGCACACTGGCACAGCTCAGTGAGGCCGAGGGGGCCCAAGAGAAAGAGCAAACAGGAGACGGGTGTTGCTCTCGCAGGAACACTCCGACGTACGAAACGTACACAGAAAAAGGAATGTCGCGCGTTGAAGGGTCAGCAGCAGCACACGGAACAGATAAGGCACATCGCGGAAAAGGAGGAAGGGAGGTCCTATGTACGTCAAACGGGGGGCATTCCCACACCTGGCTCCGAGTCGAACAGGATGAAGACACCCTTCCTTTTTCTTTCCCCCGCAAGCGAAGCAGATTCTGTTGAATGGCTGCTGAGAACACATACACGCACGTTTTGGAAAGTAAGCAAGGAAAACAGTAGCAAGACGGCAAGAAACACTCGTTCGAATTAACTGAATAAACTGCAGACAGGAAAGCTCAAGGGAACAACCGTCGTGGTTCAGAGCCTCGATACACGGTGGGATCTTGTAAATTTTACATGTATAACTACAAGTATATACCGTATACGTAAATATTTTGGAACGTAAATATTATGGAACGTAAATATTATGGAACGCTGGTGGGTTGGCGTTCCAGATTTTTTTCGTTCCATAATATTTACAGGGCTTTCTGCGACTCGGGGACTTGGACCAGGTGATCGGACGGCGTACAGAGTCCCTGACGAGACCTACTCGTGCACTTTTCGCGCGATTCCTGACGCAAGCCGTCCTCACCACCGAGTGGCCCAACTGGCCCTGTAAATATTTTGAAACGTAAATATTATGGAACGGACCGGCCAAAAATGGGCCCGTTCCATAATATTTACGTATACGGTACATGTATTATACATGTATAATACTTGCATGTCAACTATTATACATGTATAATACATGTACCGTATACGTAAATATTTTGGAACGTAAATATTATGGAACGTAAATATTTTGGAACGCTGGTGGGTTGGCGTTCCAGATTTTTTTCGTTCCATAATATTTACAGGGCTTTCTGCGACTCGGGGACTTGGACCAGGTGATCGGACGGCATGCAGAGTCCCTGACGGGACCTACTCGTGCACTTTTCGCGCGATTCCTGACGCAAGCCGTCCTCACCACCGAGTCCCCAACTGGCCCTGTAAATATTTTGGAACGTAAATATTATGGAACGGACCGGCCAAAAATGGGCCCGTTCCATAATACCGTATACGTAAATATTTTGGAACGTAAATATTATGGAACGTAAATATTATGGAACGTAAATATTTTGGAACGCTGGTGGGTTGGCGTTCCAGATTTTTTTCGTTCCATAATATTTACAGGGCTTTCTGCGACTCGGGGACTTGGGCCAGGTGATCGGACGGCATACAGAGTCCCTGACGGGGCCTACTCGTGCACTTTTCGCGCGATTCCTGAGGCAAGCCATCCTCACCACCGAGTCCCCAACTGGCCCTGTAAATATTTTGGAACGTAAATATTATGGAACGGACCAGGCAAAAATGGGCCCGTTCCATAATATTTACGTTCCATAATATTTACGTATACGGTATTTACGTTCCATAATATTTACGTATACGGTATATGCCTGAAATATACATGTAAAATACATGTATATCAAGTAAAAATACAAGTATAATACTTGCATGTCAACTATTATACTTGTATTTTTACTTGATATACATGTATTTTACATGTACCGTATACGTAAATATTTTGGAACGTAAATATTATGGAACGCTGGTGGGTTGGCGTTCCAGATTTTTTTCGTTCCATAATATTTACAGGGCTTTCTGCGACTCGGGGACTTGGACCAGGTGATCGGACGGCGTACAGAGTCCCTGACGGGACCTACTCGTGCACTTTTCGCGCGATTCCTGACGCAAGCCGTCCTCACCACCGAGTCCCCAACTGGCCCTGTAAATATTTTGGAACGTAAATATTATGGAACGGACCGGCCAAAAATGGGCCCGTTCCATAATATTTACGTTCCATAATATTTACGTATACGGTATATTTCAGGCATTTACATGTATTTTACATGTATAATACTTGTCATGCAAGTATTATACATGTAAAATACTTGCATGACAAGTATTATACATGTAAAATACATGTAAATGCCTGAAATATACATGTAAAATACATGTATATCAAGTAAAAATACAAGTATAATAGTTGACATGCAAGTATTATACTTGTATTTTTACTTGATATACATGTATTTTACATGTATATTTCAGGCATATACCGTAAACAGAATAAATCTGAACCGTAAAAAAGGTCCAATCCACCTCCAGACCCCCCCCGAGGTCCAGAATTTGTCCGGTCCAGACCAGTTTGGGGGACTTGGCGATACATGGCGATTTCTCACACGGTGGACCCCCACCCCCTGGAGCGGGGGTCTGGGGCGGGGTCAGAGCGACCCCCGCTATTGGGGGTCTGGACCCCCGATATCGGGAGTCTGCACTGCCTATTATTGGTGCCCATACGACCCCCGATAGTGGGGTTCAGACCCCCACTCGTGGGGGTCCAGATCAGTCAAGGGGCCGAAGGGGAAGGGGGTCCAGATCAGTCAAGGGGCTGGGGAAGTCCCGTTCACGCTTGTGAACGCTTCCCGCGGGAGCAGAAACCCGGTGACCTTGGGGGGAACAGCAAACCACTCTGGACCGGAAAAAAGGTCCAATCGGTTTGGACCCCCGGGGTCCAGAATTTTTACGGTCCAGCATTATTACGTCCAGGACTTCTTACGGTCCAGATTTATTCTGTTTACGGTACATGTATTATACATGTATAATAGTTGACATGCAAGTATTATACATGTATAATACATGTATATACTTGTAGTTATACATGTAAAATTTACAAGATCCCACCGTGTAGGTTTTCCAAGCTATGCGGGGGGGGGGGGGGGGTAGGGGGGGTCATAAGCCCGTACACGGCGCTGAAGTAACCACTGTTACAAGTGGTTTTACAAGTGGTTTACATGTAAAATTTTTTACATGTAAATTTACAAGTGGCACTTGTAAAATTACATGTGCCACTTGTAAATTTTACAAGTGGTACATGTAAAATTACATGTAAATGACATGTGCCACTTGTCATTTACGAGCTTTCCTTAACACTGGCGAGCTGTGTTGTTCCATTTGTTTATCCCCCGCGACCCCAGACCAGCACATGCCCTGCTGCACACACACACCCTCACTTACAAAAGGACCTTTGCACCTCCAACATGAGCAAGAGAACGGCAACCACAACACCGACGCGCAACAGCAAGCGGACGAAGAGCGGAGATCTGGGGAAGGAGGATGAGCGGCATGAAAGCCAGCTGCAGCAGCTTGTGGAGGACTTTGTGGCCCTGTACACCACCAGGAAGACGGGGGAGGTGTTTAAACACTCGGTGTTGAAGGAGATGCTGCAGAAGGTGCTGGTGACCACCATCCCCCCCAAGAGTGGAGTGATAACAAAGGTGCTGAAACACAAATACGATGCACTGGCTTCCTACAAGTCGCTGAAGGATGTTTCCGGCGACCTGTACACGGTTCGGATCGAAGGAAACCGTGAGATGGCCATCCACGGCATCGCGCTGAAGCCCTTCCCCACGCCAACGCAGAAGAAGTCGGAGGGTTTCGCGCGCCTCAAGCTGGTGGTGGAGGACCTGGACAGCATGGATATGGTCAAGATGTACAAGGCATCGGCACAAGCCTCCACATCCGAGACGCGTCCGAAGAATAAGGCAGTGGCGGCGGTGGCGGGCGATGCAGCACATCGTTGTGGGCGTGCACGACCAGGAGACCGGGCGCTACTATAGCGTCATCGTCGAGAATGGCTTCGCCAAGCTGGTGACGGCGACGCTGGAAGGGGTGCAGGTCGACTACACCTTCTACAGGGACCGTCCTTCGGACCAGTGTGAGCCAGGTGAATACAGCGGCTCGCTCGTTGTGCCGCCTCCGCATTTTGTGGATTCAAGCAGAAATCGGTGAAATCATTCGACAACACAGGGCAGAGTTGGGCATGTCTCTGCGCGACTGTGAACGGCTGGGCTCACTCGTTCGCAGAGAGACAGGGATCTCGATGGGGCTTTCATACCCCCTCCTCGTAAAGCATGAAGCTCCCCTCCGGCTGATGACGCCCTCTCTGCTAGGGAACATGCGGGGGCCTCGAGTTTCTGCTGAGGGCTTTCCCCATCCGCTCGGGTCGCCCCCCACCAACAGTCATGGTCACGGGTGATGGCTACACACCCGGTAGCCTTTAAGGAAAGAGCAGGCAGCGACTGGCAATCGCATTGACGGACGGGATCACCGCGTCCCGCTTTCTGACAGTGTGTGACCGCCACAAGCCCCTGTTCTACGAATGGTGGATGCTCCATGCCTTGGGGCAGATTGTGGCAGTTCAGAAGGGGATCTTCACGAAGGGGCCTTGCTCCTTTTCCATCACCCAGTTCCGGCTTGGGGGTGACCACTTAGAGTTGTGGTCACTCTTCAAAGGTGTAGGTGGGACAGGGCATCGTTCTGCCTTCTGCCTTACAGGAATCGACGAGCGTTTGGAGTACCTGCATGACTGCCACCGCTGTAGTATCCAAGAGATGGATGCCGCAGGATTCACTTGTAGCATCGCTTCAAAATTCTCGAATCCTGTCTACACCGTGACGCCCCCCCCTTCACGACACGAAAGGTGTCATGCGCCTCATTCTACGTACGCTGCCGGGATCAAAAGTGGTGGAGGAAACCATCCTTGGAAAAGTGGGCAAAAATTTCACTGGGAAGCACGCAAGAGAGATACTCGCTGCTTTGAAGGCCATCACCGTGGGGAATCAGCGGACATTGTGCTGCGCAATGCAATCACTGATCTTCTTCCGCTACCAAGACATACCAGTGCGATACTTCTCAACAGGTTCCTGCCGCAAAGAGTTTCTATTCGCTGTGATCAGCTATCATGTGCTGATTTTCTTGTTGGAGTGGGCAAATCCCGGGATCACTCGCTCGGCATATGCTCATTCTCTCGAACACTGGTTTGATGAGCAGGATGCGCACAGGGTCACCGTCTCCGACGAGCTCTTCGAACAGGGCAACGGTGAGCGCAAGAGGTGGACACGTGGGGGATCCCCGCAGACGATGGAGCGTGATCTGCAGATCTATGAACTGAAACAGAAACACTTGACGGATAAAATACCGTGCGCAAAGTGCCTCCACTGACTCCTACCATCGGCGAGCGGCCCCAAATATTATCTTACGATTCCATGCGCCTGTGCAGGTGTGTGATCACTCACAATGATACGTGGCTCAAGGCTGCTCGTCAATTGGTGGTCCGCTTGGACAAACTTGGCCTCGGGTCACATGTGCGCCGCAGAGATGGTCACGGACAAACATTTCAGGCAGAACCCGGCAACAACGGCGATGTTTTCCTGGTTTGCATCTGTGACGAAGAACCCTGGGAGGTGACGGAGGTGACGCCCCCTGCACAAGGAACCACCGACGGGGAGGAGGCTGGTGATGGCGGCAACCTTGCGAGTGACGGCAATAGCGGCGAGGCTGGTGATGATGATGATGATGATGGCGACGAGACATCCGCCACAGAAGCGTATAGCTGCGTTGTTTGCCCTGACAAGAGCTTCGCGCGGGTTTACGGGCTCTACGCCCACTACGACGGACAGCACCGGCCGAGGGCGCAGTGTGAATGTCGAGTGTCTTGCCCCTTGTGTGAGAAAACGGTGTTCAGAAGTGGACTTAGCCAACACGCCCTCTACGTCCACCAGGATGAGCTGGACATCACGACCTGCCCTGTGTGTCTGCAGGAGTTTGCTTCACAAGAACTGAGGGATATGCACATGTCGGACGAACACCCTGCAGTCTGAAAAAATGAGACTCGTCGTCGGCACAAAATACAATCAGTCCACTCGATCCGATCTCGACAGCTGTTGCATTGCACTCCCACCGTTTGCTGGTCATTTCTCCCCCCTCCTTGCCACTCCGCTTGCCAAAAAACCCCCCATCACAGTGTAGAGTATGAAGGAAACCGCGGAGATGACAAGTGGCACATGTCATTTACATGTAAAATTACAAGTACCACTTGTAAAAGTTACAAGTGGCACTTGTAATTTTACATGTGGTACTTGTAATTTTACAAGTGGCACTTGTAACCATTTTTCACTTGTAATTTTACATGTAAAACCACTTGTAATGTAATTTACTTCAGCGCCGTGTACAAAACCAAAAATTTCGACATACCATCAGAGCCGCCCTAATACCTGATCTGACCCGAAAATCCGACCCATACCCCCCCGGAAACTGTCTGGGGCCCACTTGTGACACCTGATACGCACTTTTGTGATGATTTTTTGGGGTCCTAAAAAATGTACCTCAGTTTCGTACCTTGCCTTTGTACCTGAACCACTCCCGACCGCATTATTTCGTTCTTTGCAAGGGAAGGGTGTCACTACGCTCACTCAGCACGCCGAGCAACACATGCCGCGTGCCCAGGGCCTCGCAGAGGAGTCAGATGCTGCTGCAGAGGAGTACCTTGCTCGAAAGACGCTCGCCAAACGGGAGATGTGCGGGGTCTCGGCAGAGAGCATTGTGGCAGACCTGCGTAAAAAGAAAACGGCACACGACATCGGTGAGGCGACATTATTTCGGGCGCTACGTCGGGCTGGGTACATAGGAGAGCGAGTGGGATGCGGTGACGACAGATATATGCAGTGGTGCATCAACTGCACGCACGTGCGGGAAAAGCGGCGTTCCTTGCTAGCCAAGAAAGATGTCACCTGCACTCCTACTCCTCCCACTCGTCCTGCTCCTACCCCCACACCAACTGATGTGGGCAGTGAGAGTGATGGCAGCTCCAGAGCAGCAGATGATCTAGGAAGCAATGAGTGGGTCAGCCGGGCAGACTACCCCAGTCTGTACCGGAAGTACGAAGCGTTGCGGGCCCGCCACCACCGCCTCCAGGAGAGGACCCGAGGGTTGAGAGTAGGGTTGTACAACGCCAGGGGAGGTATTCCCCTGGCGTTGAGACATCCCTGGCGACCTTGCGGTCGCACTGTGTGGGGGCTGAGTCGGCAAGCAGATGCCAATCCAATGATTTTGTTGAGTCCCCACATGGTACACTCTCATACGTGTTGTCGAGACTGCGTGGTGTGCATATCCTGCGGGGCGCAAATTACACAGCACAATCATAACCATTTCGGCTCTCAGGGCGTACAATATCCCAATCGTGCCTTCACAGGCTAAGATCGACGAAGCAAAGGCATCTACAACGCTGCCTACTAATGCCGATGCAGCCTCCCAGGCGTACGAAGTACTCACAATGACCCATATGCGATCGAAGTACTACACCCAGAAGGTGGCTGAACTCATTCTGCTGACGCAACAACACAACATTCCCACTAATCAGGTCAAGAAAGACCTTGCCGAGGCACTGGGGAAGGCAATATGCGTGCCACCTGAGCCAGAACCACCGCAGAAAAGGCAAAGAACGAAATAATGCGGTCGGGAGGGGTTCAGGTACAAAGGCAAGGTACGAAACTGAGGTACATTTTTTAGGACCCCAAAGAATCATCACAAAAGTGCGTATCAGGTGTCACAAGTGGGCCCCAGACAGTTTCCGGGGGGGTATGGGTCGGATTTTCGGGTCAGATCAGGTATTAGGGCGGTTCTGATGGAATGTTGAAAATTTTGGTTTTCGTACGTTTTTAGGGGGGCTTATGACCCCCCCTAGGGGGGGGGGGGGGTCTCCGCTACCACGGTGGGATCTTGTAAATTTTACATGTATAACTACAAGTATATACATGTATTATACATGTATACTACATGTATATGCCTGAAATATACCGTATACGTAAATATTATGGAACGTAAATATTATGGAACGGGCCCATTTTTGACCGGTCCGTTCCATAATATTTACGTTCCAAAATATTTACAGGGCCAGTTGGGGACTCGGTGGTGAGGACGGCTTGCGTCAGGAATCGCGCGAAAAGTGCACGAGTAGGTCCCGTCAGGGACTCTGTATGCCGTCCGATCCCCTGGTCCAAGTCCCCGAGTCGCAGAAAGCCCTGTAAATATTATGGAACGAAAAAAATCTGGAACGCCAACCCACCAGCGTTCCAAAATATTTACGTTCCATAATATTTACGTTCCATAATATTTACGTTCCAAAATATTTACGTATACGGTACATGTAAAATACATGCACGGTGGACTCCAGCGGCCCTAGCGGGAGTCTGGGAGCGGGAGTCTGAGCGGGTGTCAAAGACTCCCGCTAGCGGGAGTCTTTTCACCTATTTTCATCCATTTTTCCCATGATATAGTTACAGTCTACTGGCGTGGGGGGTAAAATCATGGTGGAAGAGGGATGGGGAGGGGCTTGTTTTGCTTCTGTCAGTTTCCCCGGACTCTGGACTACCTACCTATCCTCCTGGTAGCGGCTACACCTGCGGAGGTGAGCGGTTAGAATTTGAGGTGTCAAAGTGCGGCCATCGCCTGTCGTAGTTGTGTTACACCTTGGGCAAGACAAGCCATCCTGCAGGCCTCATCTTCTTCGTCAGAACTGTCATCCCCCTCCTGCTGTGCGCGTTGGTCAAGCGTGCTCAAAGTCGCCTCGGATGACACGAATGGTGTGAAAGTCGCCCCCAGCGGGATTGGCATTTTGCACAAGCAGAGCGATAATTTGCGGTGTCCTTCGGGGAACCGGAACAGGAAGTAGGGCGCGCTGATGGGTTCAACGAAGTCCTGTGTGTTGCAGTGCACAAACCCCTTCTGCAGCTGTGTCAACTGTGTGCAAAGAACATACACAGCCAATCTATGAGCGTGTCGGGTGTGCAGACACGGACACAGGATGACTTCTCTATACCCGAGGATCCCGTCCTGCGACAGGTGCGCAACCTTCCAAGGCATGCCCGATGCGCGCCGCTTCTCTTCTGCCATTGCAAGATCTCTCTCGTAAGTTGCG
This sequence comes from Rhynchopus euleeides, assembly GCA_963210315.1. Taxonomy (NCBI): domain Eukaryota; phylum Euglenozoa; class Diplonemea; order Diplonemida; family Diplonemidae; genus Rhynchopus; species Rhynchopus euleeides. Next base: position 1,419,989 of record OY723251.1, on the reverse strand, counting down.
GAGCTGGCGATTGTAACGGCATCTTTCTTGCGATGTCCGTTCTCTGCTTCTTCAAATTCGTCGTTGTTCTGCAGAGGCACTGCATCTTCTGGAGCCCACCAATGATGGAGACTGTGTACGTAGGCATTGCGCGTTGATCCCTTTTCGGCATGCTCCATCAACCAGTGAAATATATGCCCTGAGATCCGAGCACGCAAGAAGGGAATCCGGGCTGACTCATCCTTGCATCCCCAGAAGCGCCAGGGGATGTCTGCATACCGGAAATGCATGAGGTCTGCAAGGGAGACAAAGAGGTAGCGGAACAAGCCCTTGTAGGTGTGTCCTGTGACAGGCAAGCACGACCTTCCGGAACTGAGCACCTGTCCCATGCTGCGACACATTCAGTGCAAGGTTTGTACAGGTCTTGTCGAATATTTTTTTGTTGTCTCATCCAGCAGGGGTGGAGCTTGAAATATGGGGTTGCGGGCTGGATCGGGTCAGATCGGGTCAGCCAATTTTTTCTTATGGGTTCCCCCCCGGTTCGTCTCAGAGATCAGTGCTCGGGCCCAGCCTCCCGCGAGGTACCGGAACCGATATGCAGCCCCGGACGCGCAAGGACTTGGTTACAAGACAAACACATGCCGTAGGGGGGGTCTGGGAGGCGGAGCTCCCAGCCGCCGGAGGCCACGGTAGTGAACATCTGTGACTTGCGGGCGTACGGATTCTGTGTGAGTTGGCTGCGTCCTCCTGAGGATACTGAGATTCCCTGATGTAAAGGGCTTGGGTACAAGACAGGCACATGCCACAGGGGGGTCTGGGGGGCGGAGCCCCCCAGCCACCGGAGGCCACGGTAGTAAACGTCTGTTGCACGGTACGGGTTGGGCAGCTTCATTTGTCCTCTATTGTGACTGTTTGAGGCCTGTGCTCATGTCGCTGGGGTCACTTTGCTCACGAAACGCCTCCTGGTCACCTTGAGGCCCCAAGGTGAGGAGCCAACTTTTCCGGTTTCCCGAAAATCTATATTTTTTTTTCTTTTTACCCCTGACCTGATTTTTTGTGAGGGCCTGCAGAAAATCAGGTCAGCTGACCCGAAAAAACCCCCAAGCTCCACCCCTGTCATCCAGTACCCTGATCAGCCGCATGGCGAGCCCCTTGCAGTCATGGAGTGCTGGGGTGACGTAGCGGGCATTGGGAAGCACACCTGCCAAGAGGGAGGGGTAGCCAGCCTCTTTCATCTCAGAGAGAGTCAGGTGCGGGTATCGATGCACCTGTTGATACCAGCGTTCTTCTGGGATGTCGCACAGTGAGCATCGGTGCCCTCGCCCCCCGCATCGCCTCATTGTTGCCCACTGCTGATCTATACTCCCGCTAGCGGGAGTTGGACTCCCCCTAGTTGAGACTCCCGAAAAGGGTTAAACCCGGTAGTGGTACCCTACCCCCGCTGGAGTCCACCGTGCAAGGCCGGATCAGCCCACGGGTGGGTTTGAGGAAGAAATCTGGGGGGGCAAATTTTGCTGCGACTTCCGGTTTCACCCGGCCGAACTCCAGCATCTATCCAGACCCACGGTGCCAAGCCGTTCGCCCGTGTCGCGATCATTCGCGGCTTCAGGCTGCCCCCGACGACACGTTTGTATCCTGCACCTTGCCATACTTCGCCTCCACCTTGTATATGACGGAGAGCGCCCTCCTTCCGCATCGTTGCGACTTCCCTGACAGCGAACTTATCCATGTCAGGGAAGACATGGCGATGATTGCGTTGGCCACCTGGGTGCTGTGCTGGTGGAGCTCCTTGCTCAACACCGTTGCTAGGAGCCTTCTAATGGATCCCAGTGTCAGCACACTGCCCCCTTTTTTAACAGGGAAGGCCGTGCAAAAATCATGCACAATGTTCGTCGCCTCCGCAGCCTCGGGACTCTCTGCGCTCTTCTTCTTCTTAATCGACTTTGCCGCCGGCTTCGCTGCCGGCTTCGTTGTCGTCTTCCCCATTTTTGTGAATCAGGTCTGCGAGCTGGGATGGGTGGAAACGTCCGTTTCGTTTGGTGTGGCTGTACTTCAGTGACGAGTGCCACATTGCATAGGTATCATGGGAAAAATGAGTGAAAATAGGTGAAAAGACTCCCGCTAGGGGGAGTCAGACTCCCCCTAGCGGGAGTATAGACTCCCGCTAGCGGGAGTCTATACTCCCGCTAGCGGGAGTTGGACTCCCCCTAGTTGAGACTCCCGAAAAGGGTTACCCTACCCCCGCTGGAGTCCACCGTGTGTATATCAAGTAAAAATACAAGTATAATACTTGCATGTCAACTATTATACATGTATTTTTACTTGATATACATGTATTTTACATGTATATTTCAGGCATTTACATGTATTTTACATGTATAATACTTGTCATGCAAGTATTATACATGTAAAATACTTGCATGACAAGTAAAATACTTGCATGCAAGTAAAATACATGTATTTTACTTGCATGCAAGTATTTTACTTGTCATGCAAGTATTTTACATGTATAATACTTGCATGACAAGTATTATACATGTAAAATACATGTAAATGCCTGAAATATACATGTAAAATACATGTATATCAAGTAAAAATACAAGTATAATAGTTGACATGCAAGTATTATACTTGTATTTTTACTTGATATACATGTATTTTACATGTATATTTCAGGCATATACATGTATTATACATGTATAATAGTTGACATGCAAGTATTATACATGTATAATACATGTATATACTTGTAGTTATACATGTAAAATTTACAAGATCCCACCGTGTAAGAATTTTCGTACTGTAACTCGGGGAACACCTCCTGACATTCCAGGTTGGCCTGGAGGGAGGACAGGGAACTGGATTAGAGGAGGCGGATCTCCAGCCATCCCTCACAAAAAAAAGTGTGACGAAAGTTAATTTGGTCCATTCGGCTCAAAAAAAACACGCTCCTGCACTCCGCCCACACTCCGACAATGCCAAAAAAACTCATTCTTGGACATATTCGGGTGGAGGCCACTTCACCTTGGGTCTAGACTGCCACCAGACAATACTCCGAGCAGCACAACGCAGAAACTATTCTCTTCCGGACATCCTCGTAATGGAACCATACACATGGATCTGTTGAAAAGTGCCACCTGGAAAGGCAGCACTTTCGTCGGGCCAAACACGGATACTCGCTCACGGAACTACTTTTGACAGCACTCCCGTTATTATAGTGGCTGTGGGCACGTTGCCCCGAGCACACTCTGACGACCCCCACTAGTGCTCTGTGTACATCAGCATTGTACGCTCCATGCATGTGCGAAGACACAACACCCTCGCTCCCGGGGGGGGGGGGGGGATCTTTAATGACCGTTCCTAAATTCTTTCTTTGGAGACTTTTTTTCACAGAGTAGGGGGGGTATATCTTCGCTGTTCGGCAGTTTTCGACAATCTTCGACGTTTTGTCCTGTAAATAGGATGGAATGCCCCAACACGCCCTTGTGGCACCCTGTCACGGTGGGATCTTGTAAATTTTACAAGGGCGTGTTGGGGCATTCCATCCTATTTACAGGACAAAACGTCGAAGATTGTCGAAAACTGCCGAACAGCGAAGATATACCCCCCCTACTCTGTGAAAAAAAGTCTCCAAAGAAAGAATTTAGGAACGGTCATTAAAGATCCCCCCCCCCCCCGGGAGCGAGGGTGTTGTGTCTTCGCACATGCATGGAGCGTACAATGCTGATGTACACAGAGCACTAGTGGGGGTCGTCAGAGTGTGCTCGGGGCAACGTGCCCACAGCCACTATAATAACGGGAGTGCTGTCAAAAGTAGTTCCGTGAGCGAGTATCCGTGTTTGGCCCGACGAAAGTGCTGCCTTTCCAGGTGGCACTTTTCAACAGATCCATGTGTATGGTTCCATTACGAGGATGTCCGGAAGAGAATAGTTTCTGCGTTGTGCTGCTCGGAGTATTGTCTGGTGGCAGTCTAGACCCAAGGTGAAGTGGCCTCCACCCGAATATGTCCAAGAATGAGTTTTTTTGGCATTGTCGGAGTGTGGGCGGAGTGCAGGAGCGTGTTTTTTTTGAGCCGAATGGACCAAATTAACTTTCGTCACACTTTTTTTTGTGAGGGATGGCTGGAGATCCGCCTCCTCTAATCCAGTTCCCTGTCCTCCCTCCAGGCCAACCTGGAGTGTCAGGAGGTGTTCCCCGAGTTACAGTACGAAAATTCTTACACGGTGGGATCTTGTAAATTTTACATGTATAACTACAAGTATATACATGTATTATACATGTATAATACTTGCATGTCAACTATTATACTTGTATTTTTACTTGATATACATGTATTTTACATGTATATTTCAGGCATTTACATGTATTTTACATGTATAATACTTGTCATGCAAGTATTATACATGTAAAATACTTGCATGACAAGTAAAATACTTGCATGCAAGTAAAATACATGTATTTTACTTGCATGCAAGTATTTTACTTGTCATGCAAGTATTATACATGTATTTTACTTGTCATGCAAGTATTTTACATGTATAATACTTGCATGACAAGTATTATACATGTAAAATACATGTAAATGCCTGAAATATACATGTAAAATACATGTATATCAAGTAAAAATACAAGTATAATAGTTGACATGCAAGTATTATACTTGTATTTTTACTTGATATACATGTATTTTACATGTATATTTCAGGCATATCCATGTATTATACATGTATAATAGTTGACATGCAAGTATTATACATGTATAATACATGTACCGTATACGTAAATATTATGGAACGTAAATATTATGGAACGGGCCCATTTTTGGCCGGTCCGTTCCATAATATTTACGTTCCAAAATATTTACAGGGCCAGTTGGGGACTCGGTGGTGAGGACGGCTTGCGTCAGGAATCGCGCGAAAAGTGCACGAGTAGGTCCCGTCAGGGACTCTGCATGCCGTCCGATCACCTGGTCCAAGTCCCCGAGTCGCAGAAAGCCCTGTAAATATTATGGAACGAAAAAAATCTGGAACGCCAACCCACCAGCGTTCCAAAATATTTACGTTCCATAATATTTACGTTCCATAATATTTACGTTCCAAAATATTTACGTATACGGTATATACTTGTAGTTATACATGTAAAATTTACAAGATCCCACCGTGTACAGGGGGGGGGGGGGGGTAGGGGGGGTCAAATGGGGGTGACAAACACGATTTTTCAAAAAACCGGCGCAGAGGCCCCAAAGCCCCCGTAAACCCTCCAAACCCCCCCAGATCGGTCCGGAAACCCATCGAACCCCACTTTTCCACCATTCCGGGCACCTCAGGTGCCCGAATTGGGGTACCTAAATTTTGTGCCACCGTTTGGTACCGTACAGTGCCACTGTGTGGGAGGTTGGAAAAGAAAATGCCCCAACACACCACATCTGAGGGTTGCAATGCATGTTGCTTGCCAACCACGTCATCCGGTGGGTGTCAGGCGCTATGTAGGTGGCATTAGCCAGGTCTTCGATGTGTTCTGGCTTGTATATATACCTCCCTGCCTGCGGCACAGGCACTGCCTTTGTCCCCCACACCAGCCACAGAGAGCGTATTGTACTCGGTCCACGGTTGCTGATTCATTGTGATGCGTTGTATCCTCGAGTGAACGTCACACACTAGTGGCACCACCACCCGCCATCCGAGAGCTGTATTGACTTTGCGCGCTTCCGTTGTATTCACCTCGCCACGCATATTGCACCGTTCAGTACCAGTGCTCTTGGGCCAGGCAAAGTAGACCGCAGCAACTACCAATTCTGGCACAATGGGTACCACGACAGCGCACTTCATGTGTTCCCGGAATGTACAGCTCGTGTTGCAACAGTCGTTGTCAACACATCCCGGTTGTGGAGCACTGCTGCACAGGAATCACACGACCATCTGGACTGTTCCGTACCTACAGGCAGCCTCCCGGTGCATGGTGGCAGGGAGGTATATATACAAGCCAGAACACATCGAAGACCTGGCTAATGCCACCTACATAGCGCCTGACACCCACCGGATGACGTGGTTGGCAAGCAACATGCATTGCAACCCTCAGATGTGGTGTGTTGGGGCATTTTCTTTTCCAACCTCCCACACAGTGGCACTGTACGGTACCAAACGGTGGCACAAAATTTAGGTACCCCAATTCGGGCACCTGAGGTGCCCGGAATGGTGGAAAAGTGGGGTTCGATGGGTTTCCGGACCGATCTGGGGGGGTTTGGAGGGTTTACGGGGGCTTTGGGGCCTCTGCGCCGGTTTTTTGAAAAATCGTGTTTGTCCACGTAAAAGGGTGGCATTTGACCCCCCCTAGGGGGGGGGGGTCAAATGACCGAAAATCAAAAAAATCGTGTTTGTGGCAGGCCTAAACAGGGATTTTCCTTTACGTGGACTCCCCGACCCCCCCCCCCTGCCCCGGATGTGTTCCATTTTACTTTACCCCCCTCCCCCACACCCCACTGCCAAACATTGTGCATTGATCTGCCTTGCACAGTATATCTGATGTGGTGAAACTACAGAAAAGACTAACATTGCAAGAAGGTGCTGGGAGGCTTGCTTTCCCATTCACTCTCGACGATTAAAAACCCCCCCCCCCACATCCCACACCCCACTGCCAAACATCACCTCCGCCTAACCCGACCCCTCAACGGGTGATGGGGAGGTCATGACCGTATAACCGCGTCTCTGCTTGAATGTCCCCCACCCCTCTATCGTCCTTCCAGCTCGCGGCCCCAACATCATTCCCACAGGTTTTCACACAGATTACCCGACATCACCCCCCCCCCCCTAGGCATAGGGTGCGGGCGATTCGCCTATCGCCCTATATTCGCCCAACCGGGTTCGAGCCCCGATTATCGCGTATCGAATCGCCTTATCGCCCATTATCGCCCAATTATCGCCAAATTATCGCCCAGTATCGCCCGTTTTCTTTCACACTTTCTGAAGGGGTCTTCAGCTAGTGGTGAGTGGGTTACCGCTCTACTGAGCCTGGGTCCCACAGGGCCCTGTGACCTCGTCAACAACTGGGCCAAGACCTAGGATTCTGCATCAGAAATCAGCTTCTGACCACTGACGTCATGTGGGTGGGACATTTCCTCGGTCAAAACCCACGTGAGGAACTGGGCATTGGCCCAGATCCTTACCTCGCTCAGGACCTGTTCACTCGCCGTTACGAGGAGCACTCGTGAGCATAGCGGGTAGGACCAAAGCGGTACACCTTAGTGTTGAAGGAGATGCGTGGTTCGAGTGTAGTCGGTCTGAATGGGAGGAGATGAACTCCGTACGTTTGAGATGACTCATTGCATAGCCCACAGGAAGCTTCACGGCTGATCTGAGACCTGGGGCGGTTCTGACCCTGGCCACAGAGTCATGACCCACTGAGAACACTGGAACAGAGGGCTTGATCTAGGTCAGGAACCGGGTCTTCACTGAGGCAATGACCCACTCACCACCTCAGCAGTGATCTGACGTCCCTGGCCGGGCCATTTTGCCCCCAAAAATACGACGGAAAAATTATGGCCCACTTATCGCCTTGACAGAATGGGCGATAATGAGGGCGATATTTTTTGCGATTTGGGCGATAACCGAATCGCCCGCACCCTATGCCTAGGGGGGGTCAAATGGGGGTGACAAACACGATTTTTCAAAAAACCGGCGCAGAGGCCCCAAAGCCCCCGTAAACCCTCCAAACCCCCCCAGATCGGTCCGGAAACCCATCGAACCCCACTTTTCCACCATTCCGGGCACCTCAGGTGCCCGAATTGGGGTACCTAAATTTTGTGCCACCGTTTGGTACCGTACAGTGCCACTGTGTGGGAGGTTGGAAAAGAAAATGCCCCAACACACCACATCTGAGGGTTGCAATGCATGTTGCTTGCCAACCACGTCATCCGGTGGGTGTCAGGCGCAGGGACAGTAAAAACATTAAAGATAAATCTTTAATGAATATAATGCGATAACATGATTGGTAGCGAGGGTCGCTGGCCTGGATATTTTGTTTGTGCGCCAAACCCCGGGTGAACAAACCTCACGTGTTTTGCCTGATGAAGGTTGGTGTGAATGTGCGCACAGTCATAGCAACAAGGCAAGGTAGATTGTGTTTGTCACCCAAAGCGCTGTCAACTATCTTTTTCACTGGGACAAGCTTTCTTCTTGTTGTGTGTGAAAACCCCTGGGGGGACCCCCCCCAGTGTTGGATAAATACAGGGGTCTGGCGGGAAAAATACAGACCGTCGAAAAATACTACTACGATGTTGCTTCCTCAGGTCGCCCTGCTGGACCAATAACTCCGTATTCAGGGGATCTTGGATTGCCTTTGAGTACTTGCAAACCTGCAAGCCCGAGGAGAACTTTGCCAGCACGCAGTGTTCAGGAATGTCAGCACAGCTCGGCTGCGATGAAGTCCCGCGGGCCAAACGCCCGAAGAGCCTCAGTCGGAGCTGGTGTCTATGAAAGAGTCCAGCTCTGACATAACGTCCGAGGAATCGCTTGCATTTCTGGGTGTGAATGGATGCGATGAACAGTCGCGGACGCTCAAGGACTTGGTCACGCGACAGGCACATGACAGGGGGTCTGGGGCGCGGAGCCCGAGGCCACGGCAGTGAACAACCTGAAAGTACTCGAAGGCTAGTCCCCACACCGGTTGGTGCTGTATCACATCAGCGGGGATGGTCGTTCAGTTGGGACATGATGAGGCGCCCTTCGATGAAAGCAAGCCTCCAGCGTCTGATACACTGCCCATGATGACGTTGAGTCTTCATACGCTGCGGAACATGAAAACCCGGCCGCAAAAAAGCCCCAAAAGCTGAACCCGCTGTTTCGGTGACCGCGCGCTGGAAGTGGACGCCTTCATTTGCTGCGCCTGTCTCTGTAAAGTGAGCCTTGCTCATGCAGGAAGCCGGCAGTCCGGTGGAACCTGAACAGCGGTGCAGTGCAATGACACCGGAGTGATGGCACTCCCGCACCCGAGGTGTGTGCGGCAGGGGCGTGCCGCTGTGGTGGCGAGGATTGGTGCAGACAGCCCCGCTGTGCCTGGACTCTGCACCGCTCCCGAGGCAGTGTGCAGCAGATCTCCAGTGCGCCCTACTGTAGTACAGTGTATTTTTCCCTGTATTTTTCGTATTTTTCCCCCTTGGGAAAAATACGAAAAATACGAAAAATACATTGAAAAATACACTGAAAAATACAAAGGAAAAATACACCTTGCCAACACTGGACCCCCCGCTGCCACCGCCACAGCCAGTCGCGGGTTGTCAGCCAGTGAGGGGGAGAAGGCTCTCTCCCCCCCGCCCCCTTACTTTCACTCAGTCTGTACACCGGGTAGCGAGGCCCGTTTCTTCAAAAATACAGCTAAAACAACACCACTTTGCGCAGAAGCAGAACAATGGAACCCAACGGTGTCGGGCAGCCGACAGGGGACCCGTTGGGGGTCAAGACAGGATCGCCCTGAGTTCAACCAGAAGCAGATGCATCCCAGCTTCTTCTGCTGAATGATTCCAAACTGAATGCAGTATCGCACACCTAAAGCCCACCCGTTCTTGCGGGTAGGTGAGAACTCAGGGTTTCGGCCCACCCACTCAAGAGGGAACGAGACATGAAAGGGTCATCGGTATTCAATCCCATGAATGATTGAATCTCGTGACGGCGTCGTATGGCAGCAAACAGCCTGGCAAATCACCCGGGGCTTAATCAGCGCATTCGCATGCAACCTCAGAAGGCAGACTGCACGCGCGGCTGCCACACTGCCCCGCCCGGAACTTTGCTGAAACGGACAGTGCACCGGTAGCCGTCTCTGGGCCGAGTCACATCGAACATGCGCAGCACACGCTGTATAGGTGGAGGGGGGTGGTAAGGTGTGGCAGGTCACAAAGAGCAGGCGGTGGCCATCAAAAAGATAAGGCGTTGTTTTATGCGTTGCTGGGAGAACAGAACCGCGAGAGTGAGAACGTGTTTTGCGCGGTGAAGGTTGGCATGTCTGTGCCCACAGACACCGCAACAAGGCAAAAAAAAAAGGTGGGCTGTGGTTTGGCACCCCCAAAAGCCTGCCAGATGCCTTTTCCCACTGCCGACAGGGTTTCTGCTATCGTGGACAACGGAGCGGCATTCATACCAAAAGCACTTCGTCACCTTCCTCCTTGACGATGGAGCGCAGGGCATCTGCCCCCTCAGGGTCCTGCAAGGCTGCTTCGACGGCACGTGTCTGCATGTCCAGGTCAGTGTCGAGGCGAGACTTTTCCGGATGAGGGCCACCCCAACCCTGCATGGCCTGTGCCAGGTTGCGGAGATGCACCTCGTAGATATGCAGCACACGGTCCTTGCCTTCCTCTTTCCACGCGTCGACAAGCCTGAGGCAGCTGCGGACTGTGACATCGGCCTGGAGACGCTTGTCTGCTGTGCAGTCTGCATAGAGGCAGTACACCCCGAACATGCTGGCGTGGTCGGTCATTGCCTCAGCAGCCTCGAGGGGTGTGCCGAAGGCGGTGGCGAAGCGGCTCGTCTTCGTCCCGACGTTGCCGTGGAGCATCGTGCCTGTGGCGAGGCCCACCTGCATGATGCCCTGCAGCTTCTTCATCTCCGACACGAAGTTCAGCGCCGCCGTGCTGTGCATCGTGCACTTCTTTGAGGCGTTCCACACCACCGTGAGGGTCCTGCCCGTCACATTCCCGATCACACCGTCTGTGGCGTGTGCCGCTTCCAGGGCAGACCGCACCATGATGTTGCAGTTGTCGAACATGTCGCCGTCGCTGCGAACCTCTTGCTGTGTGTCATTGGATAGAATGTGTGTCGATAAAAAACAGAAAGCGGCACCCAAAAACACGCGCGGGATGTGCTGGGAAGCAAGACAGGAGGCAAGGCTGCCAACCAGCTCCGGACTGCGGCACGGTCAACACACACACATGAATCCTTGCAATGCCGAAGAGCATTACGCGCAGTCACACTGCAAAAGGGCACACAACCATGCCAATCCTGTCTGAGTGCATGGCACCGAACACTGTGATCTTGGCTATGTCATCACGTGTGGTGTACAGATACACACGTGGTTCACTGTTGATCCTTGGCCGAATCACGATACGACGTCACTGTCCAACTCACCTTCCTCATGCCCACGCCCCTGGGCACGATCCTCAAGGCAACATACCAGGCGGCACACTGCTACTGTCACTGTGCTGCGGATAACTTGGAGGGCCGTCTTCTTCCCGCCCGCCTGCGTCGGACCTGAACTGCGCCGCACTGTAGTGGCCGTCGAACCAGAGTGATCGTCAGATCTGGACCCACGGGGTGACGGAAGCGTGGGCATCGGACATGCCACCCTGCGCGGGTGCATCCCGCCAATGCAGTCGGATGCAGTGTCGCTGAACCGCTTCGACAGGTGCGAAGGCGCCATGAGGTACAGCTGGTGCCCGTTGCCCAGGCCCTTGATGTCGTGCAGCCCGTGGTTGTGTATGGCAGGGTTGTCGAGTTGGTCCAAATGCCCCCTGACAGCAGAGTACATGTCTGAGGTGAGGCAGATGGTGCCGCCCTTCGCCTTTGCCTCCACACGCGACGCGAGGTTCACCGTGCTGCCGCGGTAGTCCACACGCCCCGTCACAGGGTTCTCTTCTGCAATCGTCGGCCCGTAGTTGATTCCAATGCGCACCACCATGCCAGCCTCGGGCAACTCGAGGGCAGGGGGCCACTTCCGTTTCATCAAACGGCTCTGCACCGCCAGGGCAAACCCTAGTGCAGAAGCAGGGTCGTTGAAAGACACCATGAAGGCATCCCCGATTGTCTTCACCTCGTACCCGTCGAAGTCTTTGCAGGCATCACGCATCACCTCGTTGTGGATCTCCATCGCGGCGTTCATATCCCCGGCGCTGCTCTTCCACAGCTCCGTCGAACCTTTGATGTCGGTGAACACGATGGCCACATTCCCTGTCGGAGGCTCCACAACATCCTTCCCGCCCGCCCCGCTGTAGCCGTTGCTCTCCAGCACCGCAGAGGGGACGTACGCACGGAACTCCGTCAGGTTCTCAACCATCTTCCGGAAATTCCTCTGCATGCAGTGCAGCTCATAGAGCCACAGGGGGTCTTCGCTCGGCAGGGCCAGGTCCATGCTCGCAACACGGTTCATCTGCAACTGCATTACCGTGAGCGGGCGGAGGACATAATACGATGTGATGATGCTGAGGCTGACGAGGGCAATGCCCACCCCAACCACGATAAACTTCAACTCAAACCTGGCGCGGTTGATATCGTCCTCCACAGCTTCGCTGCGGATCTTGATTTTCTGCCTCAGCCCCATCTGATCCTTCTGCACCTTCCCGAAGATGGTGGCTTCATCGAGGGATATCACGATCCACCAGTCGAGCCCGACTTCTGCTTTCCGCATCCGGACTACCCCAACTCTGTGAGCCTCAGAGGTGCCGTTGATGTCGAGCTGCACCGTTCTGAACACATCCAGGTAGGCCGCGTAGCGCCCCCCAACCGCGACTGCAATCTTCCGGATGTAGACATCCGTAGCCTCCACGTCTTTCAGAGGCTCGTGGATGATTGTGGGAAACCCCCCTATTGCGCTGGTCCCATTTTTGGGACGCCCCATTGACGACCCGTGGGAAACACCTGTCAGGAAGCCGCGCTGATCGGCCTCCTCCCAGCCAGCATGGCCCAGCTCGCGCATACGCTCCGACACCCATGAGGACGCTACCACAGTAAAGAGCCTGTAAACAGAGTCTCCCTCGACAGCGCTGGTGAGCTTTCCAAGGAAATTCTGAACTCCCTCGAGGGTGACGAAGCAGATGACATCGAGCTGCCCGCCCGTGATAGGGTCTGGCTGGCGCGAGATGAAGGCATATCCCACAAAGTCCGACATCGGGACCACGTTGGGGAAACGCGACTCGTTCATCCCGATCAGGCCGTCGCGGGAGAGGCCGACTCCGGGAAGCGAGGCGAGCGACTGGTGAATTGGCAGGACATATTTCGGGTCAGCCAGGTAAGGCACACCGGAGTACGGCACGGCAGGCGCGACGAAAGACGCGGGGGTCCCGTCAGGGAGAGGCGGGGAAAAGTGCATCGCTATCACAGAGTGGATGCCCTTCCGCAGTTCGGGCAGCCTCGGGTCCCCGGCGATGACGACGCCATGCGCGTTGGAGTAAATCCCGATCGCGGAGACAGGGTGGGTGAAGCGCAGCGTGGAGCAGATCGCCCAGAGGTCGGAAGAGAGGGAGTTCTTCCATGCCACAGATGTCTTATCCAAGGTGAAGGAGTTCCGCGCCGTCACGGCAATCGCGTGGTCCATCGTCTGCAAGGCTCCGGCGAGGAATGCCTCGAGCACCTCCAACACCCCGGAGGCGGAGTATTGAAGGACCTGCGTCGTCACCTCGTCGAGGCTAGTCGCGGCAGAGGAGGAGAGATCATCTGTGGTGGTGTCAAGTGTGTCGCGCGTCTTGGCGAGGGCATCGTCACAGGATGACTCCCCAAGCAGCTTCACGCTGAGCGCGCTCAGGGTAATGCCCATCAGGCACAGCAGGGCCACCACGCCCTGCACGCTGAGGAGTCTCCTCCATGAGTTATGCGCCCCCTCCGACGACACGGTGCTGATCGTATCCCTCCCGATCACACCGGTGGCGCTCGCATCTGATTCAGCGCCAACCCCGCTCTGGCTCCGTCCCATGACGAGGCCTCCCTCCCTCCCCCCCCCCCCCTCCTCAGTTCAATCCAACACAGCGGCAGGAGAGCAGGATGGGTGGGGGGGGTGGGGGGTGGGGGTGGGGAGAGTGGGTGAGTGGGGGGATGGAGGACCTGTGTGTGTGTATCCGGCCACACAAAGGCTCCGTGCGAAGGGGGGGGTGGGGAATGTGTGTTGACCCCTTGTGGTTGGTGTGGGGTGGGTGGGTGGGTGTGTGTGTGTTGAAAGGATCGCGAGCAACAGAGAGGCAAGGCCTATGGGCAATGCGGGGGAGTGGGGGTGGACACGGTGGGATCCCGAAAAATATAGTACTACCGTAAACGGAAAAAGGGTGGACCGTAAAAATGTTCCAAGTTCCCAAAAAAAGGCCAAACGTTCCATCTTTTTTACGGTCCACCATTTATTGGGACTGAATATGGAAAAGACAATGCGATTTTCGCCCGCGGGCTGGTGGGTTGCGGGGCGCGGACTGCGGCCTCCACGCCGCAGACACCCACACGTAGGCCTCCCGACCTCCCAGCTTTGGACCCTCCCTCCACCACCGCAACCAACACCAGCAAGAGAAGCAAGTCCTCCCTGCGTGTGGAAAAGGCACGATCACCACTACTCACCTCGAGACTCACCCACCACCACACCTCGAGAAGTGTAGTACCATGCAAGGAGCATTCCGGTAGAAGTAAAAGTAGAACCTGCTGCACGAGCCCACAAAAGCAGCCACAGTACGGCAGGGCGCGCAGACAGAAGCTGAGACCACCGGGCTCCCTCCAGAGGTAAATTCGTGAATCAGTGCCCGAAAAATTCAGGGAAATCGTACTCCTTTAGTGTAGTACACCCTGCAGTAACTGTGGGAGAACAGTTCCCGGACGATGGTGAGCGCACACTCTGTGCTGAGGCCCTGTGGTGTTAATCCTGCAGCTTCAGTCGTACGATTTCCTTGGTTCCTTCGCGACTTCGTCGCGAAGGAACTCGTAAAAGAAACCGCCAAGTCCACTATCCCAACCGTAAAATAGGTGGACCGTAAAAATATTCCAAGTTCCGGAAAAATCCCATTTGTTCCATCTTTTTTACGGTCCACCTATAGTACGGTTCACCTTTATTAGGAGGATTCTTCATATTCCTGGATTTCCCGAATTTCCTGGATTTCCCCCGGCCCCTTAGGCGTTTTCAGGGCGGACAGGGCGGACATGCCCGGACCGGGAAATCCGGGTGTCCGGATGTCCGGGTCCAATTTTGACCCCCCCCCCCCCTAGGCATACAGTGCAAACGATAATAATTATCGCATACGATAATTATTATCGTATTCCCATTATCGTATATTATCGTATACGATAATATACGATAATGGTGCGATAATTTTTTGAGATTTTCGGAAAACCAGAAATCAGCCCAGAACACATTGAAAAAGTGGTAAAAGTGGAGCCGGAAGCTGCCATTTTTGCTTCTTTGAATTATTGGTGACGGGGGGCTTCACTCAGAAGTGTAGAATGTCACTCACAAATGGGTGGCAGAGACACAACACACATAGTGCCATGACATGCACATCACTATGTCTGTCTGAAGAAGTTTCAGGCACAGTGGGGCGGAGAGGACTCTGGGGATTGGGCAGTGGCCGTTCCACATGCCCTTCCCCTCGTGACTTACACCCTGTCGCCACCCCACTTCATGGAAAACATGACTACGCAGCAACAGGGTCATACTTGCGGCGGTATGCAACCACCAGTACAGCCTGTTGCGGGTTCGCAAAGCTGACTGGTACGCTGCCTTGCCGTCGGGACCCAGATACTGAGGACACCCCTGTGAGAACACTGAGGGAAGACGTTGGGCTAGCCTAGTTGAAGCAGGTGTCGGGGTGACCGAGACAGAGCACCCTGCCCAGAACATGAACAAGAAAGACTGTTCGACTGATGGGGAAGAACCTGATAGGCAGGTGTGGTCTTCGGTGCAATGTTTGGAGAGATCAGGAGATTTCTCTTCAAGGCTACCACTTATGTTGGACTTGGCCTTCGCTCCCGTGAGCAGTGAAAAAGTGAGGAACACCGTTCTTCCCCTCTGACTGACGACCAGTGATGACATAGCGAAGGACCTTGAATGGGGTTTGAACCCGAGAGAGGCAATACTCAACCAAAGGTATTCTTCAGGACCTGGCACGGAACGGGCGATACGAACGCTCCCACCGTGCGCACGGACCTGTCTGCAACTCTACAAGGAACCACGGGGTGGCGCGCGCACATCACCTCGGAGGCCTCAAGGAGCCTGCCTGACCTGCACGACTCCGCTGCGCTACAAGGCGGAGCTCGGGCGCCATCCTCACCGACAGCAAGGCAAGGGGTGATGATCATCTGGAGACACCTGAGCCCATGCAGGATCGGAGAGACGCGATCCACCTGAGGGAGACCACCATCCACCTCCTTCGGACAGACCACACAGCCTTGTCGATGACCACAGCAGCCCGGACACAGACCAGTACGCGTACCCTGCCTGCAGCACCGAACCCCACAGGCTCATCTTACCCTTCCTGGGGCTGGGAGAATGGTAGTGATCTCTATTTTGTGGCTGATTGTGGCCCTTGGCGGGGTTTGGTGGCGTTTGGCGGTGGTAAACTGGAGATTTCGGTGATTGGTTTCGGGCAAAATCAGGTGGGTATCGCATACGATAATGGGATTATCGTATGTTATCGCATACGATAATAATTATCGTATCTGGTCGTATACGATAATCCATTATCGCATCATACGATAATGAATTATCGGATGCGATAATGAATTATCGTATGCGACAATTTTCCGAAAATTATCGTATCTGGTATATATGCGATAATAATTATCGTTTGCACTGTATGCCTAGGGGGGGTCAAATGCCACCCTTTTACGTGGACAAACACGATTTTTCAAAAAACCGGCGCAGAGGCCCCAAAGCCCCCGTAAACCCTCCAAACCCCCCCAGATCGGTCCGGAAACCCATCGAACCCCACTTTTCCACCATTCCGGGCACCTCAGGTGCCCGAATTGGGGTACCTAAATTTTGTGCCACCGTTTGGTACCGTACAGTGCCACTGTGTGGGAGGTTGGAAAAGAAAATGCCCCAACACACCACATCTGAGGGTTGCAATGCATGTTGCTTGCCAACCACGTCATCCGGTGGGTGTCAGGCGCTATGTAGGTGGCATTAGCCAGGTCTTCGATGTGTTCTGGCTTGTATATATACCTCCCTGCCACCATGCACCGGGAGGCTGCCTGTAGGTACGGAACAGTCCAGATGGTCGTGTGATTCCTGTGCAGCAGTGCTCCACAACCGGGATGTGTTGACAACGACTGTTGCAACACGAGCTGTACATTCCGGGAACACATGAAGTGCGCTGTCGTGGTACCCATTGTGCCAGAATTGGTAGTTGCTGCGGTCTACTTTGCCTGGCCCAAGAGCACTGGTACTGAACGGTGCAATATGCGTGGCGCGGTGAATACAACGGAAGCGCGCAAAGTCAATACAGCTCTCGGATGGCGGGTGGTGGTGCCACTAGTGTGTGACGTTCACTCGAGGATACAACGCATCACAATGAATCAGCAACCGTGGACCGAGTACAATACGCTCTCTGTGGCTGGTGTGGGGGACAAAGGCAGTGCCTGTGCCGCAGGCAGGGAGGTATATATACAAGCCAGAACACATCGAAGACCTGGCTAATGCCACCTACATAGCGCCTGACACCCACCGGATGACGTGGTTGGCAAGCAACATGCATTGCAACCCTCAGATGTGGTGTGTTGGGGCATTTTCTTTTCCAACCTCCCACACAGTGGCACTGTACGGTACCAAACGGTGGCACAAAATTTAGGTACCCCAATTCGGGCACCTGAGGTGCCCGGAATGGTGGAAAAGTGGGGTTCGATGGGTTTCCGGACCGATCTGGGGGGGTTTGGAGGGTTTACGGGGGCTTTGGGGCCTCTGCGCCGGTTTTTTGAAAAATCGTGTTTGTCACCCCCATTTGACCCCCCCTACCCCCCCCCCCCCCCTGTCCGGGCGGACATCCGGACATCCGGACATCCAGAAATGTCCGCCCCGGACAGGGCGGACATGTCCGGGCGGACATTTTCTGGTGTCCGGATGTCCGGGCGGACATGTCCGGACCCGGAAATTCGGGAAATCCAATTTTGACCCCCCCCCCCCCCCCCGGACATGTCCGGCCAGGACCTCAATAGTTTGATTTTTGGTCCAGAAAATAGTTTGAAAATTTTTGAAATCTGGGTGCCCAAAAAAAATTTCCTAAGACCTGGTGCCCCTGATTTACCCCTTTTTCACTACGCACAAACTACGCAATCTGGGGGGGGGGGGTCTCGCTTTTTGGTCCCCCCCCAGTTTTTTTTGGTCCCCCTTTCTGTGTGGCTACTGAGACAGGACTGGAGGCACTGCGCTGACCGAGCAAAAAATTATTGCCAGAACTCACTATACACCGTACGAAAGAACGCACGACATGTGGGGCGGGACTCCAGAAACACCTGGGCAAGGTTGCCCCATGCCCAGAAACACCTGAGAAGGAAGTGAGTTCCAGGAGCCGCGTAGAACACCCTCGAGATTGTGAATGATGATACGATCACAGCCTTCAGGGCGATGCGAGGTGCCACCCTGAAGGTGGCCCTTGACATCAAGGAGAGCGTCGGCCGAGGGGTCGACGAAAAGCTGAAGAAGGCGCTACTGGCACTGGATCCCGCGGGGTATACGGAGGTCACCGCCACACAGGCAACCTCCGCTGACAACGTCCAGGAGACGTTATCCGAGGGGATCACAACGGCACTAGAGATCTGTGTCACGGGATCCAGGCGCCCACTCTCCCTCGACGGTCTGGGGATTGTTGTTGGGTATGGTGTCGTTTCCTGCAGCTGCAAAAAAGCGTAGCAACTGTGCTTCCTTCTTCCTTAATGATGCGTTGACGCTTCCACCCGGAGGAGCTGAAGCAGGCACCGCTTAATGATGCGTTGATGCTTCCACCCGACGAGCTGAAGCAGGCACCGCGCCAAAGGGCACCCCCAAAGAGACCTGCAAAGACTGCGTCGAAACCCGCACCGAAGGCTGCCAGCGCTGCAGCACCTGAAGCGCCTGCACCCTCACTGACCCCGGAACAGCAAGAACTCCTTGAGTTTGGGGTCCCGGCATAGAGACAGAGAATGGCTGAGTAAATCAAAAAATGAGACCCCCCCCCCCTTTTCACTACGCACAAACTACGCAATATGGGGTCGTCAGGGGCACCAAGACCGGCGATTTGTAGGGGGACCCTTTCGAATTTTTTTTTGGGGAAGGGTAAATTGAACGTTTTTGGCCAAATGAAGCCACTGCGACCATTCCCGGGCCTCGGAAATCAGATTTTGGCCCCTCAAATGCGGTGCCGGTCCGGACAAAAAACCGAAAAAATCGTGAAAAATGGCCCATTTTCCCCAGCCAAAAATGGGCCAAAAATGCCCCCCGGACACCCCCAGAGACATGTCCTAATCCGGGGTGCCAGTAGGGGGGACCTTTCGATTTTTTTTTCGAGGAGAGGTCAATTGAACGTTTTTGGACATCTGAGGCCACTGCGACCATTCCCAGGCCTCGGAAATGAGATTTTTGGCCCTCAAATGGGGTACCGGTCCCCACGAAATTCCGAAAAATTCATGAAAATCAAAAGGTCCCACGCACCAAATTCTGCCCAAAAATCGTCAAAAATGGACATGTCATATGCAGCAATGGGGCACCAATCACTCCCCAAATTTTGCTCAATGATTCCACGGCAAGCCAGATTTTCTGATCAATTAGTTTGTTTGAGCATGTTCCTGGCCCTTGTTTGGAAAGTAGATGATCCCTGGCTGGAGAGGACGGTTGTGCTCGACCGGACGGAGAGAGAACCTTCTCCATAACCACCTCCACTCCACAATGCCACAAGTGGCAGGAAGGCCGGGTGTTACAGGCCTCAACCAGGGTTCCAAGGCTCTCCACTTCCTGGCTGCGTCAGGGATCACCGGGTACAGCGAGCAGGATTCCCTGTCCTGACACCCCAGCATGTGCCACCGGAAGAACCCGAAACAGCAGCCCCCCCTCATGGGGGTTGCAAGAGGCACGGAAATCGTTCAAATCGGACCAAGTCCGAAAATTCGGCACTTTCTTGGGCACAAATTGCGGTCCGAAATTTCCTTTTTTTTTGAAAAAAGGCTAATTCTGTAAGGGGGACCTTTTCGAATTTTTTTTCGGGCACTTTTTCCACAAGGAAATGTCCGCCCTGTCCGCTACTGTCCACTACCGATTTCAAGGATCCTCCTTACGGTCCACAATATTTCCGTTTACGGTATATATAGTGACATGGCGACTATAATAGTCACTATAATAGTGGACGGGTGACTATTATAGTCACTATAATAGTCGCCATGTCCACTATAATAGTCACTATAATAGTCGCATGTCACTATAATAGTCACTATTATAGTGGCATGCGACTATTATAGTGACTATAATAGTGACATGCCACTATTATAGTGACTATAATAGTGGCATGCCCACTATTATAGTGACTATTATAGGGGGTCTTCGCTGGTCGACAAACTTCGACAAACTTCGTCGTTCGTCACATAATTAGGAAAACGGCTGTTTCAGGGGGTTTTTCACCGAAGACGGCAGTGTTCTGACGACGACGACAGGGGTCTTCGACAAAAACTTCGTCAGCGAAGACCCCCCCCCAAAAATGAATTAAAAACCGGTTTTTCGGGGATTCTCGCTGTTCGTCACCTGTCGTCAAATTTCGACAAAATTCGACAATTTTCACCTAAACCGACGGAAAATGCACCAAAATGCACCACCCACAGCCTGGGTCGGCCCAGGGTCTGGACACCACTCCTGGACCCGGCCCAGTACGGGCGAGATCGGCCCATAGCCGGCCCAGCACTGCCGAGATCGGCCCATGTCCGGCCCAGTACGGGCGAGATCGGCCCATAGCCGGCCCAGCACTGCCGAGATCGGCCCATGTCCGGCCCAGTACGTGCGAGATCGGCCCATAGCCGGCCCAGCACTGCCGAGATCGGCCCATAGCCGTCCCAGTACGGGCGAGATCGGCCCATAGCCGGCCCAGCACTGCCGAGATCGGCCCATAGCCGTCCCAGTACGGGCGAGATCGGCCCATAGCCGGCCCAGCACTGCCGAGATCGGCCCATAGCCGGCCCAGTACGGGCGAGATCGGCCCATGTCCGGCCCAGTACGGCCGAGATCGGCCCATAGCCGGCCCAGCACTGCCGAGATCGGCCCATGTCCGGCCCAGCACTGCCGAGATCGGCCCATAGCCGGCCCAGTACGGGCGAGATCGGCCCATAGCCGGCCCAGTACGGGCGAGATCGGCCCATAGCCGTCCCAGCACTGCCGAGATCGGCCCATAGCCGGCCCAGTACGGGCGAGATCGGCCCATAGCCGGCCCAGTACGGGCGAGATCGGCCCATAGCCGGCCCAGCACTGCCGAGATCGGCCCATGTCCGGCCCAGCACTGCCGAGATCGGCCCATAGCCGTCCCAGTACGGGCGAGATCGGCCCATAGCCGGCCCAGCACTGCCGAGATCGGCCCATAGCCGGCCCAGTACGGGCGAGATCGGCCCATAGCCGTCCCAGCACTGCCGAGATCGGCCCATAGCCGGCCCAGTACGGGCGAGATCGGCCCATAGCCGGCCCAGTACGGGCGAGATCGGCCCATAGCCGGCCCAGCACTGCCGAGATCGGCCCATAGCCGGCCCAGTACGGGCGAGATCGGCCCATGTCCGGCCCAGTACGGCCGAGATCGGCCCATAGCCGGCCCAGCACTGCCGAGATCGGCCCATGTCCGGCCCAGCACTGCCGAGATCGGCCCATAGCCGGCCCAGTACGGGCGAGATCGGCCCATAGCCGGCCCAGCACTGCCGAGATCGGCCCATAGCCGGCCCAGTACGGGCGAGATCGGCCCATAGCCGTCCCAGCACTGCCGAGATCGGCCCATAGCCGGCCCAGCACTGCCGAGATCGGCCCATAGCCGGCCCAGTACGGGCGAGATCGGCCCATGTCCGGCCCAGTACGGCCGAGATCGGCCCGTAGCCGGCCCAGCACTGCCGAGATCGGCCCATAGCCGGCCCAGTACGGGCGAGATCGGCCCATAGCCGTCCCAGCACTGCCGAGATCGGCCCATAGCCGGCCCAGTACGGGCGAGATCGGCCCATAGCCGGCCCAGCACTGCCGAGATCGGCCCATCTCCGGCCCAGTACGGGCGAGATCGGCCCATAGCCGGCCCAGCACTGCCGAGATCGGCCCATAGCCGGCCCAGCACTGCCGAGATCGGCCCATAGCCGGCCCAGTACGGGCGAGATCGGCCCATGTCCGGCCCAGTACGGCCGAGATCGGCCCGTAGCCGGCCCAGCAGTGCCGAGATCGGCCCATGTCCGGCCCAGTACGGGCGAGATCGGCCCATAGCCGGCCCAGTACGGGCGAGATCGGCCCATAGCCGTCCCAGCACTGCCGAGATCGGCCCATAGCCGGCCCAGCACTGCCGAGATCGGCCCATAGCCGGCCCAGCACTGCCGAGATCGGCCCATAGCCGGCCCAGTACGGGCGAGATCGGCCCATGTCCGGCCCAGTACGGCCGAGATCGGCCCGTAGCCGGCCCAGCACTGCCGAGATCGGCCCGTAGCCGGCCCAGTACGGGCGAGATCGGCCCATAGCCGTCCCAGCACTGCCGAGATCGGCCCATAGCCGGCCCAGTACGGGCGAGATCGGCCCATAGCCGGCCCAGCACTGCCGAGATCGGCCCATCTCCGGCCCAGTACGGGCGAGATCGGCCCATAGCCGGCCCAGCACTGCCGAGATCGGCCCATAGCCGGCCCAGCACTGCCGAGATCGGCCCATAGCCGGCCCAGTACGGGCGAGATCGGCCCATGTCCGGCCCAGTACGGCCGAGATCGGCCCGTAGCCGGCCCAGCAGTGCCGAGATCGGCCCATGTCCGGCCCAGTACGGGCGAGATCGGCCCATAGCCGGCCCAGTACGGGCGAGATCGGCCCATAGCCGTCCCAGCACTGCCGAGATCGGCCCATAGCCGGCCCAGCACTGCCGAGATCGGCCCATAGCCGGCCCAGTACGGGCGAGATCGGCCCATAGCCGTCCCAGCACTGCCGAGATCGGCCCATAGCCGGCCCAGTACGGGCGAGATCGGCCCATAGCCGGCCCAGTACGGGCGAGATCGGCCCATAGCCGGCCCAGCACTGCCGAGATCGGCCCATAGCCGGCCCAGTACGGGCGAGATCGGCCCATGTCCGGCCCAGTACGGCCGAGATCGGCCCGTAGCCGGCCCAGCACTGCCGAGATCGGCCCATAGCCGGCCCAGTACGGGCGAGATCGGCCCATAGCCGTCCCAGCACTGCCGAGATCGGCCCATAGTCGGCCCAGTACGGGCGAGATCGGCCCATAGCCGGCCCAGCACTGCCGAGATCGGCCCATAGCCGGCCCAGTACGGGCGAGATCGGCCCATGTCCGGCCCAGTACGGCCGAGATCGGCCCGTAGCCGGCCCAGCACTGCCGAGATCGGCCCATAGCCGGCCCAGTACGGGCGAGATCGGCCCATAGCCGTCCCAGCACTGCCGAGATCGGCCCATAGCCGGCCCAGTACGGGCGAGATCGGCCCATAGCCGGCCCAGCACTGCCGAGATCGGCCCATGTCCGGCCCAGTACGGGCGAGATCGGCCCATGTCCGGCCCAGCACTGCCGAGATCGGCCCATAGCCGGCCCAGTACGGGCGAGATCGGCCCATGTCCGGCCCAGTACGGCCGAGATCGGCCCGTAGCCGGCCCAGCACTGCCGAGATCGGCCCATGTCCGGCCCAGTACGGGCGAGATCGGCCCATAGCCGGCCCAGCACTGCCGAGATCGGCCCATAGCCGGCCCAGTACGGGCGAGATCGGCCCATAGCCGGCCCAGTACGGGCGAGATCGGCCCATAGCCGGCCCAGTACGGGCGAGATCGGCCCATGTCCGGCCCAGTACGGCCGAGATCGGCCCGTAGCCGGCCCAGCAGTGCCGAGATCGGCCCATGTCCGGCCCAGTACGGGCGAGATCGGCCCATAGCCGGCCCAGCACTGCCGAGATCGGCCCATAGCCGGCCCAGTACTGCCGAGATCGGCCCATGTCCGGCCCAGTACGTGCGAGATCGGCCCGTAGCCGGCCCAGCACTGCCGAGATCGGCCCATGTCCGGCCCAGTACGGGCGAGATCGGCCCATAGCCGGCCCAGTACTGCCGAGATCGGCACATGTCCGGCCCAGTACGTGCGAGATCGGCCCGTAGCCGGCCCAGCACTGCCGAGATCGGCCCATGTCCGGCCCAGTACGGGCGAGATCGGCCCATAGCCGGCCCAGCACTGCCGAGATCGGCCCATAGCCGGCCCAGCACTGCCGGGCGAGATCGGGCGAGATCGGCCCATAGCCGGCCCAGTACGTGCGAGATCGGCCCATAGCCGGCCCAGTACTGCCGAGATCGGCCCATGTCCGGCCCAGTACGGGCGAGATCGGCCCATAGCGGGCCTAGTCGTAGGATGCTGAACGAAGACAGCCAGCAGGCGCTGCTCTTCGATGACTACTCCACCGAGACGAAGATCACGACACTCGTGGTCACAGACGTGCAGGCCTCGACCCTCTGCTTGGAGAAGTCTTTCGAGGGAATGCGGAAGGCGCTAGAAATCCACAACCATGTGATCCGGAAGTGCATTGCGGGCATGGCGGGTATGAGGCAGGACATCGTCAGTGTCTGGACAGCACTCCTGGGCTCGGCCCAGGGACTGGACATCACTCCCTGGCTCGGCCCAGTGTCTGGACAGCACTCCTGGGCTCGGCCCAGGGTCTGGACACCACTCCTGGGCTCGGCCCAGTGTCTGGACACCACTCCCTGGCTCGGCCCAGGGTCTGGACAGCACTCCTGGGCTCGGCCCAGGGACTGGACATCACTCCCTGGCTCGGCCCAGTGTCTGGACAGCACTCCTGGGCTCGGCCCAGGGTCTGGACACCACTCCTGGGCTCGGCCCAGTGTCTGGACACCACTCCCTGGCTCGGCCCAGGGACTGGACAGCACTCCTGAGCTCGGCCCAGTGTCTGGACAGCACTCCTGGGCTCGGCCCAGGGTCTGGACATCACTCCCTGGCTCGGCCCAGTGTGGACAGCACTCCTGGGCTCGGCCCAGGGTCTGGACATCACTCCTGGGCTCGGCCCAGTGTCTGGACACCACTCCCTGGCTCGGCCCAGGGTCTGGACAGCACTCCTGGGCTCGGCCCAGTGTCTGGACACCACTCCCTGGCTCGGCCCAGGGTCTGGACACCACTCCCTGGCTCGGCCCAGGGACTGGACAGCACTCCTGAGCTCGGCCCAGTGCCTGGACAGCACTCCTGGGCTCGGCCCAGGGTCTGGACACCACTCCCTGGCTCGGCCCAGGGACTGGACAGCACTCCTGAGCTCGGCCCAGTGCCTGGACAGCACTCCTGGGCTCGGCCCAGGGTCTGGACACCACTCCCTGGCTCGGCCCAGGGTCTGGACATCACTCCTGGGCTCGGCCCAGTGTCTGGACATCACTCCTGGGCTCGGCCCAGTGTCTGGACACCACTCCCTGGCTCGGCCCAGGGTCTGGACATCACTCCTGGGCTCGGCCCAGTGTCTGGACATCACTCCTGGGCTCGGCCCAGTGTCTGGACACCACTCCCTGGCTCGGCCCAGGGTCTGGACATCACTCCTGGGCTCGGCCCAGTGTCTGGACAGCACTCCTGGGCTCGGCCCAGTGTCTGGACACGACTCGTCGGCTCGGCCCAGTGGGTCGAGCCCAGGAGTGATGTCCAGACACTGTCTGGACGGGAAGCTCCCCGCAGTGAGTGGTCGGGGGCCGTGGCCACGACCTCGGGGTGATGTCCAGCCGAGCAGAACGTGGCGCCCGGAGTACCGAGTGTTTGCTCCACTCAGAGGGGGTTCGATGCAGGACCCCTTCCCAGTCATGATCTCCTCAGTGCCTCCATCGATCCCCTCCGTCAGGGATCTTGCTGTGTGTAACATTAGCACAAGACCTAAACCCGCATCGCGTACCCATCCTTCGAAACCGTGCGATGTGCAATGTTGTGTTCATGTAGCTAGCTCGGAGAGTGTCTTAGCGAGCCCGCAAGGCTAGCTATATTTGCACCGTCCAACCAAATCTTGCTCAGCTTCGACTTGGCGCCGAGAGAGTTACGAGCGCTGCCCATAGAATCAGGTGTGCCGGGCGTGTGTGTCTTTATCAACACACGCAGACTCCTGCATACAGTAGACGGCCTACAGGCGAGGCGGAGTGTGACCTACTGTTGGGGGTGGTGAACTGGTCTGCGACGTCATCCTGCTGGTGTGCGACGTCTCCACCTCCTGCGGCACAGGGGGCCTTGTGATCTGGAGCGCTGGGGCAGCGCGGTGCAATGTCGGAGTGCGGACGGGCCAAGTCCCCCTGCTCCTGTGCATGCAGCGCAGATTTCTTGTTGCTGCGGTCCAGACAGCGGGCCGAGACCGGATGTGATGTCGGCCCACCCTCGGGACATCACTGCCTGGCTCGGCCCACCCTCTGGACAGGACTGCGTGGCTCGGCCCATTCTCGGGACAGCACTGCCTAGCTCGGCCCACCCTCGGGACAGCACTGTCTGGCTCGGCCCGTTCTCGGGACAGCACTGTCTGGCTCGGCCCACCCTTGGGACAGCACTGCCTGGCTCGGCCCATTCTCGGGACAGCACTGTCTGGCTCGGCCCGTTCTCGGGACAGCACTGTCTGGCTCGGCCCGTTCTCGGCACAGCACTGTCTGGCTCGGTCCATTCTCGGGACAGCACTGTCTGGCTCGGCCCATTCTCGGGACAGCACTGTCTGGCTCGGCCCACCCTTGGGACAGCACTGCCTGGCTCGGCCCATTCTCGGGACAGCACTGTCTGGCTCGGCCCGTTCTCGGGACAGCACTGTCTGGCTCGGCCCGTTCTCGGGACAGCACTGTCTGGCTCGGCCCATTCTCGGGACAGCACTGTCTGGCTCGGCCCACCCTTGGGACAGCACTGCCTGGCTCGGCCCATTCTCGGGACAGCACTGTCTGGCTCGGCCCGTTCTCGGGACAGCACTGTCTGGCTCGGCCCATTCTCGGGACAGCACTGTCTGGCTCGGCCCACCCTTGGGACAGCACTGCCTGGCTCGGCCCATTCTCGGGACAGCACTGTCTGGCTCGGCCCATTCTCGGGACAGCACTGTCTGGCTCGGCCCGTTCTCGGGACAGCACTGTCTGGCTCGGCCCGTTCTCGGGACAGCACTGTCTGGCTCGGCCCATTCTCGGGACAGCACTGTCTGGCTCGGCCCATTCTCGGGACAGCACTGTCTGGCTCGGCCCACCCTTGGGACAGCACTGTCTGGCTCGGCCCGTTCTCGGGACAGCACTGCCTGGCTCCGCTTCGTGCCAGCACGAGCACTAGCCGTTGCTCCTGCATTGCCCCAGGCGGCCAGCTCCCATCTTGGCTTGGCCCAGGATGACAGGTTGATCTCAATGTTTACCCGTGACACGGGCCCCGCCGTGCCTTCTCGTCCTGTGAGGGCTGAACAATGCACAGGGACCGCTCGACATTATTTTTTGGGTCCAAATGCGTGCTCCCAGCTAGGGGCCACCCAACTCCCCGCCCTTTTTTTTGCCTCCGATTTGGCCCATTTTCGGCCCATTTTGCCCTGCACCAGCCTGCACTTTTTTGCACCGGCTAGCGAAGACCCCCATAGTCGCATGTCCACTATGGGGGTCTTCGCTACGGGGTGGTCGTCAGTGCATTTTGGTGCATTTCCTGTTGAATTGGCTGAAAACTGACGAAGATTGTCGAAGTTTGTCGACCAGCGAAGACCCCCTATAATAGTCACTTTAATAGTGGCGTGCCACTATTATGGGGGTCTTCGCTAGCCGGTGCAAAAAAGTGCAGGCTGGTGCAGGGCAAAATGGGCCGAAAATGGGCCAAATCGGAGGCAAAAAAAAGGGCGGGGAGTTGGGTGGCCCCTAGCTGGGAGCACGCATTTGGACCCAAAAAATAATGTCGAGCGGTCCCTGTGCATTGTTCAGCCCTCACAGGACGAGAAGGCACGGCGGGGCCCGTGTCACGGGTAAACATTGAGATCAACCTGTCATCCTGGGCCAAGCCAAGATGGGAGCTGGCCGCCTGGGGCAATGCAGGAGCAACGGCTAGTGCTCGTGCTGGCACGAAGCGGAGCCAGGCAGTGCTGTCCCGAGAACGGGCCGAGCCAGACAGTGCTGTCCCAAGGGTGGGCCGAGCCAGACAGTGATGTCCCGAGAATGGGCCGAGCCAGGCAGTGCTGTCCCAAGGGTGGGCCGAGCCAGACAGTGCTGTCCCGAGAATGGGCCGAGCCAGACAGTGCTGTCCCGAGAACGGGCCGAGCCAGACAGTGCTGTCCCGAGGGTGGGCCGAGCTAGGCAGTGCTGTCCCGAGAATGGGCCGAGCCAGGCAGTGCTGTCCCAAGGGTGGGCCGAGCCAGACAGTGCTGTCCCGAGAATGGGCCGAGCCAGACAGTGCTGTCCCGAGAATGGGCCGAGCCAGACAGTGCTGTCCCGAGAACGGGCCGAGCCAGACAGTGCTGTCCCGAGGGTGGGCCGAGCTAGGCAGTGCTGTCCCGAGAATGGGCCGAGCCAGGCAGTGCTGTCCCAAGGGTGGGCCGAGCCAGACAGTGCTGTCCCGAGAACGGGCCGAGCCAGACAGTGCTGTCCCGAGGGTGGGCCGAGCTAGGCAGTGCTGTCCCGAGAATGGGCCGAGCCAGGCAGTGCTGTCCCAAGGGTGGGCCGAGCCAGACAGTGCTGTCCCGAGAATGGGCCGAGCCAGACAGTGCTGTCCCGAGAATGGGCCGAGCCAGACAGTGCTGTCCCGAGAACGGGCCGAGCCAGACAGTGCTGTCCCGAGGGTGGGCCGAGCTAGGCAGTGCTGTCCCGAGAATGGGCCGAGCCAGGCAGTGCTGTCCCAAGGGTGGGCCGAGCCAGACAGTGCTGTCCCGAGAATGGGCCGAGCCAGACAGTGCTGTCCCGAGAATGGGCCGAGCCAGACAGTGCTGTCCCGAGAACGGGCCGAGCCAGACAGTGCTGTCCCGAGGGTGGGCCGAGCTAGGCAGTGCTGTCCCGAGAATGGGCCGAGCCAGGCAGTGCTGTCCCAAGGGTGGGCCGAGCCAGACAGTGATGTCCCGAGAATGGGCCGAGCCAGACAGTGCTGTCCCGAGAATGGGCCGAGCCAGACAGTGCTGTCCCGAGAACGGGCCGAGCCAGACAGTGCTGTCCCGAGAATGGGCCGAGCCAGGCAGTGCTGTCCCAAGGGTGGGCCGAGCCAGACAGTGCTGTCCCGAGAATGGGCCGAGCCAGACAGTGCTGTCCCGAGAACGGGCCGAGCCAGACAGTGCTGTCCCGAGGGTGGGCCGAGCCAGACAGTGCTGTCCCGAGAATGGGCCGAGCCAGGCAGTCCTGTCCCAAGGGTGGGCCGAGCCAGACAGTGCTGTCCCGAGAATGGGCCGAGCCAGACAGTGCTGTCCCGAGAACGGGCCGAGCCAGACAGTGCTGTCCCGAGGGTGGGCCGAGCTAGGCAGTGCTGTCCCGAGAATGGGCCGAGCCACGCAGTCCTGTCCAGAGGGTGGGCCGAGCCAGGCAGTGATGTCCCGAGGGTGGGCCGACATCACATCCGGTCTCGGCCCGCTGTCTGGACCGCAGCAACAAGAAATCTGCGCTGCATGCACAGGAGCAGGGGGACTTGGCCCGTCCGCACTCCGACATTGCACCGCGCTGCCCCAGCGCTCCAGATCACAAGGCCCCCTGTGCCGCAGGAGGTGGAGACGTCGCACACCAGCAGGATGACGTCGCAGACCAGTTCACCACCCCCAACAGTAGGTCACACTCCGCCTCGCCTGTAGGCCGTCTACTGTATGCAGGAGTCTGCGTGTGTTGATAAAGACACACACGCCCGGCACACCTGATTCTATGGGCAGCGCTCGTAACTCTCTCGGCGCCAAGTCGAAGCTGAGCAAGATTTGGTTGGACGGTGCAAATATAGCTAGCCTTGCGGGCTCGCTAAGACACTCTCCGAGCTAGCTACATGAACACAACATTGCACATCGCACGGTTTCGAAGGATGGGTACGCGATGCGGGTTTAGGTCTTGTGCTAATGTTACACACAGCAAGATCCCTGACGGAGGGGATCGATGGAGGCACTGAGGAGATCATGACTGGGAAGGGGTCCTGCATCGAACCCCCTCTGAGTGGAGCAAACACTCGGTACTCCGGGCGCCACGTTCTGCTCGGCTGGACATCACCCCGAGGTCGTGGCCACGGCCCCCGACCACTCACTGCGGGGAGCTTCCCGTCCAGACAGTGTCTGGACATCACTCCTGGGCTCGACCCACTGGGCCGAGCCGACGAGTCGTGTCCAGACACTGGGCCGAGCCCAGGAGTGCTGTCCAGACACTGGGCCGAGCCCAGGAGTGATGTCCAGACCCTGGGCCGAGCCAGGGAGTGGTGTCCAGACCCTGGGCCGAGCCCAGGAGTGCTGTCCAGGCACTGGGCCGAGCTCAGGAGTGCTGTCCAGTCCCTGGGCCGAGCCCAGGAGTGCTGTCCAGACCCTGGGCCGAGCCCAGGAGTGATGTCCAGACCCTGGGCCGAGCCAGGGAGTGGTGTCCAGACACTGGGCCGAGCCCAGGAGTGATGTCCAGACCCTGGGCCGAGCCAGGGAGTGGTGTCCAGACCCTGGGCCGAGCCCAGGAGTGCTGTCCAGACACTGGGCCGAGCTCAGGAGTGCTGTCCAGTCCCTGGGCCGAGCCAGGGAGTGGTGTCCAGACACTGGGCCGAGCCCAGGAGTGGTGTCCAGACCCTGGGCCGAGCCCAGGAGTGCTGTCCAGACACTGGGCCGAGCCAGGGAGTGATGTCCAGTCCCTGGGCCGAGCCCAGGAGTGCTGTCCAGACACTGACGATGTCCTGCCTCATACCCGCCATGCCCGCAATGCACTTCCGGATCACATGGTTGTGGATTTTTAGCGCCTTCCGCATTCCCTCGAAAGACTTCTCCAAGCAGAGGGTCGAGGCCTGCACGTCTGTGACCACGAGTGTCGTGATCTTCGTCTCTGTGGAGTAGTCATCGAAGAGCAGCGCCTGCTGGCTGTCTTCGTTCAGCATCCTACGACTAGGCCGGCTATGGGCCGATCTCGCCCGTACTGGGCCGGACATGGGCCGGACATGGGCCGATCTCGGCAGTACTGGGCCGGCTATGGGCCGATCTCGCACGTACTGGGCCGGCTATGGGCCGATCTCGGCAGTGCTGGGCCGGCTATGGGCCGATCTCGGCAGTGCTGGGCCGGCTATGGGCCGATCTCGCCCGTACTGGGCCGGCTATGGGCCGATCTCGGCAGTGCTGGGCCGGCTATGGGCCGATCTCGCCCGTACTGGGCCGGGTCCAGGAGTGGTGTCCAGACCCTGGGCCGACCCAGGCTGTGGGTGGTGCATTTTGGTGCATTTTCCGTCGGTTTAGGTGAAAATTGTCGAATTTTGTCGAAATTTGACGACAGGTGACGAACAGCGAGAATCCCCGAAAAACCGGTTTTTAATTCATTTTTGGGGGGGGGTCTTCGCTGACGAAGTTTTTGTCGAAGACCCCTGTCGTCGTCGTCAGAACACTGCCGTCTTCGGTGAAAAACCCCCTGAAACAGCCGTTTTCCTAATTATGTGACGAACGACGAAGTTTGTCGAAGTTTGTCGACCAGCGAAGACCCCCTATAGTGACTATTACAGTGGACATGCGACTATAATAGTCGCACGCCCACTATAATAGTCACTATAATACTAACATGGCGACTATTATAGTCGCCGTGCCACTATTTGCCCAGTATGTGTCCAGTATAATTGAGAATGTGTCCAGTATGTGGCGAGTAAGTGTGACAAATTCGGCAGTATACCATTTCCATATAGTACTATGTGTCCAGTATATAGTCACTATATAGTGGCAACTTATAGTGGACAAAAATAGTACTACATTTTTCAGGATCCCACCGTGGAGGAGGTGGAGGGGGGGGGGGGGGGGGGGTAGGGGGGGTCAAATGGGGGTGACAAACACGATTTTTCAAAAAACCGACGCAGAGGCCCCAAAGCCCCCGTAAACCCTCCAAACCCCCCCAGATCGGTCCGGAAACCCATCGAACCCCACTTTTCCACCATTCCGGGCACCTCAGGTGCCCGAATTGGGGTACCTAAATTTTGTGCCACCGTTTGGTACCGTACAGTGCCACTGTGTGGGAGGTTGGAAAAGAAAATGCCCCAACACACCACATCTGAGGGTTGCAATGCATGTTGCTTGCCAACCACGTCATCCGGTGGGTGTCAGGCGCTATGTAGGTGGCATTAGCCAGGTCTTCGATGTGTTCTGGCTTGTATATATACCTCCCTGCCTGCGGCACAGGCACTGCCTTTGTCCCCCACACCAGCCACAGAGAGCGTATTGTACTCGGTCCACGGTTGCTGATTCATTGTGATGCGTTGTATCCTCGAGTGAACGTCACACACTAGTGGCACCACCACCCGCCATCCGAGAGCTGTATTGACTTTGCGCGCTTCCGTTGTATTCACCTCGCCACGCATATTGCACCGTTCAGTACCAGTGCTCTTGGGCCAGGCAAAGTAGACCGCAGCAACTACCAATTCTGGCACAATGGGTACCACGACAGCGCACTTCATGTGTTCCCGGAATGTACAGCTCGTGTTGCAACAGTCGTTGTCAACACATCCCGGTTGTGGAGCACTGCTGCACAGGAATCACACGACCATCTGGACTGTTCCGTACCTACAGGCAGCCTCCCGGTGCATGGTGGCAGGGAGGTATATATACAAGCCAGAACACATCAAAGACCTGGCTAATGCCACCTACATAGCGCCTGACACCCACCGGATGACGTGGTTGGCAAGCAACATGCATTGCAACCCTCAGATGTGGTGTGTTGGGGCATTTTCTTTTCCAACCTCCCACACAGTGGCACTGTACGGTACCAAACGGTGGCACAAAATTTAGGTACCCCAATTCGGGCACCTGAGGTGCCCGGAATGGTGGAAAAGTGGGGTTCGATGGGTTTCCGGACCGATCTGGGGGGGTTTGGAGGGTTTACGGGGGCTTTGGGGCCTCTGCGCCGGTTTTTTGAAAAATCGTGTTTGTCCACGTAAAAGGGTGGCATTTGACCCCCCCTAGGCATACTTGTACCCCCATATGGGGAAGGCCAAAAATATGGGGAAAATATGGGGGGAATATGGGGGGTTTTTCAAGTCCTGTTCCCCCATATTTCCCCCATATGGGGGATATATGGGGGAAAACCCAGGGGTTCCTCAGGTGGAAGCAGTCAGCAAACAGTTCTCTTCGTTCTGCTTTTTACAGGGTGTGAAGTCAGCCACTGACAGGGGACGTCTAGCACCTTGCAGAGCCATCTCACCTCGTCGCTTTCTGCAGAGAGGAAACGCCCGGCTGAAGTGCTCGAGTCAGACCAGAAAAGGTGCTGTGAGAGTGCCGACCGCCACTTTCTTCAAGTCTGAGTAGCGGTCATCAGAGCATGCTGTCCAGTAGTCCTGTCTTTGCTGGCAGAACAGTTGCGTCCTGCAGCCAGTCCTTGTACTGGCCTTCACAGGTCTCATTCCACCCGGCAGATGCAGCTTGAACATGTCAAGCTGCCTGGTGACGAGCGTCGACCCCGACTTTTCGGCGCTCGGAGCGGTCAAAAGCGGCGGAAGCGCCTGATACCAGAATGCACTGCTTGTGAATTCCCTTGTCTAATTAAGGACCTCAGGGGGCAGTTCGCAATCGCAAACACACCAGAGGAGGAGAACAGCGAGTGTGAGAGTGAGGACTTAAAAACACAAGAGTGTGTGTTGTGAGGAGCTGTTAACCCTGAACACGCTATGTGTGTCTGTGCGTATGTGTCCACCACCGCTGCCGCTGTCACTGCGGTGCCCCGCCAAACCGGGAAGCGTTCGCTCTCCGCTGCCGCTGTATCGGCGCAGGAGAGGAACAGGAGGTCGGTGCGACCCACCTGGGGGATCTTCCAGGGGGGGCCAGACCTGGCCACACCTGAACGAGCGCGCACCTCCCCAGGATCGGACTCCTGGAGGATCCCCAACAAGGCATGAGGCCGGTTTCGATGCGCACTTCGTGTGTGTCTGTGCCTGAGTGGTTTGATGTTCTCCCGTTGCAGCACGAATACCCCCATATCCCCCCATATGGGCCCCATATTTCCCCCATATTCCCCCATATTTTACCGGGTTTTCCCCATATTTTCAGCCTTTTTCCCCATATGGGGGCGGGGTTTTGAGACCCCCCATATTTCCCCCAGATTTAGGGGGTTCCCCATATGGGGGGACAAGTATGCCTAGGGGGGGGGGGGGGGGGGGGGGGGGGGGGGCTCGCCCCTGCAGAACGGCTCCCTCGAGCATCGACTTCGGATGATAGGGTCTCCAGTGAAAGGAATCCAGTCGACGGCCTCGAACACACCATCCACGTGAGATGGCAGGTTGGGCAGACTGCGGGCAACGGCACATACGTTTCGGGGTTGACGCAGACCCAGCCCTTCAGCCAATGTTGCTGCGTCACACACTGTGACTAGAGCGGCACGCTCTGAAAGGAAGCTTTCTGCAACACAGCTCCAGTGTCCGGGAAAGGCAAAAAAAAGTTTACACCGAAAGAGGTGAGCTTCCGACACAGGGGTATCAGACTTGGCACATTGCCGGCATCAGCATGGTCAAAGCCAGAGGAGGCCGAAGCCAAGAGCATAGTGGCCTGCCACAGGCACCAGGCCGATGTACCTCTTGAGCATGCTGTCTCAAGGTGCACGTTGTCTGTATGTGGTGTTCGATTATGAAGCGGACTCGGGGACGAGGCTGACAAATGTTCACTACCGTGGCCTCCGGCGGCTGGGGGGCTCCGCCCCCCAGACCCCCCTGTGACCGTGAAGTCCGTCGAACAGGAACTAACGAGCACATGTGACCGTGCCCTTCCTTCTCGAGAACGGGTATCGGCGACGGTCCGTGATCCTGTTTTGGGTTCGTCACCAACTCCCGAAGTACTCACTGATTGCCGCAAAACCTCCATTTTGCAGCCGCGAACCGCGAAATGGCCCCTTGCGCCAAACATATATAGTACCCTGGTCTGGACCCTTGAGGCAATTTGTCTGAGGGGCCGATGTTGCATGATTTCGCGCGCGCGAAGCGCGTGCGAATATCGTACTCCTTTCGCTTTATTATAGACACCCTGTCCAGCAACTGTGGGAGAACAGTTCCGGACTACTTTTTGTTGAGCGCACACTTGCTGTCTCAAGGCTGTGTTGAGGCCCTGTGAAGTGGCATGAGGTGCTAATCCAAAGCTTCAGTCGTACGATTTCCTTCGTTACTTCGCGACTTCGCTACGCTTCGTCGCTCGTAACCAGGGGATAAGATAGGTCTGGTTTTCCGGTTTTCAAAACCAGGGTTTCCCGGTTCCCGGTTTTCTGGGGAAAAAAAAAAAGGTCGGTCTCATTTTTGGCGGTTTTTTTTGTGATTTTGGGACAGTAAAACAGTCAGAAAAAACGCCATAAAAAAATAGAAAGTGACCCCATCGTGATCCGCACAGAGCTCAAATAGTCCAAAGAAGGCAGAGAAGCGGAGAAGAAAAATGGACCTAGCGGGTGGCCCGGTGGGTGGTGATGCCCTCGTCATGCAGGTCTCTTCTGTTTTGAAGGTGCACACATGGTGGACTCCAGCCACCATGTCTAAGAGGGAGTCTAAGACTGCAGTCTGGAGGGCTGAGACGAGAACTCAAACGACTTTCAAGCAGTCTTGAAGGTCGCCAAGCCTATTGGGGGCAACTAACAGATGAGATTTGTTTGTTGCCTGTCGTCACAGCTAGGTGCCCATCTCTTCGATAACGGAATGTGTGCAGAGATCTCGTGGACCCTTTGGCCATTCTGTCGTGCACCCACTCCACCCACAACGCACACCTGTCACGAGTGGTCGCTCCCCCGTCCTCCTCCACCCTGAAGGTTGAACCCTCAAGGACCAGTGATCTCCTGCTGGCCGGGCTGCGATACAGCGAAGCCTTCCTACTTACAAGCGAATCCAGACTGTAGGGAACAGATGTTCACTACCGTGGCCTCCGGCGGCTGGGGGGCTCCGCCCCCCAGACCCCCCTGTGTAAAAGCATTGCACCAGACCGGTTTTTTGGGCGAGAGTCCAAACTTTCAAAGCAGCTGCTGCGCCTGCCCCACCAAGCAGCCTCAGTACGACAGGACGCGCGCAGGCACCGGGCCCTCTCAGATTCTGGGAGGGTTTGCGCGGGTCGCGCGCGCCGAAGGCGCGCGCGAAAAATTTTCAAAACCAGAAAAACCGGAAAACGGCGCCAGAAAAAAAGTCTATCTTATACCCTGCTCGTAACTAGTAAAAAAAATTTGAGGCGGCAATTTTACCCTTTCTCCCACAGTCTCTGAGGAAGGTGGGAGATAGCGAACACCCTGCCCAGCAACTGCAAAAAAAGACAGCACCAGGCTACTACTTTTCGTTGAGCGCACACTCCTGTGTCAAAGGCTGTGGAAGCCCCTGTGAAGTGACATGATGGTGTGATTCTTATCAAGCTCCAGTCGTACGATTTCCTTCGTTACTTCGCGACTTCGCTACGCTTCGTCGCTGGTATACGGTAGAAACGGAAACGATTTTTTTCATTCAGTTTTTTTTCGTACGCCCCTGGCCGCCCCTTCTGGTACTCCATTGGCACTGTAGAGGTCAACCGAAGGCAACAACAACAATAGACTACAGCATACTGAATGGCGCACATGACCCTGACTAGCAGGTGTACGGATGGGGATTTGATTGTAGAGAGGGGAGGGGGGGGGGCAAAACAATCGCGTGGGAGGCTACCCCCAGTGCTGAGCCCGCCACAACAACTTGCTGCACTCCCTACATTAGGATGCAACGCACGGACCCTCACCTTCCCGCCGCCTCACAGGCGGGGGATGATGATACTGCGCAGAAGTGATGCAGAATCACGACTGCCACATTTGCCACAAAGTGCGACTTTCGTCGCGCAGAGTGGGGGGGAATGATCGGCCTGTCCAACACAGCCCACACAAGCTGGTTGGTCAGACACACGCACAACGAGGGCCGAATGCGGGGTGTGCACGAGTCACCGAGCACACCCTGGTCTTGATGCGATGCAATATCCACAGCCTACACACGGGTTTGCGGGTCGAGTGGGCACAGATCCACGCAGGGTTACCCACTTATTACCACAATCACTACACACACACACACGGTATTATGTTTGACTATTCTCGGGAGCAGAGAGGGGAGGGGGTGTGGGGGGGGGGTCGTAGCAATCACGGTTCGTGCAGGCAAAGGACGCACAACTCCAAGCCCTTTCCTTCTGGAGAAACCAACTGTTGGCAGAGAGCAGGCCACATCGCTGCTCATCTTCCTCTGGATCTCTCAGGGAGGTTTGTTTCGGGGGGAAAGAAGGTGGGATGGGGGGGGGGGGGGGGGGTGACAAGCAACTGAATGAGGACAAATAGGGGGGGGGGGGGGGGCTTTCGGTGTTCCGGCGAAAGTTCGGCGTTTTTTTGTTTCTCATGGTAACACCAGGGATAGTGGGTGACTTTCCAAATTCTGCAAAAAAGCCGGTTTTTGCCGGTTTTCCCGTTTTTCGTTTTTTGGCGCCGTTTTGGCGTTTCCTGTCCATGTATGGGGTGAGCGGGGCACCTGCCCGCATCCCGACTTTGGTTGCTTCATAAAGCCGACGGACACCTCACACAGCACCCCACATACACCCTGTTGGAGATGTGTGAGGTGCTGGGAGAGCAGGTGTCCTTTGCTACACCACCCGGCCGTGCCTCCAGCCACGGATCTGTCTCAGGAACTGTAGGGCAACGTCAGGAGTGCCAGAAGGTGCACGCCACGCCCTTGAGAGACCACTGCTGGACAGGGGGGCTGAAGGAGAATCCCCGGACTTCGTGCTCCAACAGCGCCGGCGAGGCAATGTCGATCGCCAGTGGACAACGAGGAAGTCGTACAGACTTGTGTGCAGGGGTGGGGTAGTCTGCACGTACTCCGTCTTCACTCACGACCATGTCGTACTCCTGGTGTTGTGCTGTTTCTCACTTGCCATGGTGCACCAACGGTACACATGTCCACTCGACAGGCACACAGCACAGCGGGGGGTCTGGGGGGCGGAGCCCCCCAGCCGCCGGAGGCCACGGTAGCGAACATCTGGCCTTCTCCTTCGCGTTCTTGGACTCTTTGGGTCAATCGCGGTTCGTAGTGGGGCCATTATTGGTGTCCAGGTGACCTGTGTACCCTCTAAGCAGGGTGGGCATAGTCGGGAAAAAAGTGGAATTTTCCCGAAATTTTTTGGGGGTCCTCGCTACGAGTCACTGTGAGTCACGAGTCGTCAGTTTTCAGCCAAACATGGCTGACTTCTCACTTTTTCTCACTCAGTCACACTTGGTAGCGAGGGCCCCCTTTATAGTTTTTTTTTTTGAAAAACCGGTTTTGGCAAAAACCGGTTTTGCAAACCGGTTTTTCATTAGCACCCACTGTCCCTGGGTAACACACAGAAATGTGCCAAAAAAAGGACACACTTCCCCCCCCCCCCCCCGACAGAGAAGTCACGCTCGACACGCGAATTCACGCTCAACACCCACCACCGATTTTCAACACCACGGCCGTTCTTTACAACCGTTCTTTGTGTTGCTTCGCGTGGTAATCTGCATGCACAGTACAGGCGGCGTCTGTTAAGGAGAGAGGGGCCCTGTGTTTTCTTAAGGAGAGGGAGCCCATCGCGCGTCCTGTCGATCTGTGGCTGCCTGGTGGGGCTCGCACAGCGCCTGCCTGCAGGACAGAATGTGGGAGAGATATCGGAGAGATCTACGTTTTTAGAATAACAGTATATTCAGCACACTACGATGTGAGCGGAAAGTGTCACGTGCTCGTTCATGCGCTTGCCCCTCCACTCACGACACCATCATTAGCAGGAATGTGAGTGTGGAAGCGCCAACACGCATCAAAGGAAACGGAGGCAAAAAGTGCAGAACGGACGGAACCATTTTCTTATTCAAAAAAAAGCCTGCAGATTTTCGTTTTGGCTTTAACTGTTCCTGACCCGCGAAAATCCCCTTCCCCACCCCCCCCCTCCCCCTGTGCAGAACCACCACACACGACTCTGCTGGTCGCACTCTCCACCCTTGATAATGCAGCGCTTCTAACGCAGCCCCACATCACGGGAGAGGTGAAATTTGCGAGAGCGCATGTTGCAAGACAAGAAGAATTGGCGCACCTTCCAAAGGAGACCGGTTGGGCAGGTTTCGTGCAGGATCAAGGCCCATGGGTAAAGGCGAAATGACGGGGTGGTGCAGCTGGAGGGGGGGGGGGGGGGTAGGGGGGGTCAAATGGGGGTGACAAACACGATTTTTCAAAAAACCGGCGCAGAGGCCCCAAAGCCCCCGTAAACCCTCCAAACCCCCCCAGATCGGTCCGGAAACCCATCGAACCCCACTTTTCCACCATTCCGGGCACCTCAGGTGCCCGAATTGGGGTACCTAAATTTTGTGCCACCGTTTGGTACCGTACAGTGCCACTGTGTGGGAGGTTGGAAAAGAAAATGCCCCAACACACCACATCTGAGGGTTGCAATGCATGTTGCTTGCCAACCACGTCATCCGGTGGGTGTCAGGCGCTATGTAGGTGGCATTAGCCAGGTCTTCGATGTGTTCTGGCTTGTATATATACCTCCCTGCCTGCGGCACAGGCACTGCCTTTGTCCCCCACACCAGCCACAGAGAGTGTATTGTACTCGGTCCACGGTTGCTGATTCATTGTGATGCGTTGTATCCTCGAGTGAACGTCACACACTAGTGGCACCACCACCCGCCATCCGAGAGCTGTATTGACTTTGCGCGCTTCCGTTGTATTCACCTCGCCACGCATATTGCACCGTTCAGTACCAGTGCTCTTGGGCCAGGCAAAGTAGACCGCAGCAACTACCAATTCTGGCACAATGGGTACCACGACAGCGCACTTCATGTGTTCCCGGAATGTACAGCTCGTGTTGCAACAGTCGTTGTCAACACATCCCGGTTGTGGAGCACTGCTGCACAGGAATCACACGACCATCTGGACTGTTCCGTACCTACAGGCAGCCTCCCGGTGCATGGTGGCAGGGAGGTATATATACAAGCCAGAACACATCGAAGACCTGGCTAATGCCACCTACATAGCGCCTGACACCCACCGGATGACGTGGTTGGCAAGCAACATGCATTGCAACCCTCAGATGTGGTGTGTTGGGGCATTTTCTTTTCCAACCTCCCACACAGTGGCACTGTACGGTACCAAACGGTGGCACAAAATTTAGGTACCCCAATTCGGGCACCTGAGGTGCCCGGAATGGTGGAAAAGTGGGGTTCGATGGGTTTCCGGACCGATCTGGGGGGGTTTGGAGGGTTTACGGGGGCTTTGGGGCCTCTGCGCCGGTTTTTTGAAAAATCGTGTTTGTCCACGTAAAAGGGTGGCATTTGACCCCCCCTAGGGGGGGGGGGGTGCGTGAACAACACGGGGGTTTCGCCGTCTCCCCACCCCACCCCCCCGCACCAACTCCTCATCCCTTCTGGCAGGAAGGGGCATCGGGGGTCGGGGCAAAGGGACGAAGGGTATCCATCCCAAGGTGCACACAGGGCAACAGGCGGTGCACACGGATCAAGCTTTCTGATTGCCAGAATTACCCGTATACGGGAGGGCCCGCTTCCCTGCGGCACCAGAAGAGGATGCAGGGCCTGGAGAGGTGATGCACCGCACAACAGTCTGATGGAGGATTCTGTATGTGCCAAGATGTGCCCCAGTGTGGCGCCCAATTCTGTGAGGGCGCTTGCACTGTGCCTTGACACTCGCGAAAAAGGATCCCTCAAGAGAAACAGATTGGACGAGCAACGAACAGAAGAGGGAGGTGGTGGGTGGTGTGGGGGGTGGGAATAACATTAGGACATGATACTAGGATTTTGCTGTGCGTTTTGATGATTCTTATCGAGGGGGAGGGCCGGGGGGGGGGGGGGGGGGGATCTGGTCGTCGAAGATGGGAGGTGGAAAGTCGTACTCCTTCCGCTGAAATCAGAGAAAACACCCTGCTCAGCAACTGCAAAAAAGAAGGCAGATCTGGGCTACTCCTGTTCGTTGAGCGCACACTTCTGTGACAAAGGCTGTGGAAGCCCCTGTGAAGTGGCATGAAGGTGATCCTTATAAAGCTTCAGTCGTACGATTTCCTTCGTTACTTCGCGACTTTCGCTACGCTTCGTCGCTCGTCGGTAACTGGTTTTGTGTGTGCGCACTATGCAATATACCTGTTTATGGAATAATGCATGTTGCACTGCACGCTACCAACAGCCTATTGTTTACTGTCACAAGCAAGATCGTTTGCGTAAAAAATCTTCCCTACACACCCTCCAGCAGTGTGTGTGTGTGCGTGGGGAGGGAGGGGGCCTTTTTCTTGTAACATGGCGTGCTGTCAGGGGTGCCGACATCGGACCAGTCGGCTGGTCACCCTAACGAACCCAATCATACCGATTCCAACATGTCAGATCACACACGACAGGTGACCGACACGTCGTGGAATCACTACACCAGTAATCAGTGTAATCCGCAGAGAAAACTGCCGTTTCAACGGGGGGTGTGGGGTGGGAACTGTATCGGGGGGGTGTATTCTCCACACGTTGCCGAACATGTGTTGCACGAGTTTGAACGATTTTAAAACATAAGTTGCTGCCTTTCTTTGTTGTCAAGTTCTGATGTAATTTTCAGTTCGTGCGCTGGTTCGTTTCCTGTGTGGGTGCGTTTCATGGGTTCGAACAAAACCGTGCTCGCTTTATTGTGGACACCCTGTCCAGCAACTGTGGGAAAACAGTTCCGGACGATTTTTGTTGCACACTGTTGTCGTGCGCTGCCTGACAGTCTTCCTTGCTCGAGACCAAGGGCCCTGGTCTCGAGCCTCTCAGGATATTCAGTGGGGGTCTTCGCTACCAGGTGTGACTGAGTGAGAAGAAGTGAGCAGCAGCCACTTCCCCTCACTGACTGACGAGCTGTGACTGCCCCTGGTAGCGAG
The DNA here is from genome assembly GCA_963210315.1 of Rhynchopus euleeides. NCBI lineage: Eukaryota > Euglenozoa > Diplonemea > Diplonemida > Diplonemidae > Rhynchopus > Rhynchopus euleeides. The sequence goes on along the minus strand of OY723251.1, from coordinate 1,378,182 downwards.
ACCCCAGTGTTTCTGGTTATTTCGATCGCATTTCACAGTAACAGGAAATGAATGAAAACGGGCATTGTGTTGAAGAGGGATGGGCAGGGCGGTAGTATAGTTGAGAAAATGCAAGGCACAGAGAGCTGACCTTCGGTGGAGGGTTGGCCACACCACCTTTATATCATGCCACATGGTGCGCCGTCTGAGAACCCTTCTATCGGAAGTTCATCAGAAGTCTGTTTCAGGCGCCCCATATGAGTGTTCACAATTTTACCTCGGGTACCCGTTGGCCATGTTAGATGAGCGGACCTGCATCGTACAGAAAATCCACGAAAGACTCACGCACGAGAACTGATACACTATCAGGAACCACCGAGAATGTCACCCCCCTTGGCCTCCGCTGGTGGTGGGTGACATTCGCCAACGGCCACCCTGTCCAGTCTCGAGGGGGGGGGGGGGGGTGACATTCTCTCGCACGGTGGACCCGGTTATTATGTCCTTTCAGGAAAAGCGAATCCGGAGGCCACGTGAGATGCAGGTTGAGACTTCTTGGCAACATGCACACAGAAGAACGACATGCTCAGTACCAGCAGGTGCAATATCCGGCTTCCAGCGGATGTGTGCGTCACCCCTCGTGGACATCCAACAAGCGACAGTGGGGGCAGAAATAACGGCGGTGGGATGCAACAAAAGTTTCGCTGCCCCGCTCTCGCTCACTTGGTTTTGGTTATGTGTTGACGCTCCAACACCCCTCGCCTTGCGTGAAGGTGAGTGGGTGCGGGGGAGGCACGGCGAGTGAGTGGGGCCTGACAAGCGACAATCTCCTCCCCACACGAGTGTTCTACGTTGATGTCCAAAAGCGTTGCGCCTGCAAATCAGCAAGGGGAGAAAGAAGGCCAGTGGGAGTGTTTGTCGATCGCGAGACCACGCCCCCACACGCTGCTGCGGGTGTGGTGTGTCCTGCAGGATCTGCAGAGCAAAGTTTCCTGTGCTGTTAGCACAACCCCAAACAAAAATATAGTTAAGGGCAGGGTTTGGGGTACGGGTGTTGAAGGGCTACATCTGGCAGAAGAACAAAAATGACAGAAATACAAAAAAAAATATGACGGACACGCCTGCATCTTGCAGAAGCGCATTTTCAGTCGTGACACATTCCCGATAAATCGACTTATCGTTGGCTATGTTGGATTAGCGGACCCGCATATCGTACAGGAAGTCCACGCAGGAAGACTCATGCACGACAAACAACTGATACGCCGTATCGTGGAACGCAGGCCCCACTCTTTGTGTACACAACTTCCCTGGTCTGAAGTGGTGTGAGTCGGGGCAGCAAGATCCGTCAACATAAGGGCACATAAATCCTGTGAAGGCCGCACATCCCACAGCACAAACGGGGCGTCTGCAACGCCTTGCCTTCACTTGCATTCTTTCAATAGAAAATGAGTCAAAAAAACGGGATCGAAGGGCGGTGAGAGGCATTTTTGGGCATGTTTTTCTGCCAACATTTCTGACACCGCTTCATACCCAGAACAGCTCCGGGAGGAGCTGACGCGTGCATCCCCGCAAACCCGGTTTGGGGGCTTTTGGTAGGGTGGACGACTCGCCCAACTTTTCAGCTAAGCTACTGTGACAAAAAATATTGGCTTCAAAAAAAGAAATTCCTGGGTTTCTCGGCCACTTTTGAGGTAATTGCGCGACAGTCCTGAAGTTGGGAACCCCAAATGTGGAAAAGCAACACCGAAAACTCGATTTTCGGGCCCCACACTGTAGACACAATGTGAATTTTCGGGGGTACCTGGGACCCCCCGTGTTTAAGTCCCCCCCCTGGAGGCGACTTTCGGCCAGGGGGGGGCTTAAACACGGGGGTGGCACGGTGGAGACCAAGAAGACCTCTTCCGCTTCCGTCGTATGGGGGTGATTCCGGTCCGGATGGACTTTTGGCACCCCACTTTTCGACTCTGACAGCACCTGGAGGGCACCAGGTGGCCTAGCGGCCACCTGATGACCCTCCAGACCAGCCCACTCCCGTGTTTAGGTCCACCTGTGCTTAAGTCCCCCCTGGGGGGACTTTTACACGGGTGGTCCCAGGTACGAGCAGTGATCTCGTGCCAGGGCTGGCATGGCCCGACCTCAACATTTTCCCATCACATGTTGTGGAGAGGCCAGACTATCTTCAGTAGACTTTGGGTTTTTGAGTTCGGCCGGGTGAAAATGCGGCGCAGCGTGCGAAAACCCAACGCCACCATGAGAGGCAGGTGGATGAAGCTTGATGACTCAGTCGCGCCGAATCGTACCCAAGTGAAGGACTATCCCCTGGAATGCGACACAGCACCAACCGGTGTGAGACGTGCCTTCAAAATCCTGAAGGATGTTCACCGACCAATAAAGCGACCAGATGGCGGTCCCAAATTTGGGACCGACCCATAAAGCGACCAGATGGTGGTCTCAAATTTGGGACCGACCGATAAAGCGACCAGATGGTGGTCCCAAATTTGGGACCGACCGAAAAATTGACCAGAGGGCGGTCCCAAATTTGGGACCGACCCATAAAGCGACCAGATGGCGGTCCCAAATTTGGGACCGACCGAGAAAGCGACCAGATGGTGGTCCCAAATTTGGGACCGACCAACAAAGCGACCAGATGGCGGTCCCAAATTTGGGACCGACCGAGAAAGCGACCAGATGGTGGTCCCAAATTTGGGACCGACCAACAAAGCGACCAGATGGCGGTCCCAAATTTGGGACCGACCCATAAAGCGACCAGATAGCGGTCCCAAATTTGGGACCGACCAAGAAAGCGACCAGATGGTGGTCCCACAATTGGGACCGACCAAAAAAGCGACCAGATGGCGGTCCCAAAATTGGGACCGACCGAGAAAGGGACCAGATGGTGGTCCCAAATTTGGGACCGACCGAAAAATTGACCAGATGGCGGTCCCAAATTTGGGACCGACCGAAAAATTGGCCAGATGGCGGTCCCAAATTTGGGACCGACCGAAAAATTGACCAGATGGCGGTCCCAAATTTGGGACCGACCCATAAAGCGACCAGATGGCGGTCCCAAATTTGGGACCGACCGAGAAAGCGACCAGATGGTGGTCCCACAATTGGGACCGACCAAAAAAGCGACCAGATGGCGGTCCCAAAATTGGGACCGACCGAGAAAGCGACCAGATGGTGGTCCCAAATTTGGGACCGACCGAAAAATTGACCAGATGGCGGTCCCAAATTTGGGACCGACCGAAAAATTGGCCAGATGGCGGTCCCAAACTTGGGACCGACCGAGAAAGCGACCAGATGGTGGTCCCAAATTTGGGACCGACCGAAAAATTGGCCAGATGGCGGTCCCAAATTTGGGACCGACCGAAAAATTGACCAGATGGCGGTCCCAAATTTGGGACCGACCCATAAAGCGACCAGATGGCGGTCCCAAATTTGGGACCGACCGAGAAAGCGACCAGATGGTGGTCCCACAATTGGGACCGACCAAAAAAGCGACCAGATGGCGGTCCCAAAATTGGGACCGACCGAGAAAGCGACCAGATGGTGGTCCCAAATTTGGGACCGACCGAAAAATTGACCAGATGGCGGTCCCAAATTTGGGACCGACCGAAAAATTGACCAGATGGCGGTCCCAAATTTGGGACCGACCGAAAAATTGGCCAGATGGCGGTCCCAAACTTGGGACCGACCGAGAAAGCGACCAGATGGTGGTCCCAAATTTGGGACCGACCGAAAAATTGGCCAGATGGCGGTCCCAAATTTGGGACCGACCGAGAAAGCGACCAGATGGTGGTCCCAAATTTGGGACCGACCGAAAAATTGACCAGATGGCGGTCCCAAATTTGGGACCGACCCATAAAGCGACCAGATGGCGGTCCCAAATTTGGGACCGACCGAGAAAGCGACCAGATGGTGGTCCCAAATTTGGGACCGACCGAAAAATTGACCAGATGGCGGTCCCAAATTTGGGACCGACCAATAAAGCGACCAGATGGCGGTCCCAAATTTGGGACCGACCCATAAAGCGACCAGATGGTGGTCCCACAATTGGGACCGACCAAAAAAGCGACCAGATGGCGGTCCCAAAATTGGGGCCGACCGAGAAAGCGACCAGATGGCGGTCCCAAATTTGGGACCACCATCTGGTCGCTTTCTCGGTCGGTCCCAAATTTGGGACCGCCATCTGATCAATTTTTCGGTCGGTCCCAAATTTGGGACCACCATCTGGTCGCTTTCTCGGTCGGTCCCAAATTTGGGACCGCCATCTGGTCGCTTTATGGGTCGGTCCCAAAATTGGGACCACCATCTGGTCGCTTTACGGGTCGGTCCCAAATTTGGGACCGCCATCTGGTCAATTTTTCGGTCGGTCCCAAATTTGGGACCGCCATCTGGTCGCTTTGTTGGTCGGTCCCAAATTTGGGACCACCATCTGGTCGCTTTATGGGTCGGTCCCAAATTTGGGACCGCCATCTGGTCGCTTTATTGGTCGGTCCCAAATTTGGGACCACCATCTGGTCGCTTTGTTGGTCGGTCCCAAATTTGGGACCGCCATCTGGTCGCTTTGTTGGTCGGTCCCAAATTTGGGACCACCATCTGGTCGCTTTGTTGGTCGGTCCCAAATTTGGGACCGCCATCTGCTCGCTTTATGGGTCGGTCCCAAAATTGGGACCACCATCTGGTCGCTTTACGGGTCGGTCCCAAACTTGGGACCGCCATCTGGCCAATTTTTCGGTCGGTCCCAAATTTGGGACCACCATCTGGTCGCTTTCTCGGTCGGTCCCAAATTTGGGACCGCTATCTGGTCGCTTTGTTGGTCGGTCCCAAATTTGGGACCGCCATCTGGTCGCTTTATGGGTCGGTCCCAAAATTGGGACCACCATCTGGTCGCTTTACGGGTCGGTCCCAAACTTGGGACCGCCATCTGGCCAATTTTTCGGTCGGTCCCAAATTTGGGACCACCATCTGGTCGCTTTACGGGTCGGTCCCAAACTTGGGACCGCCATCTGGCCAATTTTTCGGTCGGTCCCAAATTTGGGACCACCATCTGGTCGCTTTCTCGGTCGGTCCCAAATTTGGGACCGCTATCTGGTCGCTTTGTTGGTCGGTCCCAAATTTGGGACCACCATCTGGTCGCTTTATTGGTCGGTCCCAAATTTGGGACCGCCATCTGGTCGCTTTATGGGTCGGTCCCAAAATTGGGACCACCATCTGGTCGCTTTACGGGTCGGTCCCAAATTTGGGACCGCCATCTGGTCAATTTTTCGGTCGGTCCCAAATTTGGGACCGCCATCTGGTCGCTTTGTTGGTCGGTCCCAAATTTGGGACCACCATCTGGTCGCTTTATGGGTCGGTCCCAAATTTGGGACCGCCATCTGGTCGCTTTATTGGTCGGTCCCAAATTTGGGACCACCATCTGGTCGCTTTGTTGGTCGGTCCCAAATTTGGGACCGCCATCTGGTCGCTTTGTTGGTCGGTCCCAAATTTGGGACCACCATCTGGTCGCTTTGTTGGTCGGTCCCAAATTTGGGACCGCCATCTGGTCGCTTTATGGGTCGGTCCCAAAATTGGGACCACCATCTGGTCGCTTTACGGGTCGGTCCCAAACTTGGGACCGCCATCTGGCCAATTTTTCGGTCGGTCCCAAATTTGGGACCACCATCTGGTCGCTTTCTCGGTCGGTCCCAAATTTGGGACCGCTATCTGGTCGCTTTGTTGGTCGGTCCCAAATTTGGGACCGCCATCTGGTCGCTTTATGGGTCGGTCCCAAAATTGGGACCACCATCTGGTCGCTTTACGGGTCGGTCCCAAACTTGGGACCGCCATCTGGCCAATTTTTCGGTCGGTCCCAAATTTGGGACCACCATCTGGTCGCTTTACGGGTCGGTCCCAAACTTGGGACCGCCATCTGGCCAATTTTTCGGTCGGTCCCAAATTTGGGACCACCATCTGGTCGCTTTCTCGGTCGGTCCCAAATTTGGGACCGCTATCTGGTCGCTTTGTTGGTCGGTCCCAAATTTGGGACCACCATCTGGTCGCTTTATTGGTCGGTCCCAAATTTGGGACCGCCATCTGGTCGCTTTATGGGTCGGTCCCAAAATTGGGACCACCATCTGGTCGCTTTACGGGTCGGTCCCAAATTTGGGACCGCCATCTGGCCAATTTTTCGGTCGGTCCCAAATTTGGGACCGCCATCTGGTCGCTTTATGGGTCGGTCCCAAAATTGGGACCACCATCTGGTCGCTTTACGGGTCGGTCCCAAATTTGGGACCGCCATCTGGCCAATTTTTCGGTCGGTCCCAAATTTGGGACCACCATCTGGTCGCTTTCTCGGTCGGTCCCAAATTTGGGACCGCCATCTGGTCGCTTCGTTGGTCGGTCCCAAATTTGGGACCGCCATCTGGTCGCTTTATGGGTCGGTCCCAAATTTGGGACCGCCATCTGGTCAATTTTTCGCTCGGTCCCAAATTTGGGACCACCATCTGGTCGCTTTATCGGTCGGTCCCAAATTTGGGACCGCCATCTGGTCGCTTTGTTGGTCGGTCCCTAATTTGGGACCACCATCTGGTCCATTTTTCGGTGGGTCCCAAGTTTGGGATGAGGAACTCCGTGGGCACCATTGGTCGCCCTTCGGTCGCCACCTGTTCAGACCCCTTTTCAGGGGATTTGAGCCCCAGAGAGACCTCCTGGACCGGTTTTCTGGTGTTTTATGCTCTTCCCGACCCTGTCCTGGCCCACAATGTGGTCTGGAGCGAGGTTCTGCTGATTTCCGCCTGATGCGGACCCTCCTTTGGGGTCCTCCATTTATTTTGCGTCTGACCGTCGCCTTCCCCACCTAGTTCACGAGGGCAAGGTGAAAAACCGTTTTTTAACCCCAAAAATGGCATTTCCCGGGTGGCGACCTCTGGCGACCTCTGAAAAATGTGCCCAAAAAGTGATTTTTGGGACCTTGCGGACCTAGAAAACACAAAGGGAAAAAAATATATTTTTTGTCACACCCCCTCTTGGGGCGGTACGCCAGTCTACTTTTGGTGTGTGCATGCAAGAGAACAGAACAGAACGGAGTCATCGAACATATTCCGCCAGCAAAAAAAGGGGGGGGAGGCTGACGATAAAAAAGGCAACAGGACCACCCACACGTGTGGAGATATGCGGCAACGCAGCACTCCTCGCAGGACAGGATAGGATCGGATGTCATTCTTGTGAAATGCAACACAGCAGGGCGCCATCACCACCAGATAGGCGGTGACACGCGTGAGGGTACGGGGGTCAAGGGGGGGCTGGTGGCTAAATGCGTGCACCCGCCCCCGCCCCCCCGGACATGCACCGAGGTAAGATGTGACCGCGAGGCACTTCCGAGAGTTGTGTGAGGGCAACTGACATCCTTACCTTGGGTGTTCCACGGCCCCTCACCCTCGCTGCTGCTCTGAGGCTCTGCAGTATGTCGTCTGCATTTCAACTCCTGGTTTTGGGCGTGCATAGTAATGCGATTTTCTCACGTAAATCTGCTGCACAGTTTTCTCATGCAAATGACGAGGTCCACTGCGCATACAGTTATGTCGGCCCGGATTTTGTTGCGATGAATGGATACCGCCTGTTTTTTTGTTGATGGATATCAGTGTTCCCGCTAAGGCCGATGGGCCGGTCATTTTTGCTTTTGGGATTTTTGGATTTCCCCCCCCCCCCTTCCCGTTCAGTGAAAAATTTTCTCGGGCGCGCTTCGCGCGCCCGAGACTACGCGGGAGATGGCCAGTATCGCAAGAAAGACTTGCGAGACAGGCACACGCGACAGGGGGGGTCTGGGGGGCGGAGCCCCCCAGCCGCCGGAGGCCACGGTAGTGAGCATTCGTTCTGCAGGGCGACAGATTTTGAGCGAGATAGGCTGCTTCAATTTTCCTGGGCGGCTTTCGAATCTAGATTCCACAAGAGGGGGTCTGGGGGGCGGAGCCCCCTAGCCGCCGGAGGCCACGGTAGTGAACATTTGTTCCTTGCACATCTCATCATTGCCCGCCTCTTTTTGAGATTCGCTGTGGGTTCACCTGCATCTTGAAGTCGCAGCTCTTCCCACAAGAGGGATGTTCCTCCGACATGGGTTGTTAGCATGCCAGGCCTGGTGCCAGCTGCAGTGGATGTCCAGTAATCTCCGACATTTTCCTGCAGCTGCTACGCGAGGACACCTGAAGTATCACAATTGCTCTGTATTGTTTCAGTGGCCAGTCAGGTTTGTAGTGGGGGCTTCGCCCCCACCACAAACCTGACTGGCCCACCTGCCCAGGACCCACCAGTCAGATATGACCGGTCATATATGACCGGCCCCCCCTCCGGTCATATATGACCGGCACGTTTTTCGGACCCCTTTTTTTTGGTCATATATGACCGGTTTTTTTCTTAGCGGGAGCACTGATGGATATCGTCTTCGAGGGAAAGGGTGCCTTGCTGCGGCACTATATTGTCCTGGCCAGCCATCCATCGTCCGGTGGGGTTGAGCAGGAGCCAGGGATTTAAAAAAAGCCGGCGCTGGACGGCCCTTCACTCCGAAATGCAAAAAAAAATCTGAGCTGCCTCACAATACTGGGGACTCATCGAGAAAAGTGACACAGTGATGCCACAACACCACACACACAGTGGCAGGGGTGGGGTGTTCTGTTCAGAGAATACTGATCGTTGAGCAGAAAGACGGGCAACAGATATGTTGAGCAGGGGCGGGGTGGAGGGGCGGTGCGTTGCAATGGTGCGATTGGCACGCCAGTATTATTTGATGATGACGGGGCGGAGAGGTGGGGGGGGGGGGGTCGTGAAGGGAAGAAAATAAAAGGAAAAATAGGAACGGCCTCCCTTTGATATGCAGGTTGGGAGGGGGGGGGGGTGTGGTGTGGTGCGGTGGGGTGGTGAGAGGAGCAGGGGGATACCTAGTATGTAGAGAACTCAGCAGACGTTTCGCTGTTGACTACACATTGTGCGACACAGGGCAGGGGGGGCGGGGGTGGGGGGTGGGAGCTGTGCAAACCCCGCAGCACGCGGTGCAAAAAAATATGTACTCCTTTCGCTTTGTGGGAGACACCCCTGCCCAGCAAACTGTGGCCAGACTACATTTTGTTGAGCGGACACACTTGTGTCAAGGCTGTGTTGAGGCCCTGTGAAGTGGCATGAATGTGCGAATCCAAAAGCTCCAGTCGTACGATTTTCCTTCGTTACTTCGCGACTTTCGCTACGCTTCGTCGCTCGTAATGGGTAAGGAAAAATACGATTTACGACAAAGTAACCGAACGAGAGCGTGCAAACGGTTGCAGACAACCCTGCACAGAAACAGAGAAAAGCAAAGCGATGCGGCGGGGAGGGTAGGGAGGGATAGCCTGCAATAAAAACTTTGTGTCTGCAAATCAGAAAGGGGAGAGAAGAACCAGCGGGTATTCGTCGATCGCGAGAACACCCCACACGCCTGCTGCGGGTGTGGTGTGTCCTGCATGATCTGCATAGCAAAGTTTCCTGCGTTGTTTGCACAACTCCAAAAACACAACGCAGTCAACCCACTGCTATCCCAGCCGCCTGCTGGGAATGCCCTGAATGCGATCCCCGGGGAGTCCTGACTGATCAGGCGCGGCACCACCTCTGCCACAACACCGCGGCACTACACTGCGGTCAGAGTCAATTCTTCGGACGCGGGTGGGTCAGCGGCTCGGAACGCGGCTGGCCCAGGCACACGGCTGAACCGAACAGCACACCGGAAGCCGGCCGTTGGGCGCGAACCCTCCATCAGTTCGAGGACGCGCTGTGTGGGGATGCGGTGTGAAAGTTGATGGCGGATCTGCCCGATCTAAGCACATAGTGTCAGGGATATGCCCGCTTCGTGGGGTGCTCGCAAAAGAAGGCACGCATGATTGACTATGTTGTTGAAAGGGATACACCGCCTTGCTGCAAATGGCGGCGGAACAGGGCTCTGGGCATACCGAGAGAATCGGATCCTGGTCGTCGCTCTGTGCGAGGGCACGCAGCTGGGACAGGCCCTCAGGGCCGCGCAGCGCTGCCTCAACAGTCCGTGTCTGGCCATCGAGATCCACGCCACGAGCATCGGCAACAGGAAGGCCAGACCAGCCTTGAATGGCCTGCGTCAGGCTCTGGAGATGCACCTCGTAGATATGCAGCACACGGTCCTTGCCTTCCTCTTTCCACGCGTCGACCAGCCTGAGGCAGCTGCGGACTGTGACATCGGCCTGGAGGCGCCTGTCTATCGTGCAGTCTGCATAGAGGCAGTACACCCCGAACATGCTGGCGTGGTCGGTCATTGCCTCAGCAGCCTCGAGGGGTGTGCCGAAGGCGGTGGCGAAGCGGCTCGTCTTCGTCCCGACGTTGCCGTGGAGCATCGTGCCTGTGGCGAGGCCCACCTGCATGATGCCCTGCAGCTTCTTCATCTCCGACACGAAGTTCAGCGCCGCCGTGCTGTGCATCGTGCACTTCTTTGAGGCGTTCCACACCACCGTGAGGGTCCTGCCTGTCACATTCCCGATCACACCGTCTGTGGCGTGTGCCGCTTCCAGGGCAGACCGCACCATGATGTTGCAGTTGTCGAACATGTCGCCGTCGCGCTTTGCGTCTTGCTGTGTGGCATAGATAGAATGTGTGTCAAAAAAGAGTGGATTTGACAACAACTTTAGTCAGAGAGGGGGAAAGATCCAGCAGGGTTCCTCGTCGATCGCGAGAGCACCCCTACGCGTCCTGCTGGGGTGCCTAGCAGGATCTGCACCCATCCGCACAGGCACCTCCAAAAGGAAAGGAAGGGAACACCAAAAGTTGATGATATTCAGACACTAAACACTCACAGCCTGACGGTTGTTCGCAAGGATCCGCCCGTTGAAAGGCTCCCCGAGTTGGCCACAAGACACAACGTGAGGCGTGGGTCAACAGGTGGACAGGACATACCAGACGGCACACTGCAACAGTCACATGACACCGGGTCACTCGAAGGTCGGTCCGCTTTCCATTCTTCAACCCGTCGGCACCGCCCTTACGAGTCGTGACTGTCGATGCAGATCCGGCAGACATGCGTGAACGTGGTGTCGTGACCCGCGCAGATGTCATATTCAACGTGTTCGCATCATCTGGCATCCTGTGCACAGCAACACAGTCACTCTGGGAGTCGCTGAACCGCCTCCGCAGGTGCGAAGGCACCATGAGGTACAGCTGGTGCCCGTTGCCCAGGCCCTTGATGTCGTGCAGCCCGTGGTTGTCGATGGCAGGGTTGTCGAGTTGGTCCAACTGCCCCTTCACAGCAGTGTACATGTCTGAGGTGAGGCAGATGGTGCCGCCCTTCGCCTTTGCCTCCACACGCGACGCGAGGTTCACCGTGCTGCCGCGGTAGTCCACACGCCCCGTCACAGGGTTCTCTTCTGCAATCGTCGGCCCGTAGTTGACCCCGATGCGCACCACCATGCCAGCGTCTGGCAGGGTCAGCCCGACTGGCCACTTCCTCAGGGCAAGCTTGGTCTGCACAGCAAGGGAGAACTTTGCCGCCTTGACGGGACAACTGAAGGACACCATGAAGGCATCCCCGATTGTCTTCACCTCGTACCCCTCGTGGTCGAGGCACGCCTCGCGCATCACCTCGTTGTGGATCTCCATCGCGGCGTTCATATCCCCGGCGCTGCTCTTCCACAGCTCCGTCGAGCCTTTGATGTCGGTGAACACGATGGCCACATTCCCTGTCGGAGGCTCCACAACATCCTTCCCGCCCGCCCCGCTGTAGCCGTTGCTCTCCAGCACCGCAGAGGGGACGTACGCACGGAACTCCGTCAGGTTCTCAACCATCTTCCGGAAGTCCCGCTGCATGCGCCGCAACTCATAGAGTGTCGAGGACTCCTTCGTGTCCAGGTCATCGAGGTCCATGTTCGCCACGAGGCCCATTTTGACTTGCATTGCCTGAAGCGGCCTGAGAATGTACCAAGACGTCGCAATGCTGACGAAGATGAGTGCGAGTCCCACGCATGCGATAATGATGTTGGTGATGAGCCTGTCACGATCGATCGTATCCTCGACGTCCTCCTTACGCTCCGTAATCTCAGCCGCAACATTGGCCTGCGTCCGGCGCACCTCTTCCAACACCGAACGGGAGTCGAGGAACAACGTGCACCACCAGTCCATGCCTTCCTTTGCAAGTGGCAGGCGCGAAGCCCCAACAATAAGCTCTTCCTCTGTGTTGTTCACCGTGATATTTATCAGCCTCCCTCTGTCCGCAAGGCTTGCGTAGTCCCCACCGATTTTCCTTGAGACAGCACGGATGTATGGGTCGGTTGCATCCACATCCATGATGGGGAGTGTCGTGCCGTTAGGGTATCGCCTGGTGCCCTGCCCGTGGGAGACGCCAGTCAGGACCCCTGTCTGGTCGTAGTCCTTCCAGTTGGGTACGCGGAGTGCGCGCATCCTTTCTGCGACCCATGAGCTGGCGATGGTTGCGTAGGCCCGTGTGACGAACGTGCTGTCCGCCACCGCATCAGTCATCGTCTTGAGAAACATATGCACAGCTATGATGCTGACATAGGTCACAACCTCGATCTGCGGCACCCGACCTGTCGGGTCAGGCAGCCGGGCAACGAGGAGATAGCCAAGCCCACCACCCCCGCCGAAGTCAACCAGATGCGAGAACCGAAACGATTCGTTTCCCATCTCGATGAAGTCTTCGGTCGCCAACATCCGATGTGGCAGCTGGGCGAAGGGCACATCGATAGACGCCAGCGGATGCAGCAACCCCGTGCCCGGCACACAGTACCCACCCCTGGCAAAACCTGCCGTGTCGCTCACAGCTTCGGAGTACATCGACTTGATGGGGCGCGGTGAACCTTGTTCCAGCGTCTTCGACATAAACAGTGTCCGGTTCCCTGCAGACACTGCGAGGGCAAACACTGTCTCGCCATCCACAATACTGATGATCTGCCCCCACAGCCAGGGAGACATGGCATCGAAGTAGGCCTTGCTGGCGTAGTCCTGTGGGTCCCACGACATCGTCGCGGTGGTGATGGTCCTGAATAATTCGCGAGGGGCGCCAAGCAGGAACAGATGGATCAGCCCGCTAACCGTGGCGATGTTTGCCACGATGAGGTCCTTAGCGACAGTTTGAATGGAGCTTGTCGCGGCAGCTCCCAGCTCGGCTGTGGCATTATCCAGCATATCCCGCGTGTCCTCCAGCCCTGCGTCGCACGACAGCTCCGAGAGGACCTCGGCAATGCCTGCGCTGAGCAGGATGCCCGCAAAGCACACCAGGGAGATGACGGTCCGCACGCTCCACAGCTCCAGATACCCCGCCTCCACCTCCGACACGTTGCTCGCCATGTCCACATCGTGGTGTGACGACACCCCGGTCGCACCGCTGCGCATTCTTTCAGAAGATCCCACAAAAAGCGGGCTGCAGTGCGGTGGGGGGGGGGGGGAGTGGTTGGGAGGACTGACACCCTGGGGGTCCCAATCCAACACCTGCCGTGGGGTGGGTGTCTGGCTGTCGAGAGAGGTCATCACTCGACACGCAAGCTGTGTCCGGCAACATCGTGGGGATGGACGGGGTGAGGGGCGGACAGAGTGCGACTCAACACTCTCAAGGGAAGGTGGGCTGGCGGGCGGGTGGGGAGAGAGGCGTCGATTGCCATACAGTAGTCAGTGGGGCTTGGCACGGGGGGGGGGGGGGGGATTTGGGCCTCCAACATGGTGTCATCTGACCCCCGCCCCCCCCCAGGTCTCTCTCCCTTCCCTTCCTCCCTCCCCCCCCTCTCCCCGCTCCCAACCCCTAGACAAGATAGGGCGCCAAGAAAAAAAATCCCCGGGGCAAACACAATCAACTCCGACCGCCATCATTTTTTTTGACACTGGCAGGAGTGCTGTAGCAAAAAATAAGCGGGGGAGGACACTGGGGAGGGAGAGAGCTCGAACACCCGCTCTGATTGCTTCCCATGGGGGGCTTCGCCCTTAGCCCTACCAGTCACAGCTCATCACAGATCGTCGTATTGCAATTTGGGGGTTATCGTGCTGGCATCGCAGTGTGGCCCCGAGGGTCCCACACCGAGAGAAACCGGGTCCCGCTACCCTACTCTTGCTCTACGTGACAGCTCGTCAGTCAGTGAGGGGAAGTGGGGCTGCTGCTCACTTTCTCACTCAGTCACACCTGGTAGCGAGGGCCCCCCAGTATTAAGATCCCAGTAAACACTTGGAGTGCGTCGAGGCCCTGGCTCTGAGGCGGGAGCTGGCGTGTGCCTCTAAAAGAGGGTCCGATTCACGCCTGAAAAGCGGGTGTGCCACAGCACACTTCTGGAATTTTGTACATGGAGAAATTCACACCACACCCGATATTTGGGACACCCGATTTCACCCCTGCCTCAGAGCCTGGTCCTCACAGCGTGGGGAGGCCACGCTGTGCAACAAGATTTTTCCGATATATATTTTTTGTTTGGTGTTGTGACAAACACACCGTGAGACTCTCACGGAAATCGTTCAGATCTAAAAAGATTGCAGTGGGGGCAGAAGCGGTTTGCTCGCCAACAAAACACATCGCCCAGGACGTGGGTTCTACGTGATAACCATCGGGTTTGAGACATGTAGGGCTTCGGCGGACTTTCGTCAGAGTTCAGCGTTGGGCGGAGACGGGGCAGTGGTTTGGCGGAACCCAGGGGCTGGCCAAATCAGGGGGGATATATACCGTAACTGAGCTGTGCAAGAAGAAAAATAACGCATCCCCTTTATGCATCCGCTTTATGGTAGACACCCCTGTCCGGCAAACTGTACAATACATCACCGAACTACTTTTGTCGAGCGCACACTTGCTGTGTCAAGGCTGTGTTGAGGCCCTGTGAAGTGGCATGAAGGTGCTAATCCGAAAGCTTCAGTCGTACGATTTCCTTCGTTTCTTCACGACAGAAATCGTACAGTCAAAAACAGCCCGGGGTTCGTTTGTGCGCACGAGCGGCAGTGTGATGTGGCCCCTGTGAAAGGGCGTTGCTGTGAATCAGTAATTTTGTGTTACTCTCTCAAATCACACTGCGCGTGGGTACGCTCCCACCGACTCTTTCGCTGTGACAAGCAAGCTTGTTTGGGGGAAAAAACGATCGCGTCCCTTGTAGGGAACGTTCGATATCAGGAATATACAGAACGCCTAAAATCCAGGAATCCGGATCATGTATACGAGTAGTGACTGTGGGATGCCCGGCGGCATCTGTCGGCCTCTTGACTTACACTACGATACATTTGGGGAACAATACATGAGGGGCACTTTTGCCGTCCCTCCACATGTCAAGCTTTCTCGGGTACGGATTTCAACCCCAGAGAGATCTCAAGCAACGCACGTTGGTATTCTTCGAACTCCGGTCACCACCCCCCCCCCCTCCTCCACACACAGCCTATTGGGCGAGTGACGTGTTCGCAAAAGACAAAGAATCCGCACAGCGACACGTTTCCTAGGTCGGATACGCCGAACTGACAATCAATAACGGGGGCAGATGGGCGATGGGTTGAGTAGGCATGCACACGGCGGCCAGGATGCGCGAGACATCACGGAAGAGTAAAAACGGGACAACACCCGCATGGGAGATCCTCCCATGACCCCCTCAGATCACCCCCCCCACCCCCTGGGTGGGGTCAGACCCCCGCCCGGAAGACGAGGTCATCTCCCGCAGGAGACCACGGCAGGGGATAAGATAGGTCTGGTTTTCCGGTTTTCAAAACCAGGGTTTCCCGGTTCCCGGTTTTCTGGAAAAAAAAAAAGGTCGGTCTCATTTTTGGCGGTTTTTTTTGTGACTTTGGGACAGTAAAACAGTCAGAAAAAACGCCATAAAAAAATAGAAAGTGACCCCATCGTGATCCGCACAGAGCCCAAATAGTCCAAAGAAGGCAGAGAAGCGGAGAAGAAAAAATGGACCTAGCGGGTGGCCCGGTGGGTGGTGATGCCCTCGTCATGCAGGTCTCTTCTGTTTTGAAGGTGCACACATGGTGGACTCCAGCCACCATGTCTAAGAGGGAGTCTAAGACTGCAGTCTGTACTGGAGACGGGAGTCTATTTTCCAGCTAGTTTACGCTCAGACTCCCGCTAGTTGAGACTCATGGGAGACACGGTGTACTCCAGCGGAGGTAGGGTAACCTCCGCTGGAGTTCACCGTGTCGTCTGCCTCTGTGCAGCGTCACTCGGTGCCATCGAATACATGGCGACAGCCCACCAACTCGAGACAGATCTGCTTGTCTGGAGGGCTGAGACGAGAACACGAACGACTTTCAAGCAGTCTTGAAGGTCGCCAAGCCTATTGGGGGCAACTAACAGATGAGATTTGTTTGTTGCCTGTCGTCACAGCTAGGTGCCCATCTCCTCGAAAACTCTCGTCTAGGCTCTACGTGGCGGAGATCTCGTGGACCCTTTGGCCATGACAAGGTCTGCCGTGCATCCACTCCACCCACAACGCACACCTGTCACGAGTGGTCGCTCCCACGTCCTCCTCCACCCTGAAGGTTGAACCCTCAAGGACCAGTGATCTCCTGCTGGCCGGGCTGCGATACAGTGAAGCCTTCCTACTTACAAGCGAATCCAGACTGTAGGGAACAGATGTTCACTACCGTGGCCTCCGGCGGCTGGGGGGCTCCGCCCCCCAGACCCCCCTGCGTAAAAACATTGCACCAGACCGGTTTTTTGGCCGAGAGTCCAAACTTTCAAAGCAGCTGCTGCGCCTGCCCCACCAAGCAGCCTCAGTACGACAGGACGCGCGCAGGCACCGGGCCCTCTCAGATTCTGGGAGGGTTTGCGCGGGTCGCGCGCGCCGAAGGCGCGCGCGAAAAATTTTCAAAACCAGAAAAACCGGAAAACGGCGCCAGAAAAAAAGTCTATCTTATACCCTGGACCACGGTTTCTCGACAAAAAAAAAGGGGGTGATTTTTTTTTGGATGTCAGTCATCTCCTCCGGGGGGATAAGCCCTTGCCGAGAAAGGGGAGGGGCAATCTGGGTCTCCTGTTTGATGTCCCACAATTGCTGGCCACCGTGTGGGGAATGAAAGATGTGCGTCGCACGCATGAGGGTGTTGCTGGACAAGGGAAGGGCGGGACGGTGATAGCTTCAGGCGTAGATAGAGGAAGGGAGTACCCCAATGGCAAAAAGGGGGGGGGGTTGGGGGTGGGTTGGGAGAAGAAGAGGGGGGGGCATCCGCTGTACAAAATGCGATGCCTCTCCACTCGTGTGGTCATTCGGCCTTCAAATTTTGGCGCACAAAACAGCCATGTATTTGAAGGAGGAAAAAACACGGTTTGCCCCCCGGGCGGGATCCCGGGCGGGCCCGGCCGGGTTCCGGGAAATTCCGGGATTCCCGGGATCCCGGCCGGGAATCCCGGGATGACCCCGGGATATCCCGGGGTCATCCCGGGACCCCCCCGGGGTCAGGTGTAGGTGGGTGGTAAGATGACTTGAGAGTTTTGCACATTGCATATTGCACGCTGCCGTTGCCCCCTTCCCCTTTGCGATCCACCCGATGTCATTAGTTTTTCACGGTTTGCCCCCGGGCGGGATCTCGGGCGGGCCCGGCCGGGAAATCCCGGGATGGCCCCGGGATATCCCGGGGTCATCCCGGGACCCAGTCGTGCCCTTGTGCTCCTCACTCACGACACCATCATCAGCAGGAGTGTGAGTGTGGAAGCGTCAACGCAAAAAGAAACCAAAGCAAGTGCCGAACAAAGCGCAGTGACACTTTTCGCTCAGTAATGCTGAAAAATGAGCCGCCTCACAATGTTGGTGACCCCTCCACCTCTTCCCAGCACAACTGGAGGGCCACCCACTCTGCGCAGTTTGCCGAAGCTAGTACCTGGCAATACCCCAGCGCGTTCACTCCATCGATCTGTACAAGAGGCAGCCCAGCCAGTGTCACAAGCCCAGGCCGAGGGGGGGTGGCATTCTCTCGGAGTACCCGAGGGAACAGAGAGGTAACAGAGCGGGATATCCGTGGGATATCCCTCTCTGTTTCTCGCGTGTCTTCTGCAGGGTTCCACATTGGTGCAGGACATCCAACGGGAGAAGTAACATTCCGTGGAGGTTATCCCATAGGATATCCTCCCCAGGTTCTGGGAATCGAACCACCACCTATGTTGTCACGCAGGCTCCATGCGACAGTACCTCGCGGACAACCCAGAATCGGGCGCGGAGCACATCTCCCGACGGTGTTCCCCCGAGGGGAGCCTCGCCCGGGTGTACTTTGCACAGAGTATGGGCGCCCTGTTTGGGATGTCGACTGCCGCAACCAGATCCCAGGCACTGTGTCGACGACGCAGCACCTGAGCGGGTTTTGAACCCGAGACCGTCAATTCTCAGCAGGACCTCAGGGAGGGCGCCGACCCGGGCTTCCCCTCCCGGTGTCCTCGCCTCGAAGGGAGGGCGTTTGGTGTGTCGGCATGAGGTGGTGCAGAGGGCAACCCTCTGGAGTGCACTACACAGCGTGGTTGAGCAGCAATCTTGTTTCCTGCCACTTGTAATCCTGCCACTTGTCACTTGTGTGCTGCCTTCGTGTGTGCGCCTGTGCCTCCCTGTTCTGCATTTGGTTACCCTCACGGGTATCACGATACAGAGCAGTCCCCCCCCTCCTCCCCCCAAAAATCGTTCGCATCATCTTGGCGCCCATTCCTTCCACTTTCTGTGGATGTGTTTGGTATTTCCGAACGGAATTTTCCAGCGTCAAGACTGATACCTCGCCGTTTTCGAGTCAGTCACTTCCACCGCCGCTGCGATTTGCGTACCGGTAGTTGTGCAGAAATGCTAACATTTAATTTGCTCTGTGGAACCTGGACTGCACCTTCTGGGATGTGAGTCTGTAGATAGTTGGACAGTTGCGGTACCCATCTGTTAGAAAGCTGAAAGGAACCTTGTCGGGCGATCAAGGACGACTGAGGGTTCAGTTTGAGTTTAATGTGGTCCAAGGGTACAACAGACATCACTGCTTTGCAGATCCCTCTTGCTTGTCCCTCTGGTAACTTCCAACGGCTCAAACTCCTCGACTTCCTTGGGTGGGCATTTGCCATACCTGACGTAAAACAGTGATGCTTCGTGCTAGTGGTGAACCTGACGTTAGTAAAGGAAGGGTGCTGCGGCTGTCCACGAGGGGCTCTGATGCCTCCTCACGGTGCCTGGTTGGTCGGTTCAGGTGAAACAGAGCAAATTTAGTGTTAGGGGGATGCCTCTGGTCAAGGCCTTTTCACAAAAATTGACCCACGGCGCCGAGTTGGGCCGTTGGTTCCTGGTTGTAGCTCGGTCTACGCCAGGTTCCACACCCCGTCATCGCAAAACGTACGCATACACAGAGGCAAAACACAACAGCCTCTGTGGTACGGGAGCATGGCGGGAGGAAATTTTGCCTTTTGGTCAAATAGGCACCCTTTTGTAATCACTTGACCCGCAGGGTGGCTGAGTCTTATCAGACAGGCCGACCTACATGTTGATCAGTGGAACCACACAACCTGTTCAACCTGCCCCCGGGGTGGCTGAGTCCACCCCTGCCGTAGCGTCGACCCTCGTCGTCCTCTTCGTCGTCCTAGGACTGTGGAGTTCAGCAACCAGGAGGAGGATGCGGAACTGCTGTGAGCTGCACACTCTCTTGACACACCTGCACGTATCTGCGTTACACTCGTGGTAACCCCGAACCCTGTATTTATACAGGAGACTTCCATCTGGGACAGTTTCTGTTCCAGATGAGCTTTGACAGTGGTAGCCATCTTTGCTATGGAGCCATCGTCATTGCTATCGTCGTCACTCGGACCCATGAGCAGTGGATACAATTGGTGTGGAAGGAGAGGGTGCGGTTCTGGATCAGCAGGTCTGAATCTGAAACTGGGACTGAAAGCCATAGGTCTGAGATGACCTCGGTCCAAGCGACCTGAGACTGAGAACCCCCGGGATTCCCGGCCGGACCCGGCCGGGATTTCCCCGGGATCCCGGCCGGGATTTCAAAATCCCGGTCCCGGGCCCGGAATTTCCGGGCCCGGCCGGGGTTTCCCGGGATCCTGCCGGGGGGCAAACCGTGAAAAAAAGGGGGGCGGGGGGCGCGGAGAGGAGGCACGCAAAGGGCATGCCCCATGAGAGGTTTTCTTTCGGTTGTAGAAACAAGAAGCTCCAAAGCAGCCCCGCCCAAATGCTGGCAATCACCTCTCACTTGGGGTTGGTTTTGTGCGTTCACACTTCCCTCGGTGAGTGGGGTGAGTCAGGGCAAGTGGCACCTTTCCTCGAACACGGGTGTGTACAATATCTTGTCCGAAAATCGTACTCAATTCGCTTGAATGTCGACACCCTGTCCAGCAAAAACTGTGGGCGAAACAGTCCTGGGTCATTTTTGTTGAGCGCACACAAAACAATAGCTGAAGCCTTTTACACCAGGCACATAGGAAAAACGGCAAGGATCTGAACGAGTTGGAACGAATGCGAGCAGGTGAAATTCTGAATATAGAAGAGAGAAGGAGAGTAACGCCGCGTATTCTTTGAACGCTGAACACCCCACAGCCTGCTGAGGTGTGGAGTACTCGCGAACCGCACAGGTGAAAAGGTTCCTGAGTTGGCTATGCCAAACCGACAAAATCGTACGCCTTTCGCTTGATGGGAGGCACCCTGTCCAGCAAACTGTGGGGGAACAGTTCCGGACAACTTGCTGTTGAGCGCTTGCTGTCTCAAGCGTACGGCTTCCTTCGTTACTTCGCGACTTCGCTACGCTTCGTCGCTCGTGATTAGTAAAAAAATACTTGGGGTTGCGTTCTTTATTTGCACGACACTTTTGGACTGTCTTTTTTGGAATGGGTTCACAAATTCAGCATGCCTTCTGGTTGTTTGCACAAACCTTCATGATTCAAGTCATGCCAGAAAAACACGGCACACTCTCGCCATTTGCATGTGTCCCTGAAACAAGAATCAGTTGCAAACGCCGGTTCCTCCAACGAGCGGAATCAACGATTGCTGCTATCCTAAGGGACGGCGCAGCTCGTGTATTGGAGCGAATCTACGATACTGCACCTGCCGGCAGGGGGCGTCACAATTTTCTGTCACTGCGCCCCACCACACCTTTCAGACGGACACAATCACACACCCTCCGGGCAGACATTGTACAGAAAAAGCAGCAGAAGCGGCCGTCAAAGGGCTTGGGCCACTTGGGCAGCGCCACCCCCCCGCCTCTTGAACCTCATCAAACCCAGGGTTGAGACGTTGCACCTCCGCACCAAGCCGTCGCTTCCTCAGGAGATACCTCGCGGCAGCTTGAGAAGACGTTCCAGACCTGGCCAGTGGTGTCCAAGGGCAGGTCGCCCCAGGAATTCACTCGATTATTCTTCAGATGGTGGAGGGAGTTAACGAGCGGCTAGCAACGGATTCGCCACGGCCTCACGGTCGCAAAATGCGGTGGAAGCCTGGGGTTTGCTGCTGACGCGCGGAAGCGCAACACGGACATGCCGCCCCTGCACGCGGTGCAGCCCCCAATGGTGTACGACATCGTACGACACATCCTGAGCGAGGGATGGGGTGATGCGGTGTTGTGGGTTGGTGTGACGGTTCTGCCTGTTCACAAAAGAAGCCACGCATGATTGATTTTTCTGTTGCCAACCACATCTCTTACCTTGCGAGCTGACCACGGCACGCTACCAAAGGCTTTCTTGGCATGGCACTCGGCACAGAACATTTGTCAGGTGTACTGTGTGTCTGCGCTGCCACAACGCCCGCTTCTCTGGGCAGCAGAATCGGTAAGTGACATCACCGCAGACCGTGAATGCCTCTGGAAACACTCAAGGGGGTGGGTACAAGGCTATGAACAGGGCGACATGCATACCGAGGCAATGGAATCCATCTCGTCGCACTGGGGCAGCGTAACCACCTGGGACAGGTCCTCAGGCGCCTCCTCTCCAGGCTGCGTGTCGCCATCGAGATCCGCCGCATGGGAATTGACAACAGGGAGGCCGGACCAGCCTTGGAGAAGCTCCGTCAGACTGTTGACGTGCACCTCGTAGATATTCAGCAGGCGGTCCTTGCCTTCCTCCTTCCACGCGTCGACAAGCCTGAGGCAGCTGTGGACGGCGACATCGGCTTCGAGGCGCTTGTCTGCTGTGCAGTCTGCATAGAGGCAGTACACCCCGAACATGCTGGCGTGGTCGGTCATTGCCTCAGCAGCCTCGAGGGGCTTACCGAAAGCAGTAGCGAAGCGGCTTGTCTTCGTCCCGACGTTGCCGTGGAGCATCGTGCCTGTGGCGAGGCCCACCTGCATGATGCCCTCCAGCTTCTTCATCTCCGACACGAACATCAGCGCCGCCGTGCTGTGCATCGCGCACTTCTTTGAGGCGTTCCACACCACCGTGAGGGTCCTGCCCGTCACATTCCCGATCACACCGTCTGTGGCGTGTGCCGCTTCCAGGGCAGACCGCACCATGATGTTGCAGTTGTCGAACATGTCACTGTCACGTTCTGCGTCTTGCTGTGTGTCATAGATGGAATGTGTGTCGAAAGAAGGATAGAAGAAGGGATCAACGGCAGTTCGTGGTCTTCGAACGCTGGACGCCAACAAAAAGCGTCACTGCATCCGTGCTCCACTATTGCTTCCGATTGCTTGATGCGGAGACGTGAGTGAGGAGCAAGCGCACGAACAAGTACGTGACACTTTTCGCCTACATCATGGCCCACAGCAACAAGTTCGACAATCGTACTGTTCGTTGAGCGCCAAAGGTCAAAGGCTGCGGAAACCCCTGTGAAGTTACATGAATGTGTGATCCTTACAAACACCCAGTCGTGGGATTCGTTCCTTCGCGAGCTCACTACGCTTCGTCGCTCTCGTAACTGGTAAAACACGCAAACACGGTGTGTTCGCAAGGATCCACACGGTAAAAGGTGGCCTCTGAGAGTTGACCACGTCTAATCCATAAAACACAACTGGGTCGACAGGTGGATGGACGGGACATACCAGACGGCACACTGCAACAGTCACATGACACCGGGTCACTCGAAGGTCGGTCCGCCTTCCATTCTTCAACCCGTCGGCTTTGCGAATAGTGGCTGTCGATGGAGAGCCGGCGGACATGCGTGAACGTGGTGTCGTGACCCGCGCAGATGTCACATCCAGTGGGTTCGCATTCTGCGGTATCCTGTACACAGCAACACAGTCACTCTGGGAGTCGCTGAACCGCCTCCGCATGTGCGAAGGCACCATGAGGTACAGCTGGTGCCCGTTGCCCAGGCCCTTGATGTCGTGCAGCCCGTGGTTGTGTATGGCAGGGTTGTCGAGTTGGTCCAAATGCCCCCTGACAGCAGTGTACATGTCGTCGGACAGGCAGATGGTGCCGCCCTTCGCCTTTGCCTCCACACGCGACGCGAGGTTCACCGTGCTGCCGCGGTAGTCCACACGCCCCGTCACAGGGTTCTCTTCTGCAATCGTCGGCCCGTAGTTGACCCCGATGCGCACCACCATGCCAGCGTCTGGCAGGGTCAGCCCGTCTGGCCACTTCCTAAGGGCAAGCTTGGTCTGCACAGCAAGGGAAAACTTTGCCGCCTTGACGGGACAGCTGAAGGACACCATGAAGGCATCCCCGATTGTCTTCACCTCGTACCCGTCGAAGTCTTTGCAGGCATCACGCATCACCTCGTTGTGGATCTCCATCGCGGCGTTCATATCCCCGGCGCTGCTCTTCCACAGCTCCGTCGAGCCTTTGATGTCGGTGAACACGATGGCCACATTCCCTGTCGGAGGCTCCACAACATACATCCCGCCCGCACCGCTGTAGCCGCTGCTCTCCAGCACCGCAGAGGGGACGTACGCACGGAACTCCGTCAGGTTCTCAACCATCTTCCGGAAGTCCCGCTGCATGCGCCGCAACTCATAGAGTGTCGAGGAGGCGCTGGTATCCACGTCATCGAGGTCCATGTTCGCCACGAGGTCCATTTTGACTTGCATTTCCCGAAGCGGCTTGAGAATGTACCAAGACGTCACAATGCTGACGAAGATGAGTGCGAGTCCGACACATGCGATAATGATGTTGGTGATGAGCCTGTCACGATAGATCGTGTTCTCGACGTCCTCCTTACGCTCCGTAACCTTAGCCGTGAGAGTCGACTGCGTCCGGCGCACCTCTTCCAACACCGAACGGGAGTCGATGAACGACGTGCACCACCAGTCCATACCAAGATGCGCAAGCGGGAGACGCGCAACCCCAACAACAAGCTCTTCGTCTGTGTTGTTCACCGTGACATTTATCAGTTGCCCCGTGTCCACAAGGCTTGCGTAGTTCCCACCGACTTCCCTTGAGACAGCACGGATGTATGGGTCGGTTGCATCCACATCCATGATCGGGAGGGCCGTGCCGTTAGGGTATCGTATGTCGCTCTGCCCGTGGGAGACGCCAGTCAGGACCCCTGCCTGGTCGTAGTCCTTCCAGTTGGGTACGCGGAGTGCGCGCATCCTTTCTGCGACCCACGAGCTGGCGATGGTTGTGTAGGCACGTATGATATTATAGGCTTCTGCCGAATGTGGCTGGTGAGTAATCCCCTTGAGGAACATCTGCACAGCCATGATGTTGACATAGGTCACAACCTCGATCTGCGGCACCCGACCTGTCGGGTCAGGCAGCCGGGCAACGAGGAGATAGCCAAGCCCAGCACCCCCGCCGAAGTCAACCAGGTGCGAGAACCGAAACGATTCGTTTCCCATCTCGATGAAGTCTTCGGTCGCCAACATCCGATGTGGCAGCTGGGCGAAGGGCACATCGATAGACGCCAGCGGATGCAGCAGCCCCGTGCCCGGCACACAGTACCCACCCCTGGCAAAACCTGCCGTGGCGTTCACAGCTTCGGAGTACATCGTTAGGATGGGGCGCGGCGAGCCCTGTTTCAGCGTCTTCGCCATGAAGAGAGTCCGGTTCCCTGCAGACACTGCGAGGGCAAACACTGTCTCGCCATCCACAATACTAATGACCTGCCCCCACAGCCAGGGAGACATGGCATCGAAGTAGGCCTTGCTGGCGTAGTCCTGTGGGTCCCACGACATCGTCGCGGTGGTGATGGTCCTGAGTAATTCGCGAGGGGCGCCGAGTAGGAAGAGGTAAATAAGTCCGTTCACCGTGGCGACGTTTCCGACGAGGAGCTCCATCGCGACCCTTTGAATGGAGCTTGTCGCGGCAGCTCCCAGCTCGGCTGTGGCATTATCCAGCATATCCCGCGTGTCCTCCAGCCCTGCGTCGCACGACAGCTCCGAGAGGACCTCGGCAATGCCTGCGCTGAGCAGGATGCCCGCAAAGCACACCAGGGAGATGACGGTCCGCACGCTCCACAGCTTCAGATACCCCGCCTCCACCTCCGACACGTTGCTCGCCATGTCCACATCGTGGTGCGACGACACCCCGGTCGCACCGCTAAGCATCCTCGCAGAAGCGGGTTGCAGTGCGGTGGGGAGGTGGCGAAGTCGATGAAACTACGGTACGGGGTAGACCCCATGGGAGCCACCGCCCCGGTCGAGCGCGCTGCAATGGGCGTGGGGTGGGGTGGGTGGGAAGTCGCAAAGTAGAAGAATGTAAGGGAGCAGTGCAGAGAGTTGACGGCCCTGGGGCGCGAGGTGACGGGGTAATGAAGTGAGAAGCAGAGGGAAGACACAAGGATGGCCTCCCTTCACTCGTTAGGAAGGTTGTGTCTGAGATCCACGTGATAAACTCGTTGGGGGCGTGAACACGGTGGGATCTTGTAAATTTTACATGTATAACTACAAGTATATACATGTATTATACATGTATAATACTTGCATGTCAACTATTATACATGTATAATACCGTATACGTAAATATTATGGAACGTAAATATTATGGAACGGGCCCATTTTTGGCCGGTCCGTTCCATAATATTTACGTTCCATAATATTTACAGGGCCAGTTGGGGACTCGGTGGTGAGGACGGCTTGCGTCAGGAATCGCGCGAAAAGTGCACGAGTAGGTCCCGTCAGGGACTCTGTATGCCGTCCGATCACCTGGTCCAAGTCCCCGAGTCGCAGAAAGCCCTGTAAATATTATGGAACGAAAAAAATCTGGAACGCCAACCCACCAGCGTTCCAAAATATTTACGTTCCATAATATTTACGTTCCATAATATTTACGTTCCAAAATATTTACGTATACGGTACATGTATATGCCTGAAATATACATGTAAAATACATGTATATCAAGTAAAAATACAAGTATAATACTTGCATGTCAACTATTATACCGTATACGTAAATATTATGGAACGTAAATATTATGGAACGGCATACATTGGGCGTTATTCCGTTACCAGTAACGGTAATAACGTTATTTTTGCGTTATTTTTTGACCCCAAAAAAGGCAGCATTTCCCGGTGAATCTGACCCGAAACTCGGGTCCCTACCCCCCCTAAAAGAATTTTCTTGGGTAAAATATCACTCCAGGGGGCCACTCCGTGATGTCAAAAAATTGGAAAACGTTTTCTCCTAAAATAACGCGTTATTTTTCCGTTATTTTCATGAAAACTTGCGTTATTCGGACAATTTTGCGGGCGGATGGTGTAGTTTTTGGTGGAGATGGCTCCAGAATACCCCCCTGGGACCATTTTTTGGATAATAACGCACGGACATGTCGAGTTTCGTGAAAAAATCATGTTTTTTGGCTTTTTCAAGGCAAATACTGCAGAAACCCCTGCAACCTTGCAGCATCCAATGTTCCTGGAGTGAAATTTGGAGTGAAAATCACTCCAAAATCACTCAGTGTGGACGCAGAAGTGAATCCTTCAGGAATACACCCGCACACCTCACATTGGCGGTGTATAAACCACCTGATATTTTTACTCGTTACGAGCGACGAAGTAGCGCGAAGTAGCGACGTGCCCATTTTTTCCCGGTCCGTTCTAAAATAGTTACGTTCCAAAAGTCCGTTACTGGTGCTGTCAAAGACGCTTCGCACAATATACGCACGAACTACCCAAAGTACGCTCGGGCTACGCACGAAGTACGCAGGAACTACACAATTTGAACTTTCTTGCACCCCCCAGTCATTATTTGCACGCACTCCAGGTCCCATATTTGCACCAGTGCAAATATGAGACCTGGAGTGCAAATATGAGGAATTTCCGAGTTCGTCGTGATGTGCAAAACATGACTGGGTTGTGCAAGAAACCATCATCTGCACCCCGTATCGGCCTCAATTGCACCCTCGTGCAGGTAAAAAAAGGCCTCGGGCCTCCGGCCCTCGGACCGTTTTTTAATTACGCACACGACCTTCGCGCGGAAAGTGTCATTCAGCCCTGCCAAACGTGCTCTACACACCACCCCCTTCATCAGGCAAGTGGGTTTGTAAGGGTGTGTGGAAGCGTCAACGCTCGGGTGCAGGAAATTTACATTTTGGTCGCAAATGGCGTTACACATGCACTATGCACAACGTGTGCACGATTTCGGCAGAACTACGCACAACCAACGCAATTTGGACCTTTCAACAACACCATTCACGGTACTTCGATTTTGGGTGGGAAAGATGGGGCAAGGAAGTGGCAAAAACTGCGAAGAAGGTCGAAAATTTTCACATTTTCATCAGAAACCATATTCAACGGATTCCAATTTTCGGGTGAAATCAAGCAGGTTGGCACAATGGCTCATGTTCACCCAAAAATGCACCTACCAAACCTCTTTTGCTTGATTTTTGGGACGGCATGGGTGATCCAGAGGCCAAAAATCACGATTTTTTCACCAATTCCTTCGACAACGGACAGTTCCAGTTTTTTTTTTTTTTTTTTTTTTTGGAGAGGGGGCCCGGTGCCTGCGCGCGTCCTGTCGTACTGTGGCTGCTTGGTGGGGCTAGCGCAGCAGGTTCTACTTTTGCTTCTACGGGCTCTTAGCACTGTAACATGAACTACACGAACAACAAAGCTCTAGGGCAAACAAACCGCGCACTGGCCGGGGTTGAGCTGCGTGGGGCTCCGTGCTGGCGGCATGAACAAGGGGCTGTAGGTAAGTCTACCATTCACAAGGGGCAGCCCGCTGGTGAGGGGAAAAGGGGGCGAGGTAAAGGGGGGGGGGGCAGGGGGGGAGAGGCGAAAGCGACTGACAGCGAGGGCGTGGACCGACTCCGCTGGCGCATTCACCGGAAGAAAGGGGAAGGGGGCACGGGGGTGGGGAACGGGAGGGGGGGGGGGAGGGGCGAAAGGAAAGAGGGGGGTAGGGGGGGGGGGGGGGGGGGGAGCCGACCTACGGCTATCTCGCTCCCCTGGCGGCCCTACTCCCCTGGCTCTGGGACCCCTGGGAACTCCGCTGCGAAGACCCCCGCGCCCCTGGCCGGCTCGCCCGCGCCCGCTTGCCTGCCCGCGCCCTCAGACGACAACAGACCACGTTGTACGCCTCCGCCTGTGAGGCCTTGTCATCCCCCAACTCGGCCCACCAAGCCTGAATGGCCCGGAGCGCCGCCTCCTGCTCCTCCTGCGGTCGGTGCACGTCGGGGCAGAACTGCTCCTCCCACTCCCCCACCGTCGTGGCCCCGTCGTCCTCATCCATCTCCTGACCACGCTGCGGCGATGCCGACTCCCGCTTCCGCTTCGGCTGCGACGACATCGAGGTGGCTGGTGCTTGCGCAGGGTTGGAGCCTTCCTCGGTGGCGGTCGGGTCGGAGCGGCCGGTGGCCGGGGCGCCGGTGGGTGCAGGAGGGGGATCACCTTCTCGTCGAGGGGGATCACCCTGGTCCTGTGGCTGCGGGACCCTCGCAGGCGGCTCCTCCGCGTCCCGAGGCCCCAGATCCATACAGGTCTCCCCCTGCTCCACGCATTCCCCACACGCCCTGCAATCGCAACCGAAACAACGCCAGTGTTCGACTGCGGTATCCACCGCCTCTGCACAGCGGGCACAGTAAAAACGGCGGCGCGACGGCTGGGACGGCACCTGGCACATGGGGAGGCCCTGCTCCCCCCCTGGACAGCCAGTCCGCCCCAACACCGGCGAGGGGGCGAGGGCAGACACTGCCTCCGCCAGAGGTGGGGGCACCAAAAGGGGGGTGTAGTGCTTTCCCTGATGCTTGACTCCAAGCACTCCGGCGAAAGGCTTCACCCGGGGGCGGTGGACCGTGGGGGGCGCTTGATCAGATAGGACCACCACAGCCCACCCCGACCCCAGCGCAAGTCCATGTACTGCTACCTGGTCCGCCCAAGAAGCCTCGTCCCGGCTACCCTCGACTCGCATGGCCGCAGCCCAGGACTCGCTGTTCGGCTCGGCCCGAGCACAAAGGCCTGGGTCACGTAGCACCGCCTGGACGGCTAGCCTCCGCATGCCCGCCGCCGAGCCTCCCATAATGAAAGCCGCCGCATCGAAGAAGCAGTCGCCTGGTGTGAAACGGAACCCCGTGCACTCCTGCATCCCCAAAGACCGTTGCAGCCTGGACAGACCGTCCCCTCCCCCTGGGGCCCGGCCCTCCAGCAAAGCCTTTGTCAGTGCGGTGCTCGCCGGCGGCGGAGGAGGGGGCTCCGCTTGCCCCGGCGGATGAGGGGCCACCCCTTGGTCCTCGCGTGGCAGAGGTAGTGGCGTGCAGACGCACCTGGTGTCGTCTTCGCCCAGCTCACAGCAGGTCGGGCACACCATCCTCGAGCAGTGACCACACTCCCCATGGCGCACGGCCGTGGTGAAGAGCGACGCACAGAACTGACAGCAACCCGGTGACCCCGACACATCCACGCGCCCCGGGATAACCGGGCCCTGCGGCACCTCGACCTCCACACACTTCGTGTATGTGACCTGTTCCACCACCTGGTCCGGCACCGTGACCGGCTTGAACCCCCCGTCCACGCCGCCCACAAAAAGCGCTTGGCATGGTTCACCTGGGGCCACGAGAAGAGGGGGGAGGTTGTCTCTAAAAACCACAGCGTGGACGTCGAGGGCCACCGCCACCCCACGGAGGGCCACCTGGTCCACGTCTTCGCCACCCCCGGAAGCCAGCATACGCCCCGCCCACTCGTCGGGGTCTGAGAGGAGCAGACGGAGTGTGGGCGCTCGACGGACGCACACCACCGCCAGGCGCAGAAGCTTGTCAGCGTCGATGTCAAACCCCAGGTCACACGCCGCGGCCGTCACCGCCACCACCCACGTTGCTGGGGCCCCCTCCGCCACTGACCCACCCAAGGCGGCGACCTGTTCTGGCATCGTAAGAGCATTACCAAGCCCCTCTGCCAGGTCCTCAATAGCCACTCGCGCCCCTCCTCGCTTGTCTCTCCACTTTTCGATGACGACAGAGGGGGACGGAGATGTCGGTGCTGCCTCTGCCCGAGGGACCGGGTCCGCCTGGGGCACAGGGCGCTCCTCATCAGGGTCAATGAACACCTCCCCCTCCCCACGCGAGTCAACCGAGAACCGCATGAAGTGGTCCGGGTTCAGGGGGGCCGCGGCCTCTGTAGCCAACGCCGTCCGGCTCACTGCTGCTGGCGATATGGGGCCGCATTCAAGGAGTGTTCGACCCAGGATGTGGCTGTACGCGCTACTCACTCTGGTGGCGTGGCTCTGGGTGACCAGAACCCTGCTTCGCCCCGTCCGTTCCGCTGCTAGGCGGCCCAGCTTGCCGAAAACCTGGTGCGCCGACGGCCCCAGACCCCCGAAAGCCTCCATCGCAAAGGCCGCGAAAATCTGGCCAGATCTCCTGCAGGGATCACGATACCTCCTGTTCTTCTCTGCCTCCCCCGCTGCCGCCGCCGCTCCAGTAAACCTCGCAGCAGCTTGGACCACGGAAGCCGCGAGGGGATTGCGGATCGTCACGTCGATGACCCGCGGCCACACCCGGCGAGTGACAATGTCCCCGGGGCGCTCCTGGGAGTCCGGAAGGATGTGGAGCGTCTCCATCTCGGGGCTCGTACCCGCTTCCACCGCGAGTCTGTACAGGCTGTCCCGCACGACATCGTGACGCCGAGTGGGCCCACCCCCCACCCTACAGTTCAGCGCGTGGGTGCCGTGCGTGTCCATCTCTTGCCCACACCTGCCGCACTTGGCGTCTGGCTCGAAGAGGGAGATGCCCAGCCTGTGCCGCGTCACCACAACCATTTCCTCTCCCCCGACACGCGTCTCTTCCGTCAGCTTGCCCGCATACGTGGCCCCTGCATGTGGGAGTGACAGGGACCGGTACCTGGCTCTGTCACTGGCGTCTGCCCGCTCGTGCAAGTCTCGGTGGTGAACGTCGATGATGGCCAGGGAGAGGTCCTTCTGTTTCACCATCTCCGTGGGGCGGGACTCCGAATCCACAGCATCCCCCTCGCTCACGTCGTTGTTGTAGGCCGAGCTCAGGGTGTGCCACGCCGCCGTATCCCAGGTGAACTCCTTGTCCAACTCCCGACATAACAGATACCCGTTCTGCATGGAAGCCATCGCTGCGGCGTGCCAGTGCTCCGTAGAACGGCGTATACCGAGCCCACCCACCCGGACCGGCAGCGTCGCCTGTCGCATGGCGTCGTCCGGGAGAGTGTCGTCCGCCAGGCAGAGGATACGAGTCAGGCACTTCTCGACCGCCGCATCGCTCTTCGCCAGGTATTCCGTCGCACCCCTATGTCCCAGTGCACGCATGTAGAACACCAGGCGCGCGAAACCCTCGCAATGCCGGAGGAGAGCAAGGGCCACCTGCCTGTCTTCGAGCGTCGCCAACGCCTCAAGGTAAGGCGCGAATTCAGCCAGCTTCTCGTCCATGTAGCGCTCGCAGAACTCTCGCGACCCTATGGGCGTGCCCAGGAGGGTGAAATCGCCCCCCTCACGGTACACCACTCCCGGCTTGTCAGTCTCATCAGGGAGGCGAAGAAGGAACCCTTGCGCTTCAAGCTCGGTCTTCGAGAGGCGGTTGAGGTCGATAAGCTCACACTTGTCCAGCTTGACCTCCAACCCCTTCTCCTTGCTCCACTTCACCACGAAATCCAGCGCCTCCTTCACGACTCCCGCTGGCCCCATCAGCACGCCGTCGTCCAGGTAGAAGACACTACCTCCACACCCTGCGAAGTGCCCGACCAGCATCTCAGCTAGCTCTTTAATGGCTAGGGAGAAAAGAAGTGGTCCGAGGGGGTCCCCCTGCTGAACTCCACACGTGGACTGGAAGACGTGCCCACTGTACGATAGTGTGGAGGGGGACCCGTAGCACCACTGTGCGAAAGGGAGGAGGCCCGGGATGTCTCGTTCAACCACCTCTAGGAACGCCTCCCGGTGGACAGAGTTGAACGCGTTCTTGAAATCGATTTTAAGAACGACAGCATCCCGGGGCCCACCACCTGCGGCTGTCGCCTTGGCGCGCTCCGCCCACTGTGCCACCACCGCTACACCCGCCTCGAGTCCCCGTTGAACTGCGACGCCCACCTGCTTCCCTTTCATCAGGATGCGCCGTGCTGCGTCTTTATGGCGAGTGGAGAGCAGCTTGGCGGTTAGCCTCCTCAGAGTCTCACCGCACGCTATCGGTCGCACATCACCGTCGCTCTTCTTCAAGGCGGTGAGCTTGGCGCCTGCCAGGATCGGCATGATCTCCTGCGGAGCCCTGCCTGACGCCATCAGGTTCACCACCTGTGTGAGCCACGCCAACGGCTTCGCCCCTGCCGCGTCTTTACACTCAACTGCCTGGCGGACGTGATCCGGGCGTAGCCCCACTTGACCCCCGGCCGACCCATTAGGGAAGGTCTTGAGTGCACTCATCACTTCGGCCGGGGTGAAAGGCCGGCACGTGGCAGGGGCTGGTTCGCGCGCATGCGGTGGAACTCCGGTCGGGTGTTTCGATTCAAGGGCTGCACGCGTGCTGTCTGTGTTCTCCGCCACCACCTCAGGGATGAGGCTCTTGTGTGCCGCGGACATGCGATTCTGCCGTGCATACTTCGCGACACGCCTTTCCATTTCGCCAGGGCGCGGGGGCCCCCCCACTTTTGGCGGCTGCGCCTTCTTCTCGCACGCTTCTACCCACAGCAGGTTGAAGTCCCCCTTCGCCCAGCGATCGAAAGTCCTCAGCCTGTCCCTGATGGTCCCCTCCATCCTGTCCCCCATCCGCGCCCCCCGTAGCAGGACTGACGGGGCCAGCAGCAGCGCTGTCCATGCCTGCACTGTGTTGTGGGCCGCCACCTCCCGGAGTAGACCGGCAAACGTCCGCGTCCATGATGCGACGAGGTGGTGCGGCACGGATTCCCACACCTTGATGTGCTCCGCTCTCACTGCTTCGAGCCCTGGGAGGGCTTTTGCCTGCACCCCTTCCCCCGCCGGCACTGCTTCGGGTTCCGGCTCGAGTCTGTGCCGACAAGCCAAACACGCTGTGTACTTGAGCGCGATGACGTTCTCGCAGCGAACACACTCCCGATACCCGATGGCGCGCAGGACACTGGGGGTCACCGTTTCACCCCTGGCTGCGTGCTTGTTCAGGTGCCCCAGCATGGACCCCCGGAGGATAGGCACGCCACATTGCATAAGGGAGGTGCGACAGCTGTCGTGCGGGCAGTACACCTTGTCCGTGGCCCTTTGCACCAACTTTGCCTCCACCGTAGCTGCGTCCATGCCCTCCGGCGTGGTGATAACCTGCTCCCCTACAGACTCCGTGGTGAGGAAAGCGGGGTGCGCCATCCTGATGAGGTCTAGCAGTTGGCCCCTTGGGATGTCCACTTGTTCGTAGTGGTCCCCAGCTAAAGCAATCACCCGGGTGCGCTTGAGGAGGTCTCTATCCTTCACACTACGGGGGCGGATCGCCACGACTCGATGAGCACCCGGTTGAATGACCACTATATGCAGGTCCCAGAGCCGCGCCGCCAGTTGCAGGGTGAGGTGGTCCATCCACCCGTCCTCTCCGATCGCGTTGGCATATGCCAGGAAAGCCTCCTTGGCCCCCCCGAAAAATGCCACCAGTTCCGGTCGCGACTTGGCCGACTTGGCGAGGTCAGCTCGACGCGCCCCGATCACTTCAGCCTCGAAACCCAGGGCCCAGTACCCGCAATCCCCCGTGGCGGAATTGGGGATGCGGGAGGCGTGCAGCAGGCGCAGTGTCGAATCAACATCAGCCCAGTCCCGCCCATCCATCGCGCTATCCTCTTCCGCACCGCCCCTGAGGTCCCCGGGAAGGAGGTGCACCGGCTCCGCCCCACTCCCCCGCACCGCGACCTGTCCCTCTTGGCCACCCGGCCCCCACGCCCATGACGGCATCCCCCTTGCTCGCCATACTATCTGTACACCCGTTTTTATAAAAAGGAGGGGCGTGCGTGGCCCCTTCCACTCGCCACACTTCCTCACCACC
The DNA here is from genome assembly GCA_963210315.1 of Rhynchopus euleeides. Classification (NCBI taxonomy): domain Eukaryota; phylum Euglenozoa; class Diplonemea; order Diplonemida; family Diplonemidae; genus Rhynchopus; species Rhynchopus euleeides. The sequence goes on along the minus strand of OY723251.1, from coordinate 1,343,998 downwards.
CACCTCAACGCTGCGCCCCAGCGGAGGATGCCCCGTGTCGATGCACCCGGCGGGGGGGGCGGGGGGGGTGAGGTGGGGGGTGGGGGAGGGGGTGAGGGTGGGGTGGGGCGGGGGATGGGTGGACGGAAGGGGACAAGGTAGACAGGGAGCGAGAGGAGAAACTCGGGGAAGACAGCACAACAGGAAGAGACACCCGAGGGGAAAGGCCCGGCCCCCACGACCCCTCCCTCCCTATCTGCTGTGGGGGCACCGGTCGGGGTGCCCCGGGTCGCGCGCCGATCTGCTCTCCCAGTCGAAGACTGGCTTCGCGGTAAACCGCGGGCGTGGCTGTCGACCACGCGCCTGTGGGTTCCCCCACGCGTTTCTGGGTGCGCACCCAGGGACCGGGCCCGGAGCCACTGACGGGCTCTATGCGCATCGTTTCGCCCTGCTAAGAGGACGGCGCACGGTACCACTCGGCCCGCTCGCCTGCTCCGCCGCCCCAGGAGGGCCGTCAGCCGCCCCCTCCTTCTCGCCCGCCATCGCCCGCGTCGCCTTCTTCTGGCCGGCTTGGCCCAGCTCGCCGCTGTCACTGCCGCCCAGCTCGCCGCTATCACCGCCGCGAGAAGTCCCAGCATCGTCATCCGCCGGGGTGGGGGGGATGGGGGGGGTGAGGGAGGGTTTTTTTTCGATGTTTGTTGGGTTTTGAAAAGTGGGGAACGGGGAAATCTATTGGCTCGGTTTGTACCTTCCCGTTGTGAAGATATTCACCGGGCAGTTACCGAGCTTGGGGAGGGGGTTGTTGAGTAAGACAAACACGAAAATTGGGGAGGGGGGGGGGGGGGTGGGGCGGAAGCGGATGGCAGGCTGAGATGGTGATGTCTCGCAATGAAGTACAGAAACTGTAGCTTAAGAAATCGTTGGTGGGACAGTTCCAGACCACAAGGACCACATTTTGGGGTCAGAATTTTCTCGGTCAAAAAATTCGAAAAATCTGAAATCTCTCGGAATTTTGAGCATTTTTTGAGATTGGCATGCCCATTTTAGACCCTTTGCGTGGCTCTAAACCCAAAAATTTGCTCGAAAATGGCCTCAAATAGCCTAAAACAGCCCATTCTGGCCACCCCGAAAAAAAAATTCGAAAAGGGTCCCCCTATAGAAGTTGCCCAAAAATACCGAAAATAACGCGGTATTACCGGTAATAACGGTAATAACGTTACCGATAACGTTATTACCGTTACTGATAACGGTATTACCGTTACCGATAACGGTAATAACGGTAATAACGTTACCGATAACGTTATTACCGTTCCTGATAACGGTAATAACGGTATTACCGTTATCGATAACGGTATAACGCGGAAAATTTTTTGAAATTTTTGAAATTTTTGAAATTTTTGAAATTTTTGAAATTTTTGAAATTTTTGAAATTTTTGAAATTTTTGAAATTTTTGAAATTTTTGAAATTTTTGAAATTTTTGAAATTTTTGAAATTTTTGAAATTTTTGAAATTTTTGAAATTTTTGAAATTTTTGAAATTTTTGAAATTTTTGAAATTTTTGAAATTTTTGAAATTTTTGAAATTTTTGAAATTTTTGAAATTTTTGAAATTTTTGAAATTTTTGAAATTTTTGAAATTTTTGAAATTTTTGAAATTTTTGAAATTTTTGAAATTTTTGAAATTTTTGAAATTTTTGAAATTTTTGAAATTTTTGAAATTTTTGAAATTTTTGAAAATCCGAGGCGTGGTTCGCCCCTTTGTTTGGCTCTAAATTCAGAATTTCCTTCGGTAATGGCCTCAAATGGTCGAAAACAGCCCATTTTGGTGCCCCCAAAAAAAAATTCGAAAAGGGTCCCCCTATAGAAATGCCCGAACAATACCGGAAATAACGCGTTATTACCGGTAATAACGTTACCGATAACGTTATTACCGTTATTACCGTTCCTGATAACGTTATTACCGTTATCGATAACGGTAATAACGTTATCAATAACGTTATTTTTGGGATAACGTTATCGATAACGTTATTACCGTTATTACCGTTATCGATAACGTTATAACGCGAAAAACACCGTTACTGATTTTCGGATAACGTTATTCGGCCGTTCTGGAACGTTATTAACGGTAAGATATTTTACCGAAAAAATAACGGTATTACCGTTACTGGTAACGCAATAACGCCCGATGTATGGAACGGGCCCATTTTTGGCCGGTCCGTTCCATAATATTTACGTTCCAAAATATTTACAGGGCCAGTTCGGGACTCGGTGGTGAGGACGGCTTGCGTCAGGAATCGCGCGAAAAGTGCACGAGTAGGTCCCGTCAGGGACTCTGTACGCCGTCCGATCACCTGGTCCAAGTCCCCCCCCCCCCCCCTACCCCCCTCTTTCCTTTCGCCCCTCCCCCCCCCCCCTCCCGTTCCCCACCCCCGTGCCCCCTTCCCCTTTCTTCCGGTGAATGCGCCAGCGGAGTCGGTCCACGCCCTCGCTGTCAGTCGCTTTCGCCTCTCCCCCCCTGCCCCCCCCCCCCTTTACCTCGCCCCCTTTTCCCCTCACCAGCGGGCTGCCCCTTGTGAATGGTAGACTTACCTACAGCCCCTTGTTCATGCCGCCAGCACGGAGCCCCACGCAGCTCAACCCCGGCCAGTGCGCGGTTTGTTTGCCCTAGAGCTTTGTTGTTCGTGTAGTTCATGTTACAGTGCTAAGAGCCCGTAGAAGCAAAAGTAGAACCTGCTGCGCTAGCCCCACCAAGCAGCCACAGTACGACAGGACGCGCGCAGGCACCGGGCCCCCTCTCCAAAAAAAAAAGTCCCCGAGTCGCAGAAAGCCCTGTAAATATTATGGAACGAAAAAAATCTGGAACGCCAACCCACCAGCGTTCCAAAATATTTACGTTCCATAATATTTACGTTCCATAATATTTACGTTCCAAAATATTTACGTATACGGTACTTGTATTTTTACTTGATATACATGTATTTTACATGTATATTTCAGGCATTTACATGTATTTTACATGTATAATACTTGTCATGCAAGTATTATACATGTAAAATACTTGCATGACAAGTAAAATACTTGCATGCAAGTAAAATACATGTATTTTACTTGCATGCAAGTATTTTACATGTATAATACTTGCATGACAAGTATTATACATGTAAAATACATGTAAATGCCTGAAATATACATGCAAAAATACATGTATATCAAGTAAAAATACAAGTATAATAGTTGACATGCAAGTATTATACTTGTATTTTTACTTGATATACATGTATTTTACATGTATATTTCAGGCATATACATGTATTATACATGTATAATAGTTGACATGCAAGTATTATACCGTAAACGGAAATATTGTGGACCGTAATAAAGGTGAACCGTACTATAGGTGGACCGTAAAAAAGATGGAACAAATGGGATTTTTCCGGAACTTGGAACATTTTTACGGTCCACCTATTTTACGGTTGGGATCGTGGACTTGGCGGTTTTTTTTACGAGTTCCTTCGCGACGAAGTCGCGAAGGAACCAAGGAAATCGTACGGCTGAAGCTGCAGGATTAACACCACAGGGCCTCAGCACAGAGTGTGCACTCACCATCGTCCGGGAACTGTTCTCCCACAGTTACTGCAGGGTGTACTACACTAAAGGAGTACGATTTCCCTGAATTTTTCGGGCACTGATTCACGAATTTACATCTGGAGGGAGCCCGGTGGTCTCAGCTTCTGTCTGCGCGCCCTGCCGTACTGTGGCTGCTTTTGTGGGCTCGTGCAGCAGGTTCTACTTTTACTTCTACCGGAATGCTCCTTGCATGGTACTACACTTCTCGAGGTGCGGTGGTGGGTGAGTCTCGAGGTGAGATCGTGCCTTTTCCACACGCAGGGAGGACTTGCTTCTCTTGCTGGTGTTGGTTGCGGTGGTGGAGGGAGGGTCCAAAGCTGGGAGGTCGGGAGGCCTACGTGTGGGTGTCTGCGGCGTGGAGGCCGCAGTCCGCGCCCCGCAACCCACCAGCCCGCGGGCGAAAAACGCATTGTCTTTTCCATATTCAGTCCCAATAAATGGTGGACCGTAAAAAAGATGGAACGTTTGGCCTTTTTTTGGGAACTTGGAACATTTTTACGGTCCACCCTTTTTCCGTTTACGGTACATGTATAATACATGTATATACTTGTAGTTATACATGTAAAATTTACAAGATCCCACCGTGAAGGCGGGGAGGGGGGGGGGGGTAGGGGGGGTCAAATGCCACCCTTTTACGTGGACAAACACGATTTTTCAAAAAACCGGCGCAGAGGCCCCAAAGCCCCCGTAAACCCTCCAAACCCCCCCAGATCGGTCCGGAAACCCATCGAACCCCACTTTTCCACCATTCCGGGCACCTCAGGTGCCCGAATTGGGGTACCTAAATTTTGTGCCACCGTTTGGTACCGTACAGTGCCACTGTGTGGGAGGTTGGAAAAGAAAATGCCCCAACACACCACATCTGAGGGTTGCAATGCATGTTGCTTGCCAACCACGTCATCCGGTGGGTGTCAGGCGCTATGTAGGTGGCATTAGCCAGGTCTTCGATGTGTTCTGGCTTGTATATATACCTCCCTGCCTGCGGCACAGGCACTGCCTTTGTCCCCCACACCAGCCACAGAGAGCGTATTGTACTCGGTCCACGGTTGCTGATTCATTGTGATGCGTTGTATCCTCGAGTGAACGTCACACACTAGTGGCACCACCACCCGCCATCCGAGAGCTGTATTGACTTTGCGCGCTTCCGTTGTATTCACCTCGCCACGCATATTGCACCGTTCAGTACCAGTGCTCTTGGGCCAGGCAAAGTAGACCGCAGCAACTACCAATTCTGGCACAATGGGTACCACGACAGCGCACTTCATGTGTTCCCGGAATGTACAGCTCGTGTTGCAACAGTCGTTGTCAACACATCCCGGTTGTGGAGCACTGCTGCACAGGAATCACACGACCATCTGGACTGTTCCGTACCTACAGGCAGCCTCCCGGTGCATGGTGGCAGGGAGGTATATATACAAGCCAGAACACATCGAAGACCTGGCTAATGCCACCTACATAGCGCCTGACACCCACCGGATGACGTGGTTGGCAAGCAACATGCATTGCAACCCTCAGATGTGGTGTGTTGGGGCATTTTCTTTTCCAACCTCCCACACAGTGGCACTGTACGGTACCAAACGGTGGCACAAAATTTAGGTACCCCAATTCGGGCACCTGAGGTGCCCGGAATGGTGGAAAAGTGGGGTTCGATGGGTTTCCGGACCGATCTGGGGGGGTTTGGAGGGTTTACGGGGGCTTTGGGGCCTCTGCGCCGGGTTTTTGAAAAATCGTGTTTGTCACCCCCATTTGACCCCCCCTAGGGCAGTGAAGGCAAAATACGCGTATTTTTCAGAATCCCGATTTTAAAAATACGTTGAACGTTCAAATACGTTGAACGTTCAGCGTATTTGAACGTTTCTCACATTGCCTACCGTCTGCAGGGGCCACCAGTCACAAACCCGCCTTTCCTCAAGCAGAGCAAGGGCGAGTTGGTGGCACCAACGACAACCGTGCGGAAGACGTCCTTGGAGCACAATTTTACAGCGACTTGCTTCGCGCGCTCCAGTCGCGATGCAGTCGACAACACATCCCTTGTCCTTTGCTCCATGAAGCGGGCTGGTGCAGTTGAGGTGAACCCCTGCCGGTGGGATATGCCATCCGGTTCTCCCATGCGGGATATCCCATACGTCCTGTACCCGTAGCTCAGGTTCGGCCAGCTCACGTTCGGCCATCCACTTCCTCTACACGACGGACTCCAGCCGGTCGAGTGGGGTAAAACTGGGAGATAGGCCGAGAGGGGGTTGGTACCCCCGCTTTTCCGGAGTTCAACCCTGAAAAGAGGGGGTACCGACCACCCCTTTCCGGGACCCGCCCCTTCTCGGACTACAGAACCTCTTTTTCACCGACTTTTCGCCACGCGTGACACTCTCCATCCCACAGGTGTCCCCTTTAGTGTGTGCAGGGGGCCCACCCCCTACTGCTCGGGGGGGTTTCATGTGGAGAGTGAACCCAGTGGGTGAAAACGCTCAAAAGCCAAAAAAACGTTCAACTTCGACGCATTTTTTTTTTGCGTATCCGTCAGGTGGACCACCGGGTGGGGAGAGATCCGGTGTGAGGCACTTGGGTCCGTCCAGGTGGGCAGGGGGAACCTGGGGGCGGGGGGCCTCAAAACCCGTCTACCAGTGCCGCTTCTAATCTCGTCGGTCTTGTCCCAACCACCACCAGCCAGCCCAGAACGCCCTGACGCTGCGACCTCGTCGATTTTTCCGTTTCGCCCATCCGCCCAACTCCGCCAACCCAACCAGCCCTACCCTTTCTCCCAGTCAGGGCGGTACTCACACGAGCGGCAAAGCGCTTTTTTTAAAAATACGTTGAACGTTCAAATACGTTGAACGTTTTTTACGTATTTTCTATCACTGCCCTAGGGGGGGGGGGTATTGAAATAGAAGTCGGGGCGTGAGGGGGATGGGGTGGGTGTCGGGACCCCCCCTGGCAACGCCTCGGGTCAGGATTCCTGCAGAGGTGTGGTTGACGACGGAGGTCCTAGAGCAATAGGTGTGGCGATTCAACAGCAACACACAAATCGAGGCAAGAGGAGGTGGGGCGGGGTGTCATCCTGCAGAAGTCTCCAGTTGGCCAGCAAGACGAAACGTACGGCGGAGAGAGCACTCGCCGGGGAAACGGCTCAGTGGCCTGATGAAGGGCGCTGAGTGACGGCTGGTGCACTTCCCCTTCCATCCTCCCTGCAAAGCTGCTTAAACAAGCTTGGAAGGGGGGGGTTTTTTTTGGAGGAAGGCAAACCTAATGTACTGACAAGGCAGAGAAGCAGAAAAGATAATGTGCTGTTTGTGCGCCAAACCTGGGTGAACAAACCTCACATGCTTTGCCTGATGAAGGTTGGTGTGAATGTGCGCGCAGTCATAGCAACAAGGCAAGGTAGGTTGTGTGTCACCCAAAGCGCTGCCAACTATCATTCTCACTGCGACAAGATGCTTGTCATGTCAGTATAACATGCCAGGTTTTGTTTCGCACGAGCGGCAGTGTGTTGTGGCCCCTGTGAAGGGCGTTGCTGTGAATAAGTGATTTTTGTGTTGCTCTCTACAACACACTGCGCGCGGGTACGCTCCCAATGGCCCTTTCGCCAGTTTGACAAGCAAGCTTGTTTGGGCAAACAAAAAACCGATAACCCCCTTTGTAGGGAACGATCGATACCAATCGAAAAAAAATACAATGCAGGGGTGAGCACGCTTTGCGGCCACACAGACCCCTTGTCACCCCTACAACCCCCCCCCCCCCCGGATATATATGACCAATAAAAGATGATGCGAAATGGGGAAAACGGGAGAAAGGTGGGTGGGGATGGGGGTGGTGCTGTTCCAGTTCACGGTGGACTCCCCGCCCCCCCGCTCCGCGTGCGGGCAGTCTGGGAGGGCCAGTTGGATCGGGGGACCGCCGCCCCCGCACAACAGCGGCAGTCTGACCCCGAAAGGCAGGGGTCAGACTGCCGAGTTTCAGATACTGGCCTCCGCTCGGACCCCCAAAAGGTGTAGACTGACGGGCGGGAGACCACCGTGTTGGAAGTGGGCACTGGGAGGGTCTCGCTACCAGTCACAGCTCGTCAGTGAGGGGAAGGAAGCTGTCGGTCACGTTCTCACTGTGTCACGTTCTGGTAGCGAGGGCCCCCAATGTGACAGTTTGAAATCCCGCAGGCATCTGTTTCGTACAACGCCCAGCATATGCAGGTGCGTGCACCCTACACAGTGATGTTTCACCCCGCGCAGCAGGAAGTCAAATTGAAATGGGCCAGGTTTGGCATGCCAGAATCTTCTTGAGAGCGGTCTGCAGTCTACAGTCCAGTCACGAGTTGCCTCCATGGAGGCAAGGGTCGGTGTGTCTGTTTCCCGCACGAAGGATGCTACATCACAAAAAGGGCCGCGGGCCCCCGCGCCCAGCTGAACCTGAGTGCGGGGAGATGTTGGCTCCCGGTAACGGCACAAACAGGAACACGGAAGCAGCATCGGATGACGCTGGCCACTCTGTGGTTCCCCTGCTTACTGGCATCTACAGTCTCAACCATAAGAAGCGGGAAGAGTGGCAAGGCGTCAGCAACTAACCTACAAGAGGATCGCTGGACGGAGAGAGGAGGGACATGGACCACTGTCGAGACATGTCACTCGACGTGGGGGAATGGGGTGGGTGGGTGGGTGGGTGGGTAGTGGTTGTGATGAAAAGCACACACGCCCACCTGTGGCAAGGCGAGAGATGTGGCTCAAAAAATACGGCACGGCGCGTGCCGCCTACTCAAATCGGGCCTGGTTACTCCGTTCCATTTCCCCCTTCATTGCATGAGGTTCCAAAAGAAATGAGTCGAGCGAGGTGCGTGTGATGGGCGGGTGGCTAGGAAGGGGGCAAAAAAAGACACACAGGCCGCACTGACACGCTTCGGGTCACGACGTAAAGGGATATTGCCCCAAGCAGAGTGACGTGGCAAAGAGGGCGGAGACAACTGTCCCGATCGTCAGGCCCGCGTGACAGTGTTGATTCGATTGTAGTCTGCAAAGGGCAAAAAATGCCCAGCGAACGAGGGGGGACGGGTTAAACCCAAACGGCGGACGGGTTAAACCCAGAGAGGGAACAATGAAAAGACAGCAAGGAATGGAGAAGGGTGGGATTGGTCGCAACAGCGGCAACAAGGTTGTATCCCGTGAGTTGGATCAGCAACACACGAGGCCGTGCAGAACACTGTGTTCGAGCACAGACCCCACGCAGCGCGGCACACACATCCGAGTAGAGGAAGTCATATCGCAGACTCTCGTAAAGAGACACAAGGAACCCCCAGGTCGAAACGTCAACCACAACAAGTCCAAGTCCAGTCAGTCGGGGACAGACAGCGAGACACACGAGTGCAGACAGGGCACAAGGCTGTGTGGCCTCAGAGGCCCTAAAGAAGTCAACCACGGCACCCGATAGGGGGGCATTTCCGCGCATGTAGACCGTGACAACGACCCAGCAGTTACAAGCGTCGAGGGCACACTAAAGAAGCGACACACGAGCAGAGACGGTCGCAATCAACGAACACTGCGAGTAGCACCCACCGCACCCGTTGATGACACACTTGTAACCGGCATCACACGGGTTCTCCTTGCAAAGGTCGGAAGGGCACTTGAAGAGACCAAACTCGCCGCAGGTGCAGGTCCCAGCGTTGTAGCAGTGTGTGCTGTCTGTGCACTCCAGCGGTGTGGCGTAGCGGCTGCACTGCACAGGCGCAGGGAGCGGGGTGCTGTCATCCTTCACGCAGTGGAGGTTGCACCCACCACACCCGTTGATGGCACACTTGTAACCGGCATCACACGGGTTCTCCTTGCAAAGGTCAAAAGGACACTTGAAGAGACCAAACTCGCCGCAGGTGCAGGTCCCGGCGTTGTAGCAGTGTGCGCTGTCTGTGCACTCCAGCGGTGTGGCGTAGCGACTGCACTTCACAGGCGCAGGGACCGGGGTGCTGCCATCCTTCACGCAGTGGAGGTTGCACCCACCACACCCGTTGATGGCACACTTGTAACCGGCATCACACGGGTTCTCCTTGCAAAGGTCGGAAGAGCACTTGAAGAGACCAAACTCGCCGCAGGTGCAGGTCCCGGCGTTGTAGCAGTGTGCGCTGTCTGTGCACTCCAGCGGTGTGGCGTAGCGGCTGCACTGCACAGGCGCAGGGACCGGGGTGCTGCCATCCTTCACGCAGTGGAGGTTGCACCCGCCACACCCGTTGATGGCACACTTGTAACCGGCATCACACGGGTTCTCCTTGCAAAGGTCAAAAGGACACTTGAAGAGACCAAACTCGCCGCAGGTGCAGGTCCCGGCGTTGTAGCAGTGTGCGCTGTCTGTGCACTCCAGCGGTGTGGCGTAGCGACTGCACTGCACAGGCGCAGGGACCGGGGTGCTGCCATCCTTCACGCAGTGGAGGTTGCACCCACCACACCCGTTGATGGCACACTTGTAACCGGCATCACACGGGTTCTCCCTGCAAAGGTCAAAAGGACACTTGAAGAGACCAAACTCGCCGCAGGTGCAGGTCCCAGCGTTGTAGCAGTGTGTGCTGTCTGTGCACTCCAGCGGTGTGGCGTAGCGGCTGCACTGCACAGGCGCAGGGACCGGGGTGCTGTCATCCTTCACGCAGTGGAGGTTGCACCCGCCACATCCGTTGATGGCACACTTGTAACCGGCATCACACGGGTTCTCCTTGCAAAGGTCGGAAGAGCACTTGAAGAGAGCAAACTCGCCGCAGGTGCAGGTCCCGGAGTTGTAGCAGTGTGCGCTGTCTGTGCACTCCAGCGGTGTGGCGTAGCGACTGCACTTCACAGGCGCAGGGACCGGGGTGCTGCCATCCTTCACGCAGTGGAGGTTGCACCCACCACACCCGTTGATGGCACACTTGTAACCGGCATCACACGGGTTCTCCTTGCAAAGGTCAAAAGGACACTTGAAGAGACCAAACTCGCCGCAGGTGCAGGTCCCGGCGTTGTAGCAGTGTGCGCTGTCTGTGCACTCCAGCGGTGTGGCGTAGCGGCTGCACTGCACAGGCGCAGGGACCGGGGTGCTGCCATCCTTCACGCAGTGGAGGTTGCACCCACCACACCCGTTGATGGCACACTTGTAACCGGCATCACACGGGTTCTCCTTGCAAAGGTCAAAAGGACACTTGAAGAGACCAAACTCGCCGCAGGTGCAGGTCCCAGCGTTGTAGCAGTGTGCGCTGTCTGTGCACTCCAGCGGTGTGGCGTAGCGACTGCACTTCACAGGCGCAGGGACCGGGGTGCTGCCATCCTTCACGCAGTGGAGGTTGCACCCACCACACCCGTTGATGGCACACTTGTAACCGGCATCACACGGGTTCTCCTTGCAACGGTCGAAAGGGCACTTGAAGAGACCAAACTCGCCGCAGGTGCAGGTCCCAGCGTTGTAGCAGTGTGCGCTGTCTGTGCACTCCAGCGGTGTGGCGTAGCGGCTGCACTGCACAGGCGCAGGGACCGGGGTGCTGTCATCCTTCACGCAGTGGAGGTTGCACCCGCCACATCCGTTGATGGCACACTTGTAACCGGCATCACACGGGTTCTCCTTGCAAAGGTCGGAAGGGCACTTGAAGAGACCAAACTCGCCGCAGGTGCAGGTCCCAGCGTTGTAGCAGTTGTCAGGCTGGCTGCATGTTCTTGCTGGTGTGTGTGAATTGCATGATCCTCTGATCGGCGGAGCCATGCACAGTATGAGCAACACAGTTTGACGCATCGTCGCGGAGTTGAGTGTCCTTCCCTGTGTTGAGCGGGTGTGTGGCCCGGGGAGGCGTTTGTTGTACAGAGGTGCGAGATATTTCCATTCATGCCCGTGTTACACTCCTCACAGTTCCGAGGTGCACTCTTTATCACAGTTGTTGTGCAAATCCGACGCGTCGCTCAGTAGACAGCAAGGCCCAATCCTTGTCACCCACTCCGGTGCGGTTTACGCTGCCAATAATGAGTTGCGAGGGGGTGGAGGGTTTTGGTGGGGGGTGAGGGGTGGGGCGCAGTTCACCAGCATCCGTTCTTCTCTTTTTTGGGGTCCTCCCACCCTTCCGTGGTTTTTACTTGATCAAGAAATAGGGGTGAGGTGAGGGCTTGGGTGGGTGGGGCGACGGGGTCGGGATATGTTGTCATGTGAAGGGGAGGGGCGAGATGGTGTTGTCATTCAGAAGGACACCACGCCGCCTACTGTTCCAACATTTGAATGGTGTGCACGCCTCTGTCAGAAGCACTCATTTGAGTGGGTGCGGGCGTAGGTGGAAGCCCATGTTCCCTTTGGAGAAGGTCTCTGCTGGCAACATACTGCGATCAGCTTCGTTTTTGGTCATGGAAGACAATAATATCAGTACAGAAAAGCACGGACTGCCCCGCTCCCAGAAACGTTGTTCGGCTGTCGAAACGAAGAGGTCCACATGAACGCCGTCAGCTGTCATATGACCGGGGAGTTTTTTTCCATTTGTTTTGCTGGCAGAACACAATCATGCAAGAGCAAGGATCACTGCCAACATGCCTCAACCCCGTCCTTTTTGGAATAGGCCCATCCACTCTGCATACATTTTGTTTGTTTGCGCGAACCTTCAAGCCAGCCAGCACAACACAGCACAGCCTCGCGCCAACACCAGTGCAACCAGGTGAATCAAACGAGATGAAGAGATCAACGACGGCCGGTGTTCTTCAAGCTCTGGACACCCCCCTCCCTATGCAAGCAAGAAATGGCTGCAAACGCTGTTCCCTTCGATGGGGAGCAGAACCAAATCCTCTTCTGGGGCAGACAACAACCAACAGGAAGAGCGCTGATGGGACGATACGGAGTGAGGGGGGTGGGTGGGTGGGTGGGGCGTATGTGTGCGTGTGTGTGCTGCGCGCAGGACTTCAACACCACCCGCTCCCACCTTCACACACGCACACACACAGGAGGAGAGAGGGATACACGGGCAGGATGTCACAGGCCGACCTCCACGGGGTCTCCTCCGGGAACACCGGCTCCCAGGCCGGTGGCCAACAGGCCGCCCCCCTGCCCCCCCTCGAATTCACGGAACCTCGCAGATACGAGCTCCAACCCCTTCCCCCCCTCTATGGTGCCGCCCACGTGCGCACCATTCTCGACCACCTCCGGTGGGAGGCGGCGCTGGACAGCCTGGAGGGCGGCGTCGCCGTCCTCGCTGCCGAGCAACCCCCCACCCACGGCACCCCCCCCACATGGACTCTGGTAGTCAACGGGAAGGAGGTGGTCCTGACGGACACGCTGCTCCTCGAGGAGCAGAAGCAGAGGGAGGCGGCCGCGAAGAAGCAGGCCGAGGAGGTGCTCCGCCTGAAGCGGCGCTATGAGAGCGTCCGCGACAGGCTCCAGGAGGAGCGCGCCACGGCCGCGAAGGCGGGAAGGTCTGCGAAGTCGCAGGCCAGCGGCACGGTTGGGCGGACCGGGCGTGGTGGCGGAGCAGCAGCGGCAGCGAAGCAGCAGGCGCAGCAGAGAGCTGCCCAGCTCCAGAAGGATCTGGAGAAGCTCGCCGGGCGCCTGCGGGAGCTCGGGCATGACCCCGCACCTGCCGCCGCCGACTCCGCCACGCAGGGCGACGGCGCGGCTTGTCAAGCCGAGCTGCAGGGCCTGCGCCGCCTCCTGCAGGATCAGGACGGCCACCGCAAGCGGCTGGAGGCCCAGCTGCTGACCCAGCAGGCACGGCAGGGCGAGCTGGGGCAGCGGATGGAGGCGATGCAGGGGCACCCGGGCCTGTCAGAGCAGTGGCTCGAAGACCGCCTGCGCCGCCAGGGGGAGCAGCACGCCGAGCAGGTGGCGCTGCTCGAGGCCCGGCTGGACAGCCACGCCCAGCAGCACGAGCTGCAGATGCAGCGCATGGGGGACCGCCTCGGCCGCCAGGAGGAGCAGCTGCAGGCGCAAGGGGCCCTGCTGAAGAGCCTCCAGGAGCGCCCCACCACCACACCCCCCACCACTACAGCCACTACGTCCACACTGAAAACGGAGCGTGAACTAAAGGAGCACAAGGCCCAGCTCCTGGAGGTCGCGAAGCACCAGCAGTCGATGGGCGTGACGGTCTCCCGCCTCCGCGAGCATGTCGGAGGGCTGGGCAAGGCGGTGGGTGAGGCAGCAGCGAGCACGGATCTGCAGAAGCTGGCTGCTGGGCTCACCGCCTTGGAGGGGCAAGGCCGCGCGCATGCGACGGATCTGACTGCGTCGCGCAAGGGCTGGGAGGCCAGCCACAAGGCCCTCGAGGCCGACATGCAGGGCCAGCTTGCGCAGCGGGACCTCAAGCACCGGGCGCTTGAGGAGCGCCTCAGCGGCGCTTGCAAGGCCATGCTGAGCCTGCAAGCCGCGGAGGCGAGCGAGCAGACGCCCCTCTCCCACCACCAGGCGCAGCAGCTCCAGGCGGAGGTGGACGCGGTCAGGGCCGACCTGGAGGCGCAGCGCGGGCAGGAGCAGCAGCGCCTGGACGCGGCGGTGGCGGAGCTCCGCAGGGCGTGGGAGGCGCAGCAGGGGGAAGCCGCGGTGGGCGAGCTGCGGCGGCAGACGGAGCGCCTGGGGGTCACGGTGCGCGACCTGCGGGCCTCCTGCGAGGCTGACCGCAAGGACGCCACGGCCGCCCAGCAGCAGTCGGAGCGGGCGACCGGGGAGCAGGTGGCCCGCCTCCAGAGCCGCCTGGATGAGGTGTGTGGGGAGCTGCGGGGGACCTGCGAGGCGCAGATGGCGCGGCACGGGGCCCAGCAGCTCAAGGCCCTTGCCGAGAAGGCAACCCAGCTCGACACTACCCTTCGAGCTGACCTCCAACAGGCAGGGAAGGAGGAGGGCGAGAGGGTGCAGCGCCAGCTGACGCAGCAGGCCAGCGAGCTCGGGCAGAGCTGGCAGGGCCTGCTAGAGGGGGTGCGCGACGCGGAGGAGCAGCGCAAGCTGCAACACCAGGAGATGCTCATCTCCGTGAGGCGGGAGCTGAGCGCTGCCACAAAGGGGCTGGGTGCGTCCAAGGGGGCGAAGGGCAAACCGCCGGCGGGGCCCACGGCCGGGCCGGCTGCGGATGCCCTGCCAGCACCCACAAAACCCGCCCGCTCCTCCCCCAGCACCACCACCACCACCACCTCTGTCACCTCCGCCGCCTCTGACTCCTCCGCCCCTGCCCCGCCCAGTGATTCGAGCAGTAAACCCGTGACACCTAAGGCACCCGGGGCACCAACAACGTCGAGCGCCGCCCCGACCCCAGCGCAGCCAGCAGCAGTGCCGCCGGCAGCACCGGCGCCGCCTGCCCAGCCTGCCCCGCCGGCCCCACCCCTCCTCGAAGCCCTGACGCCCACGGCAGTTGGCGGGGATGAGGTCCCACCCTGTAGGGTGCCGGGAGCCAGCAGGAACGGGAGGACCAGGCAGGCCTCCATCACGGCGTACCTGAAGCCTCGTTCCAACCGCCTTACCCCCTACCCGCAGAAGCCGGATGAGGAATAGGGGGGCGGGCGCTCCGGCCAGCGGGGGGGACCCGCGCAGGAGATTAACGTTCCCCCTGGCCGGGGTGCCGACCACGTCTGGGGACAAATCACGTTCGCCGTCGGGCCCCCAGCCGCACCCCACCCCGAGAAACAGGAGGTCTCGGGGCGTATACAAACACCTCCACACACCCCAAGTAGAACCCCAACCCCAACATCACCCCCAACCCCACCTAGACCCAGCCGAGCCGCTGTACGGGCAGGAGATACCCGGGCAACGGCCCCGTGCTGGGACCCCGTAGATTTGGCGACAGGGGCAGGAGAACCCCGGCGCCTCCGTGGGGGGGGACAGGAGTACTCCCCCTCCACCATAGAGCAAGACGAGCAGTGGTTGACGCATGCTGCAAGGAGACTGATGGCGCTCCGGGTACCAGTGCCGAAGGACGGCAACTGCCAGTACGCCGGCCTTGCAGAGCAGTGCGCGGAGTGGACAGCAGGCGGGTTGCGTGCAGCGGTGGCGTCGTCCATGCGGCAAAACGCAGAGCGCAGGGCCTCGTACGTGCCCGACCACGATGACCCGCAGGCCCCTACATCCTACGACGACTACGTCGAGAAGCAGACGCGCCCGGGGACATACGGAGACGCGGCTACCCTCCGGGTTGCGGCAGAAGTTCTGGATGCCCAGGTGTGGCTGCTCGCCTCCAGCAGCAAGCAATGCATGACCCGGTGTGGGGAGGGAGCCAAGGTGCTGGGCCTTACGTGGAGGCCCTTCCACTACGATGTGCTCCGTTTCCCCCTTAGCCTGGCCCGGGAGCTAGCTGTGACGCCGACGAACCAGTGGGACATCCCTGCAGCCCTTCCTATGCCCACCCCGGCCACAGCGGACGGGACGCGAGTGCCTACGCCCGTCCAGGGGTCCACAGCGTCACCGCCCCCGCGGCGATTGCGGCATCCTGCATATCAACTAACAACACCGGGAGTGATCAGGCTGGCGACAGCGAATGTAACGTCACTGCAGACGCACCTAGGCGACGTGGCGGGCCTGAAGGCGGATGTTGTGGCCCTGCAGGAAACCCGAGTCCCGGACCCGAGCAAGGGCACGCACAACGGCTACTTCGCAGCCCACGGCTGGGCTATGCACTGGGGCAAGGGCATGCCCAGGGTCGCAGGCGCGAACGGCCGCGAACAAACAAGGCCCGGAGGTGTGGCTGTCATGGCGAAGGAGGGCCTTGTCGCGCAAGTGGTGCAGCCGAAGACCGCGCAGGAGCAGAAGTTGTACGACAGTACCCGCATGGTGCACGTAGTGCTAGCGATTGGAGACGGGAAAACGGCGCTTCATATCCTGAGCGTGTACGGCCACTCGGGGACCGAAGTGGGTGAGCAGCGGGAAGCCCTCCTGCAAGAGACGCTCGACCTCGCAGCTGGGTTGGGGCAGGTGCCCGTGCTACTGATGGGGGACCTCAACACCAACCCGGAAACCAGCGCCACGCTGTCCCAGGCGTGCCGGGTGGGCGGCTGGGTCGACGCGGCGACGACGCATGCGGAGCTCGCACAACAGAGCGTGCAGAACACGTGCTGGGCGTCGGAGAACGGCACTCGGCTGGACATCTGCCTGATGAACTCCTGCGCAGCGCCGGCCCTGCGTCGCGTTGAGGTGGCGAAGCGGGGGGACTACGACATACCCACGCACTGCCCGCTTTTTGTAGACCTAGACCTCACTGCCTTCCGCCGCCCCAAAAAGATCTGCATTCTTCCCACCCCTTTCCCTGCGGGTAAGCCCAAGCTGGGAGACGCTGCGGCGAGAGGGATAATGCAGGACGTGCTTGCAGAGGGGGAACTGCGCCACGGAGCAACGGCCGCGCAGCTCCTCCACCGAGCCTCCACCTGCGGCGAGCGTTTCCTAAAGCGTGTCCATGTAGGCCACCTGGAGAGGCAGGAAGCGGCCTACACAGGCAGAGCGGAGGGCTACCACATGCAGTGGTCGCGGGCGGCCACCAAGCACCACCCCGCCTCTGCACGGGGGGCCGGTGACACGAACACCCGGGCGAAGGACGGACTGTTGGGGAACCTCCGATGCCTCGTCCAAGAGGGTCTCAAGCGACTGCAAGCCGATGCACCGTACGGCCTCACGAATGGGGAGAAGCACGCCTGGAACGCCGCAAAGAAACGCCTGAGGGAGGGGGGCCTCCCCCAGGGGCTGCAAGCAGCGCTGACGAACACAACCTCGCAGTTGCCGGACCTGGAGATCCTGGAGCAGGCCCTCATTGCCTTGGAGGGGTCGCAGAGGGGCATGTTCGACAGGCTCCGCGACGCGAGGATCCGCACGTGGAAGGCGAGGATGCAGAAAGCTTGGACATACGAGGCAGGGCAGGTGTTCGCGTACCTCGCAGATCGCTTCTGCGCTCCAGCCACCTTCATGCGGCGCGAAGACGGCTCTTTCACGGCCTGCCCCAAGGAGGCGGACGAGCTGCTGAGGAGCGACACGGCGTGGGGAGGGTACTTCCGTAAGTACGCAACGACGCCAGAGCCCCGGTGGGACACCTTCCGCCAAAAGTACCTCCGCTTTCTCCCCGAGGTGGCTGACATGGAGTGCAAGACCATCACGGCAGAAGACGTTGGGAAGGCCTTGGCCAAGATGTCCACGTCCACCTCGCCGGGCCTGCACGGTTGGCGGGTCCACGAACTGAGACAACTCCCGCACGAACTCCTCAGGCTCTTCGCGGAGGTGTTCAACGAAGTTGAACGGTCGGGCGAGTGGCCGGAGCAGCTGATGCACGCCATGATCTGCCTCATCCCCAAGCCTGGCAGCTCAGGAGAGCCACTGTCGCAGCGCCCCATCAGTATCACCCCCGTGCTGTACAGAGTGTGGGCAGCTATCCGGGTGAAACCGGCACTGAAGTGGTTGGAGATCATCGCGCCCGAAGACCTGCACGGCTGCCGGCCTGGCCACGGTGCGGAGGACCTCATCTGGCACCTGGCGGCACGTATTGAAGAAGCCCACCTCACAGGGCGACCGCTGCACGGAGTCGCCCTCGACTTCAAGAAGTGCTTCGACACGGTGCCAATCGACCTCACCTTCCGCCTGGCTGCGGAGCTCGGTTTCGACGCCCGTGTCCTGCGCACCCTGCGAGCAGCGTACAGGACGATGCAGCGGCACTTCCGGGCGAGCGGCACCATCGGGGAAGGCTTCCTGCCAACTAACGGCATCATGCAGGGTTGCCCCATCAGTGTCGTGCTGATTAACGTGCTGGTGGGTGTGTGGATGAGGATGGTCGAGCACCGGCAGGACACAAGGGCGCTGTCTTTCGTTGACGACGTATACGCCACAGCCCCCAGCCCGGAGATCCTGCAAGACGTTGTAGACGACTCTGCGGGTTTCTCCCACGACACCGGGATGGCTATTTGTGCAGAAATCAAGTCTCACGTTTTCTCGACATCCCCCGGGCCGCTCCGGATTATGTACCGGGCAAGGGATGGCGAGGCCACTCCCCTCCGGCAGCGCAACAGCTTCGACTGTCTCGGGGCCATGCTACACGCGCGCCTGATCAGGGAAGGGCGCACAGCGCCCCAGTCCGAGCGCATCGCCCGCCGGAAGGAAGGTGCGCAGCAGAACCTCCGCAGAACCTCAGCGCTGCCCCTGCCGGTGCAATGGAAAGGGCAGGCGGCGGCGATGACGGCAGGGGCTCGACTATATTACGATGCCCTCGTAACTCGTTGGGACAGCAAGGACATCAGGCGATGGAGGGGCCTCTTCGTCGCCGCGCTCTGGTCTGGCCCACCTCGCAGAGCACAGGAGATTGTGCTGTGTGTCCTCCATCAGGCGCACCGGGTGGACCCCGCTGTCGCCCCCCCCTACCGGCAGATCACCACATGGGCCAAGCAGATCAAAAAGTGGAGCCACAGCAGGGTGCTGTCCGAGGCAGCCTGGGGGAGTAGAGAGAGGCTTGAGGGGACAGGCCCCTTCGCGCTTTTCTGGGCCGCCCTGCAGGGGATTGAATGGCGCTGGAGTGCTGCGACCACCCTGGCTTACACTGACGAAGCTGGTCGCGATGTCACCTTCGGCCCTGTTGCTGCAACACCGAGCGCCTGGGCTATCTTTGCACACGACCTCCGCCAATCCCTGCGTAACGCAACGGCGAAGAAGCTGGCCGAACGCAGAGACGACTTCCAAGGAGCAGAGCACGGCATTGACGGGAGGGTGACACGTTGCGTCCTGGAGGGAGAGGGCGCTGCAATCACGGGGTACCAGCGAGGCCTCCTCCGCTCCGTTGTTGCAGGGGCGGTGCCTGCTCGTGGGCGCACAGGTCTGGGGGAGGTGTGCCGATACTGCACATCTGGGACCCCGGAGACGGTATCACACCTGTGGTGGGACTGCGCGGCATGGGAGCCAGTCCGCCAGAAGCACCCCATAGCAGCGAGGGACCGGACGGCCTGGCCGGCATGCCTGGCCCAGTGCGGGGTGGCGCCCATTTACAGATACAGCGTCCCGGAGAACGAGCAGCCGCTGCCCATGTCCTTTGCGGACAGGATCACCACCGTGGCACAGCTCCACCGCTACTTCATCGCAGTCCTGGCGGCGCGACAGGAGAAGGACGGGCTGCTCGACCGCTCTGTGCGCCATCACCGTACTACCGTCTACCCCT
Source organism: Rhynchopus euleeides (assembly GCA_963210315.1). Taxonomy (NCBI): domain Eukaryota; phylum Euglenozoa; class Diplonemea; order Diplonemida; family Diplonemidae; genus Rhynchopus; species Rhynchopus euleeides. The sequence goes on along the minus strand of OY723251.1, from coordinate 1,324,338 downwards.
GGGAGTGGAGCACCCCTAACCCCGAGAGTGCCTCCATCCCTGCACTGGCGCCTTCCGAAGTCAAGCAGACGTGGGGCAAGCGGCCCCCAGGCATGTGGGTGGCCCTCTGCGACTGGCTAAGGGGCCTAAAGTGGGGACCGCAGGGGAGTGAGCATACTGTGACCCTGATGGAGCTGGCCGTGGACTTCGAGCTATCAACTGGCCTTACCCTCCCAGACACCGTGACGCGCCGCATCCGCCCCCCCGCCCACGTGGACCCGAATAGGAAGGGCGCGAGGGAGGCCCGCTCGCGCATCCCTGCAGACACAGCCCCAGGGCTCACCCTGTACTTTGACGGTGGTGCGCGCGACAATGGCACCCCCTTCGCCGTGGCGGGGGCAGGGGCGGTGCTATACCAAGACGGTTGCAAGGTTTCAGAGAAAGTACTCCCGCTGCTGAACGTGCGTAGCAACAACATTGCTGAGTACGAGGCGCTCCGTGCAGGTCTGCGCCTCCTCGAGAGGGGTGATGCCCCTGAGGGCCCAGTCACAGTGCGGGGCGACTCCCAGGTGGTGCTGCGCCAGCTCCAAGGGGACTCATTGTGCCGGGATGCCGCCCTCCGTCCTCTGTTCCTCAGCACGTCCCGGCTAGCTGCGGACCTCCAACCGAGGTTCACTCTCACATACGAGCATGTGAAGAGGGAATCCAACACAGATGCTGATGCCCTCAGTAACGCCGCGATGGACGAGGCTGAAAGGCTGGGGGCCTCACGGCAGCAGCTCCAGCAGGACCTCACGGTGTTCCAGAGCAGTATCCTGGGGAAGGCTGCCTCGCTGAAGGGGCTCTGCAGCATGGTGACGAAAGTAGGCACTGGGCCCTGGCATTGCGGCCATGCTGCCAACTCAACAGTCCTCACGGCGATCGGTGGATCTGTGGCGGCGGGCCTGTCGAGGAGGGCCCAGCTGAACCCTGCCACTGAGTCGGTGATGCGCAGCCTCCAAGCGCACCTGGCTGTGCCAGCCCCCAGCCGGACGGATACAGTGTTCCATGATCGCGGAATGGCGTGGGCCGCTACCTTCGCTCCGCAGCCGCACTACCCTGAGGGTTGGCAGCAATCGGCCCAGCAGTGGGCGGCGCGTGGTCGGCAGGCCAACAGCCGGGTAGGGCGCCCATGGGAGCGGAGGGGCGCTGCCCCCCGAACTGCTCCCCCTGGTGCCAGGAGGAACGCAAAGGTGCTTGCCTGCAAGTTGCATTGGAAGCCCCGTTGCTCGGCATGCCAGAAGCGGCGCCTCCCGGAGGAGGTGTGCTGCCGCAACCACCACAAGGAGGGGGACGGGCTCCCGGTCACTATGGGCTTCTGCAAACGCCACAGCATGGACCGATGCGGTGACTGCTACAGCGATGGCAAAACACTACCACATTGCTGCCAAGCACACCACGCCGGCTATGCTGCACGCCCTCCTCCCCGGAGTGGCACTGAGTTGGCCCCACACTCTAACCCGAGTGGGGCCTCCGCTGTGACGTAGAAATGGGCGGGGGTGGGCAATGATCCGCGCAGGATCTCCCCACACAAAACGTGGTCACCACACGCACACACACACGGTGGCATACTCTGCGCGGTTCATTATATTCCATTCCCCTCGCCCCCCCTCCCCTTCTTCTTGACAACGTGTTGCAAAGCTGCATCATTGACCAGTCCGAACACCATGTGGTCTTCCACTATCGTCAAAACCCCATCCGACTGGATTATTGCGTTCGTCTGATTCTTTTCTGCAGAAAAAGCGTTCCCAGGGGGGGGGGGGGGGGGGGCGAGGCGGGGATATTCCGCACCAACTTTTTTTTTTAGAGAGGGGGCCCGGTGCCTGCGCGCGTCCTGTCGTACTGAGGCTGCATGGTGGGGCTAGCGCAGCAGGTTCTACTTTTGCTCCTTCGGGCTCTTAGCACTGTGGTGGGGGGGGCGAGGCGGGGATATTCCGCACCAACAAAACCAAAACGTGACGGGGTGGGGAAGGGGTTGCTTGCGAGGGGGGGGGGGGAGAGGGGAAATATCATCAGCCCATTGTTTTCGTTCTGTTTTGCGGGGGAGGAGGAGGAGGAGGGGGGGCGGGGCGGGGCGGTCTCCCCTCCCGCCAGGTATAAACACCTCTGCCCTCTCTGTGGCAGAACTCCGCCGGTGCTTTTGTCCCGCATTCCATGATGGGGGGGTGGGGTGGGGGGCAAAGGCATACTTTTTTGCACCTTCTAAGAGAGGGTGTGATGTGGTGGGGGGTGGGGTGGGGTGGGGTGAGCCCCGACCGTGCAGCGCACACCTCGACACTGGGGGCCCGGAGGCCGGGGTGTCTGGCTGTGTGTGTTCGGTGTGTGTGCGTCAGTCACGGTTTTAATATTTCCAGTTTTTTTTTGAAATTTTCTCTTTTCTTTGTGTTCTGAACTGTGATGAGGTTTGCTGTATTTTTTTTCCACGACCACACTGTGAGTAACACTTTTTTTGCACGACGGATACGAGAGAGTGTGGGCTGGCGCTTGGCTGACGCTTGCGTTGACTGGAGCTTCAGGGGGGCAGCACGCCAGCGACACGGTGACAAGCACTTGAGAGAGGCATAGAGAGAGAATGAGGCTGTGTGTGGGTGTGCAGTGAGGATGGTCGCGGTTAGAAGAAGAAGGGTTGTATCTCGCTAACCATCCTTCAGCAAGCTGCGGCGTGTTTTCGCTAATGGGGAGGGACGGAGGGCGGTAGCCCTCCGCCTTTCCTCGACACTAAAGGTGCCTGCCCTGACTCGGATCAAAGTCTGACAAAGAGAGTGATTTCGACCGAAGAAGCCGATATATCTCCGTTATCCCGCGTTGAACGATTTTAAACGAATTCTGTCCGCGCTCCGGTTGGCGTATCCCGGCACTTCTTTTTTTAGTAGAAGTAGTTGGAGAATATCGTTTGAGATGCGTGCACCCACATCAGCGGCAAAAGGTACGTCGGTGGAAAAATGGTACTCCTTTCGCTTTATTATAGACACCCTGTCCAGCAACTGTGGGAGAACAGTTCCGGACTACTTTTTGTTGAGCGCACACTTGCTGTCTCAAGGCTGTGTAGAGGCCCTGTGAAGTGGCATGAGGTGCTAATCCAAAGCTTCAGTCGTACGATTTCCTTCGTTACTTCGCGACTTCGCTACGCTTCGTCGCTCGTAACTAGTAAAAAAAAAACCTTTGCAGAACATCACCGTAGTGGGGCGGATGTCGGGAGGGGTGCTATACACGCATGTGCGCAGCTCATTGCAACGTGTCCGAATGGAGGGGGGAAGGGGTGGCTCGTTGTCCAATTTTCCCCCTTCTTCGGGCTTGGGGGAAGGTGGAGGGGGAGGGGGGTATTGCTTGTCGGGAAAGGGGCGAGTTGTTCATATCAGCACGGCAAGCGGTGCTGTATTCATCACATATTCAAAGGTTACGGGCGACACAACCGCCCAGACACAGATTTGGACGTGGCTACATCATCATCCACCCCCCCCCCTCCCTCCCTCCTCCCACCAGCCTTCCAAACCGGATCCACTGCGCAAAACGAATAGAACATCTACCCGTATTCAGCGCGATGAGCATTTCACAAACACCTCATCTTCCCGCTTGATAGCTTCTAAGGCCGACATGCTTCTAAAGCCGCTGGGACGGAATTGTTGGAATAGAGGAATTTGACGCCATAACGCAAACTGACGGTGATAAAAAACAAACAAACACGGCAGGGGAATCCCTTGTATCTGTATCGAACTGTGTCAGCGTGCTGTGGGCGTGAGGGGGCATGGGTGGGGGGGGAGAAATAGGTAACGAAACAAACTCAAATCAAAAAAAAATCCCAGCGGTCAAACCAGTATCGGCAGATGCAACAAAAGGCGGGCACTTTTTTTAACGTGATTTTCATTATCGGTATTCGAATTCAAAATCCGGCAGGCCCAGACTGGCTGAGTGCCATCTCGAATTATTAAAGCGATACGATCGGCATTTTAACTTTTCTTTTTTGCAACTTAAAAAAACGGGGGTTTGCAGGATGCGTGTGATTGGTGATGCCAAGTCGTTACGGGCAGATTTCTTTGGTACACCTGGTACTTCGTCACACTGCCCATGCCAGAGAAGAAGAAACCATCTGGGCCCATTCCACACAGCGCCAAAACTCCCACCCAGAACACCGAAATCTTTCGCCGTAGGGGGGGGGGGGGGTGGGTGGGAAGGGGGTAGGGAAGCCGAATGCGTTAGGGCACGCAAACAGCATTTTCTACCGTGAATAGTTCCATCCCGAAGCGCTCGTGTTCAAAGGAAATCCGGAAGACAAAAAAAACGGGCCCCTTCGTGATGCGTCGAACTCTGTCAGTGTGCGCGGCTCCTAAATTGCCTCCAGGAAAGAGATCACGTTTCTGCGATTCGGATCGAAGCCCCCCACCCCCTCCTCCCACCCCCTCACCGGCGTGACTGCAAAAAAAACGATAGGAAACAATGCCCCACCCCACTCTCCTTCCCGCCATCTTTTTTTGACACCGACGAAGGGGTCCTGTTGTGGCAAGCTAAATGACTTGGATGTGCGTTCTTTGTTGTACGAACGATCCCCTGCGAGTGCATTGCGTGCAGGATATCGAACGCCACCACGAGTCTTTTTCAGTGCGAAAAAGCTAGCTGTCCTGTCTGCTTTCTTCCAAAATCGCACTCCTTTCGCTATCATAAGGGAAACACCCTGTCCAGCAACTGCTGAATCAGCAGATCCGACTCCTGTGTCAAAGGCTGTGGAAGCCCCTGTGAAGTGGCATGAAGGTGCGATCCTTACAAAGCTCCAGTCGTACGATTTCCTTCGTTACTTCGCGACTTTCGCTACGCTTCGTCACTCGTAGCTGGTAAAAAAAAGGTACAGACAGGGCCGAGGCGGGCTAAGGATGAGTGGTTTTTTTGCGGGCTAAGGATGAGTGGTGAGGCAGCACCGGGGGGGGGGGGGGGGGGCGACCTCAGGTTTGAGCGCCCTTCACTTTTCATGCAGGTCGTGCACATGGTAGGACGGGGTGGATCGGGGGGAGGGCAATCGAACACACCTCCAAGGCAGAGCACAACAATAGAAAAAAAAGCAAGAGGTGCTGGCCCACGAGATGGGGTGTGTGCTCTGACAAAAAGAATTCTTTTTTCCACTGGGTTGCCTCTGGGCTTGCAAACGGATTCTGCAAGAAACAGACGAGCAAGTTAGATTTTTAAAACGAGGTGGGGGGGGTGGGGTGGGGAGGTCATGTCGAGATGGAAGTACGGCGGGGGAGCGGGTGGGTGGGTGTGTTTAAAAAACATGAAAATGGCAAAAGGGGGGCTCGGGAGGGCTGGGTGGGGTGGGGAGGTGGGGGGAGAGACGCCCCCTGCTGGTGTGGCCGGGCAGGGTGTTGTACGATTCAGAAAACATCAAATCACATGTGCGGTCAGCACCCGTAACGGGGTGCGGCCTTGCGGAGCAACAACAACAAAAAAAACAAAATGTAAATACTAACAAACAACAATTATCAGCAACACCTGATCTGCATCTAATCCTGATCGCGGGATGGGGTGGGGTGGGCTGTGGGGGTGACCCGCTGTTACTACGAGCAGCAGGTCAAAAAACCAAAAAAAACACCCCCGAAGTAACAAAACGATGAACTAACGAAAACGGAACCGAATCCCTGGAGGCCGCTGCATATTCACTCCCGGAAATACACTCGCGAGTCTGATCTTTTAACCTATGGGAGTGGGCTGCAGCAAACTTGTACGCCAAAAAAAACCCATATGAGAATATGGTGCCATCCTGGCACAGCTTTTTTGATAATCACACAGTGTGCGAAAAAGGGCCCCGCCCCACAACTTTGCGCATCACGGCAGGTGGGGACGGGGTCCCTGGTATTCTCCCCAACCTCCCTTGGCCCCCTCCGGGCTATTTACCCCTCCGCCACCTTATTATGACGTATCCACTGCCTCGAACGGGCTGACCGCACATGCTATGTAGGTATGGTTTGGATAGGGGGGAACCCCAGTCACTGCACTGTGTTAGGTCCACACGTGCGACATGGGAAGGGAAAATGGGGAGTAGGGGGGGGGGGGGAAAGGTGAAAAAAAAAGTGAAAAAAAAGCAACGAAGAAAATGATGTAACGCATAATGATGGGGGAGGGGGAAGCGGGGCGTGTTGTTTTTTTTTAACGGGGGGCGGGTGTCTTTTAAATCATTGTTTCCCCTCCAGAAATGGGCCGGGAAGGGGGGATGGCAGGGGGGTGGTAGTGGCGGGGAAAATCGTCAGTCGAAGTGCTGGGAGGAACGAAAGGGGAGGAGTTGTGCGCGAGGTCAGGTCGCGCTGCCAGTTGCTGTTCTAGCACACGATTTCACCGGGATCCCGTCAGGACACCCGGACGCAGGAGAGAGCGGAAAAAATGGGGGCTGAGGGGGGAGGGTGAGGTAGTGTTTGAGAGCATGGGATCAGAAGGGTGGTGTTGGCGGCACTTTGAAACACATGTACACACACACACACGTGAATATGATTTTTTATCCGAAGTTTTTTTTTCTTCTGCTTTCGTTTTCTCTGCCTTGCTGCCGTGCACTGGGAGCGAATCGGACCGAGCTACGCTCAGCTCTTGATCCGATGAAAGCCACTTCCCGACGCACCGCAACACATTTCTTGCACCCTCCACCACACCACTCTCCTTTTTCCTCCTGCTCAACCCCATCAACCCCCCCCCCCCCACCCCCCGCCCGGCTTACACACAGAGCGTCCAGCCTCCATGGCCCGTGAAGAAGAGAATAAAATCACGCCACAAAGCAAAAACCCTCAAAAGTCCAGTCATGGGGGGGAGGGGGGAAGCACTATGCACGTGAATTACATCGCGGCAGTGCTGACCGCATTGGGTGGGGGGGGGGGGGGGGGGGTAGGGGGGGTCAAATGGGGGTGACAAACACGATTTTTCAAAAAACCGGCGCAGAGGCCCCAAAGCCCCCGTAAACCCTCCAAACCCCCCCAGATCGGTCCGGAAACCCATCGAACCCCACTTTTCCACCATTCCGGGCACCTCAGGTGCCCGAATTGGGGTACCTAAATTTTGTGCCACCGTTTGGTACCGGACAGTGCCACTGTGTGGGAGGTTGGAAAAGAAAATGCCCCAACACACCACATCTGAGGGTTGCAATGCATGTTGCTTGCCAACCACGTCATCCGGTGGGTGTCAGGCGCTATGTAGGTGGCATGAGCCAGGTCTTCGATGTGTTCTGGCTTGTATATGTACCTCCCTGCCTGCGGCACAGGCACTGCCTTTGTCCCCCACACCAGCCACAGAGAGCGTATTGTACTCGGTCCACGGTTGCTGATTCATTGTGATGCGTTGTATCCTCGAGTGAACGTCACACACTAGTGGCACCACCACCCGCCATCCGAGAGCTGTATTGACTTTGCGCCCTTCCGTTGCATTCACCTCGCCACGCATATTGCACCGTTCAGTACCAGTGCTCTTGGGCCAGGCAAAGTAGACCGCAGCAACTACCAATTCTGGCACAATGGGTACCACGACAGCGCACTTCGTGTGTTCCCGGAATGTACAGCTCGTGTTGCAACAGTCGTTGTCAACACATCCCGGTTGTGGAGCACTGCTGCACAGGAATCACACGACCATCTGGACTTGTTCCGTACCTACAGGCAGCCTCCCGGTGCATGGTGGCAGGGAGGTACATATACAAGCCAGAACTCATCGAAGACCTGGCTAATGCCACCTACATAGCGCCTGACACCCACCGGATGACGTGGTTGGCAAGCAACATGCATTGCAACCCTCAGATGTGGTGTGTTGGGGCATTTTCTTTTCCAACCTCCCACACAGTGGCACTGTCCGGTACCAAACGGTGGCACAAAATTTAGGTACCCCAATTCGGGCACCTGAGGTGCCCGGAATGGTGGAAAAGTGGGGTTCGATGGGTTTCCGGACCGATCTGGGGGGGTTTGGAGGGTTTACGGGGGCTTTGGGGCCTCTGCGCCGGTTTTTTGAAAAATCGTGTTTGTCCACGTAAAAGGGTGGCATTTGACCCCCCCTAGGCATAGGGTGCGGGTGATTCGGTTATCGCCCGAATCGCAAAAATTATCGCCCTCATTATCGCCCATTCTGTCAAGGCGATAAGTGGGCGATAATTTTTCCGTCGTATTTTTGGGGGCAAAATGGCCCGGCCAGGGACGTTAGATCACTGCTGAGGTGGTGAGTTTTTTTTTTTGCGGCCTGTGTGGTTGTCTTCGTCGTTTTTCTTCTGCGACCGGACATCCCCTTCTGGAGACACCGATCTACACTATGAACCGCTAGCTGATGCTGGAGCTTTCGGGAGCCTCTGCGAGTGGGTGGCCACGTTTTCTTTGGTGGACGCATCCAAAAGGAAATAAAGAAATAAAGAACCCGAAAAGAGGTCGAGGCACCCGCTCCACACCAGCATCTTGGGGCTGGGGGTTCTCAGTTCACACAGGTGAGGATCAGTCCTCTGTGAGGCGCTTATCCTGAAGACGTTCCAGTTCCCCAGTCGGTCTCCAGAAACTCGGGCCGCGTCTGGCGCTGTATCGCCTCGGCGGGGCTGTCGTCCCTTACAGTCTTCTCTGTACGAGGTCATCCACAGGCTGCACACCTGCCCCGCGGCTGTGTGGCAGTCTTCGCGGAGTGCAATGCGAAGGTCTGGCCTGACGTGGTGTGACTATTTAGACTCCAGGTGTCTCCACCCTTCCTGGTCTGGGGAGCCTCGGTACCCAAGCCGTTTTAGGTCATGCTCCGGACCACGGCCGTGCTAGACTCCTGGTGCAGGCACCCGTCATGGTCCGGGGACGGCCCCCCCAGGCAGTTTAACGTCTTACCCAGGACTTTGGTGACAAGGGTGAGTGGGTCATTGCCTCAGTGAAGACCCGGTTCCTGACCTAGATCAAGCCCTCTGCTCCAGTGTTCTCAGTGGGTCATGACTCTGTGACCAGGGTCAGAACCGCCCCAGGTCTCAGATCAGCCGTGAAGCTTCCTGTGGGCTCTGCAATGAGTCATCTCAAACGTACGGAGTGCATCTCCTCCCATTCAGACCGACTACACTAGAACCACGCATCTCCTTCAACACTAAGGTGTACCCGCTTCATGCTCACGAGTGCTCCTAGTAACGGCGAGTGAACGGGTCCTGAGCGAGGTCAGGATCTGGGCCAATGCCCAGTTCCTCACGTGTGTTTTGACCGAGGAAATGACCCACCCGCATGACGTCAGTGGTCAGAAGCTGATTTCTGATGCAGAATCCTAGGTCTTGGCCCAGTTGTTGACGAGGTCACAGGGCCCTGTGGGACCCAGGGTCAGTAGAGCGGTAACCCACTCGCCACTAGCTGAAGACCCCTTCAGAAAGTGTGAAAGAAAACGGGCGATACTGGGCGATAATTTGGCGATAATCGGGCGATAATTGGGCGATAATGGGCGATAAGGCGATTCGATACGCGATAATCGGGGCTCGAACCCGGTTGGGCGAATATAGGGCGATAGGCGAATCGCCCGCACCCTATGCCTAGGGGGGGGGGGGGGGGCTTTTTTTGAGAAAATTGAACGAGCACAGCACCGCAAACTCGGCATTGTCCTCTTCAGAGCAAGAGACGAAGAGGCACGTCAGATCGCTCTCAAGGCTTCGCTCGTGGTCAGCGAGCTACTGGGACATCATGTCGCGGGACTTGAGTTTTTCCTTGTCGCTTCAACACAGGCAGTGCAGCCGCGCGTTCAAAAAAAAAAGATAAACGGATCCCGCGCGCAAAAAAAAAGTATCCCGCTTCTGTTGACACATCACCCCATCGGCATTTTTCCTGTTCTGTTCTCCTTCAGGGCACAGCGGCCAGTGCGCCACCTGCCCTTCCCCACCGCCCAACTACAGATTGGGCACAGGGAAGGGCCGGGGGGGCTTCACAAGAAGTAGCCGAGGGGGGGCGTATCGCCCAGTTGCGGAAACACTGCCTGGCGTTGCGACCTGTTGTTGGCCCTTTTTGGATAATTTCAAAAAAGGCTCGTTTGTTTGCACACACGTAACCCTGTCAACCGCGACAAAAAAAGAAAAACCGGAGGAATAAAACCACCCCCTCCAACCACCGGGTGGTGGTGGGGGTGTGTGTGGGTGTGGGAGCATAACAGTTGCGGAGAAAAAGAACCGGGTTGGGGGAGGGGGGCGGTGGTGGGTGGGGCCACGCGCCACACCTCCACAGATTTCTTGTCGGCCCGGGGGGGGAGTGGAGTGCCTGTGTGTGTTTTGTGATTTATTTTCGGAGCGGTGCAGCGACAGTGCCCCTCAAGGGATGAAGCCTTCACCGTATCCCGTAAACGTTCCGCCACAAAATTGCTGATTATTTTACCACTTTTTTCCAAAGGGGGCGCAGTTCACGGCATTTGCCCCTCCGGGACCTGAGGAATAGAGAGAGGAAGGCACTGCTGCAAAGGCACAGGTCAGGTCCTGTGCAAAGATGGCATGTCACCCAGCAGCCACAGAATGTCTTGTGCTGGAGCGGGAACCGTGGGCGTTTAAGAACAAAAAAATACGAGGTAATCACATCAGCATCATGGCAGAGTGCCCAAAAAATGCCATTTGTTTTGAACAGCATTGAGTAATACTCCTGCTGCCAGCATTTTCGTTTGGTTGGAACACAGATCCCAAGAATAAAGACGACTCGGGCGACTAGAGAGAGAGAGAGAGAGAAACAGATATTCAGTGCAGCAGCACGCCAAGCGGCACGCTGTCAAACACACGAGAGAGATACTACAGCATTCGCTTCATCGAATGGCGTCGGGAAGGATGCGTGAGCAGTCCGCACAATAAATACACAAACAATACCGCAGGGACTGCTCATGGCAGCCAGTCGAAACGCGAGACAAAACAAGCGAGATAAAGCGCTGGCATTTTTTTCGCACGACAAGGACTCCAGCCACTGCAAGCACACAGCCCACACCCCACAGATGGCTGCATTGCAGAAAGGGCAGCCATATCCAAAAAAAATATTCCGGGCAAAAAACAAAAAACAAAATCGTAGCTCCGCAATTCCAGTGGTCGAAATAAAGCCGGAGCAAGCGGGTGCGTTCAATTTTCTCAGCTGGGGGGCGAGGTGGGGGGTGGGGGGTGGGGGAAGGCGCTGTTCTGCTACCTGCCAGGGCACATTGCCCTCAGCCACAGGGAGCCACAGCCCTTCTTTTTTTCAAAAACGGAAAAGGGAAACAAGGGGGGCCGGTTGGGGTGGTGCAGGGGTCTCGGGGGTGTCGAAAACCTGCTTTTTTTCGACACCTGGCCTTTTCCCCCCAATTTTTCAGGTGTCGAATTCGACACCTGTATTCCCATGGCCATTTGGTAGCATTTTTTCTTGCAGGGGATAAGATAGGTCTGGTTTTCCGGTTTTCAAAACCAGGGTTTCCCGGTTCCCGGTTTTCTGGAAAAAAAAAAGTCGGTCTCATTTTTGGCGGTTTTTTTTGTGACTTTGGGACAGTAAAACAGTCAGAAAAAACGCCATAAAAAAATAAAAAGTGACCCCATCGTGATCCGCACAGAGCCCAAATAGTCCAAAGAAGGCAGAGAAGCGAAGAAGAAAAAATGGACCTAGCGGGTGGCCCGGTGGGTGGTGATGCCCTCGTCATGCAGGTCTCTTCTGTTTTGAAGGTGCACACATGGTGGACTCCAGCCACCATGTCTAAGAGGGAGTCTAAGACTGCAGTCTGTACTGGAGACGGGAGTCTATTTTCCAGCTAGTTTACGCTCAGACTCCCGCTAGTTGAGACTCATGGGAGACACGGTGTACTCCAGCGGAGGTAGGGTAACCTCCGCTGGAGTTCACCGTGTCGTCTGCCTCTGTGCAGCGTCACTCGGTGCCATCGAATACATGGCGACAGCCCACCAACTCGAGACAGATCTGCTTGTCTGGAGGGCTGAGACGAGAACACGAACGACTTTCAAGCAGTCTTGAAGGTCGCCAAGCCTATTGGGGGCAACTAACAGATGAGATTTGTTTGTTGCCTGTCGTCACAGCTAGGTGCCCATCTCCTCGAAAACTCTCGTCTAGGCTCTACGTGGCGGAGATCTCGTGGACCCTTTGGCCATGACAAGGTCTGCCGTGCATCCACTCCACCCACAACGCACACCTGTCACGAGTGGTCGCTCCCACGTCCTCCTCCACCCTGAAGGTTGAACCCTCAAGGACCAGTGATCTCCTGCTGGCCGGGCTGCGATACAGTGAAGCCTTCCTACTTACAAGCGAATCCAGACTGTAGGGAACAGATGTTCACTACCGTGGCCTCCGGCGGCTGGGGGGCTCCGCCCCCCAGACCCCCCTGCGTAAAAACATTGCACCAGACCGGTTTTTTGGCCGAGAGTCCAAACTTTCAAAGCAGCTGCTGCGCCTGCCCCACCAAGCAGCCTCAGTACGACAGGACGCGCGCAGGCACTGGGCCCTCTCAGATTCTGGGAGGGTTTGCGCGGGTCGCGCGCGCCGAAGGCGCGCGCGAAAAATTTTCAAAACCAGAAAAACCGGAAAACGGCGCCAGAAAAAAAGTCTATCTTATACCCTGTTTCTTGGGACCGACGAAAAAAAAATATGATCCCGGGAAGCGTTGTGCTCAAACATGCAACTAACACGGTTTTTTTCAGGAATGGTGGATCTGGGCTCGGAGGGTCGAGCTGGGACCAGGAGGGCCCATCACATGCCCCTCCCAGCAGTTGCTATTCACGCCAGCTCCAGGCAATATCCCTCATTTCCCTCAGTGACCTGGTGACAGTGACTCTCGCTCGGCTGACGCTCCTTGATGGAGATCTCTCACAGGTTGCACTGCAAGGGATGGACAGCACTGTTTAACAGCATCAGCAACGACACCTTGTCACCAAAGCGGGGAAGAAGCACCACTAAGAAATTGGCAAACCGCTGATCATGGTGGTGGTGCGTTAGCTGGAGGTCCGCTTCGCATCAATCGCACTGTTTCGCATCAATCGCACTGTTTCAATTCTTGATGATGGATCCGCAAGCCGATGGAGAAGCTGCTTGAAAACACTGCACGATGATCTGGACTATAACGCTCACATCATCGTTTTTCCAAGCTCAGAGACAGGTTGCCCCCACAGGTGTGGCGGCCTACTCAACCGACCGCAATATGGGAACTTTGTGGAAGTAACCGCCGTGGGCTCTAGGCTCTCTGGCCCTGAAACACCTACACATTTGATGGGCTGCAATAAGCACCGTGGAAAAAAAATGACCCCACTACGATCCGCACGGAGCTCAAACATGCAAATAAAGGCGGTTTTGGGAGGAAATAAAATCTCGACACCCTGGGCTCTGGAGGGGGGTGTCGAGCCGAGACCCCTGGGGTGGTGTAAGCGAAAATTTTGAATCGAATCGGTTTTGAACCGATCTTGGAACGATTGTTACTGGGGGGGGGGGGGGGGCAAATACAAGCATACATGCTAATACAAGCATACATGCGAATACAAGCATATTATGAAAATCCGGATTTAAATAAAATTTTCAGGCTAATAGAAGCAGGGCTGTTCCTAACTGGGGGGCTTGTTCCCCACTTTCAGGATTGTGAACTTTTTTCTAAGAATTTTTGTAAGGGGAAAAAACCTTTTTTTCTAAGGGGGGTGACGATTCTTCCCGATTTTCCAGAAAAATAAAAAAAAATCGGGGAAAAAAACGCTGAAAAAAGGCGAAAAAAGAGTATGGGGAGTTGGGTCCAGTTTAGCAAAGTTCGTGTATTTTTCGGGTGTTTTTTTGAATGGGACACCCGAAGAACCCGTTGATATGTGAATGACAAGGGAGGAACACCCACCCGCAGGCAGCAGGAGCAGAGCCGGCGGATGATGGAGACGCTCCTGAAGAGCGTCAAGGGGTGGGCAGTGGTGCCACTGGTGGAGGGCAAGGGGGTACACGGGGCACACGATGTCGTGCGGCATCGCAAATGTCCGCGACCCCTGATCAGGGGTGTGTGTTGACGCTGCGCCAGTCAAGGGCCGCGTCAAACACAAACCAATGCCAAGAACATTCCGTCCAACAACTTCTTATGCTGCAGGCGACAGTCCGGCAGGGAGACGGACGCACAGTGGTGTGGGTGGACGGCGCCCGAGGCAGGTGGTGGAGGAGGATGCGGGATACCCAGCGCACACAAAAGTGATGGGCAGATCCGCGACCTGCCCCAATGACATGGGGGAGATCCGGGTAGATCGGCCAAGAGCCCCAATGACATGGGGGAGATCGGGACAGATCAGCCAAGTGCTCCAATGATGTGGGGGTGATCGGGACAGATCAACCAAGTGCTCCAATGATGTGGGGGAGATCGGGACAGATCAGCCAAGTGCTCCAATGACATGGGGGAGATCGGGACAGATCAACCAAGTGCCCCAATGATGTGGGGGAGATCGGGACAGATCAACCAAGTGCCCCAATGACATGGGGGAGATCGGGACAGATCAACCAAGTGCTCCAATGATATGGGGGAGATCGGGACAGATCAACCAAGTGCCCCAATGACATGGGGGAGATCGGGACAGATCAGCCAAGTGCTCCAATGACATGGGGGAGATCGGGACAGATCAACCAAGTGCCCCAATGATGTGGGGGAGATCGGGACAGATCAACCAAGTGCCCCAATGACATGGGGGAGATCGGGACAGATCAACCAAGTGCTCCAATGATATGGGGGAGATCGGGACAGATCAACCAAGTGCCCCAATGACATGGGGGAGATCGGGACAGATCAGCCAAGTGCTCCAATGACATGGGGGAGATCGGGACAGATCAACCAAGTGCCCCAATGACATGGGGGAGATCGGGACAGATCAGCCAAGTGCCCCAATGACCTGGGGGAGATCGGGACAGATCAACCAAGTGATCCAATGACCTGGGGGAGATCGGGACAGATCAACCAAGTGCCCCAATGACCTGGGGGAGATCGGGACAGATCAACCAAGTGCCCCAATGACCTGGGGGAGATCGGGACAGATCAACCAAGTGCTCCAATGACATGGGGGAGATCGGGACAGATCAACCAAGTGCCCCAATGACATGGGGGAGATCGGGACAGATCAGCCAAGTGCTCCAATGACATGGGGGAGATCGGGACAGATCAGCCAAGTGCTCCAATGATATGGGGGAGATCGGGACAGATCAGCCAAGTGCTCCAATGATATGGGGGAGATCGGGACAGATCAACCAAGTGCTCCAATGATGTGGGGGAGATCGGGACAGATCAGCCAAGTGCCCCAATGACCTGGGGGAGATCGGGACAGATCAACCAAGTGCTCCAATGACCTGGGGGAGATCGGGACAGATCAACCAAGTGCTCCAATGACATGGGGGAGATCGGGACAGATCAACCAAGTTCCCCAATGACATAGGGGAGATCGGGACAGATCAACCAAGTGCTCCAATGATATGGGGGAGATCGGGACAGATCAGCCAAGTGCCCCAATTACATGGGGGAGAGCGGGACAGATCAGCCAAGTGCTCCAATAATATGGGGGAGATCCGCCAAGTACCCGAATGATATGGGGGAGATCGGGCAACCCCACTCACGTGTTGGAGAAGATCGGGGGAGATCGGGCAAGGCCACTATTGTGGTGGGGGAGATCGGGGGAGATCGGGCAACCACATTCATGTGTTGGGGGAGATCGGGGGAGATCGGGCAACCACACTCACGTGTCGGGGGAGATCGGGCAACCCCACTCATGTGTCGGGGGAGATCGGGGGAGATCGGGCAACCACACTAATGTGTTGGGGGAGATCGGGGGAGATCGGGCAGCCCCACTCATGTGGTGGGGGAGATCGGGGGAGATCGGGCAACCACACTCATGTGTCGGGGGAGATCGGGGGAGATCGGGCAACCACACTAATGTGTTGGGGGAGATCGGGGGAGATCGGGCAACCCCACTCATGTGTCGGGGGAGATCGGGCAACCACACTCATGTGGTGGGGGAGATCGGGGGAGATCGGGCAACCCCACTAATGTGTCGGGGGAGATCGGGGGAGATCGGGCAACCCCACTCATGTGTCGGGGGAGATCGGGGGAGATCGGGCAAGGCCACTATTGTGGTGGGGGAGATCGGGGGAGATCGGGCAACCACACTCATGTGTCGGGGGAGATCGGGGGAGATCGGGCAACCACACTAATGTGTTGGGGGAGATCGGGCAACCACACTCATGTGGTGGGGGAGATCGGGGGAGATCGGGCAACCCCACTAATGTGTCGGGGGAGATCGGGGGAGATCGGGCAACCCCACTCATGTGTCGGGGGAGATCGGGGGAGATCGGGCAAGGCCACTCTTGTGGTGGGGGAGATCGGGGGAGATCGGGCAACCCCACTAATGTGTTGGGGGAGATCGGGGGAGATCGGGCAACCCCACTAATGTGGTGGGGGAGATCGGGGGAGATCGGGCAACCACACTAATGTGTTGGGGGAGATCGGGGGAGATCGGGCAACCCCACTAATGTGTTGGGGGAGATCGGGGGAGATCGGGCAACCACACTAATGTGTCGGGGGAGATCGGGGGAGATCGGGCAACCCCACTCATGTGTCGGGGGAGATCGGGGGAGATCGGGCAACCCCACTAATGTGTTGGGGGAGATCGGGGGAGATCGGGCAACCCCACTAATGTGTCGGGGGAGATCGGGGGAGATCGGGCAACCACACTCATGTGTCGGGGGAGATCGGGGGAGATCGGGCAAGGCCACTATTGTGGTGGGGGAGATCGGGCCACTTTTGTCTGTGAGCATCGGCCGACGTCTCCGTAGTGGCCTGTTGTTTGTTGCGACTGCTTCCCCGTTTGAGCCCCTACAACAGCGTTTCCGGGCTCCGGGACCCCTCGTAGTGGGCTCAGATGTCCAAAAACGACCCATTTTGCTACCCCCCAAAAAAATATGCGAGCATCTCCCCCCAGGCGTGTATCTATTTCACGGAATGAAAATAGGAATTTGGGGAAAAAATATTTTTTTGCACTATTTTTTTTGCACTTTTTTCCTTTGGATTTTATAGTGACCCTACTTGGTATTGGCCGAAAATTTTTATGTTCCCGGTCTTGGATGTGCTCAAACAGTCAAAATAACACATTTTCCGGATGCAAAAAAAATTTGCACCTGGGGGTGGAGAGGGGGGTCGGAGGGCGGTGGTGTGAGAGGCTTGCTCTCGAGCTCAAACCAACAGATGTTCACTACCGTGGCCTCCGGCGGCTGGGGGGCGGAACCCCCCAGACCCCCCCATGCGACATGTGCTATCTGTCAGTTGTGTTGTACTTGAGCGTATGCGACTATGGAGCCAGGCCAACAGACGTTCGCTACCGTGGCCTCCGGCGGCTGGGGGGCTCCGCCCCCCAGACCCCCCTGTGGCTTGTGCCTGGTCTTGGAGCCAAGCTTGCGCGTACGGGGCTGGGCATATCGGTTCACACCTCGCGGGAGGCTGAGCCGAGCCTAATCTCTCAGAGACGAACACCTTGCGAATGCGATCGGGTTTGCGGGCTTGCGGCTATGACATCTCGAAAGGGTCGTCGGGGCCCGTGATATGTTTCGGGTTCACTTGGTGGGCATCCGTGGCGAGGAACCACGTGTATGTGTGCGAGGAAGCAAGGAGATACCACACCGGAGCCACACAGCACCAGGTCGACCTGGATCTGGTCGAGCTCAGGGGGAAGGAAGCACAGTCACCAAAGTGAGTCACCACCGCCGGCCTCAACCACCAAACTGCAACGCAGAGGTTCCGCTATTCTCACAAGGAAGGCGCCCTGGGATGTACAGTGATTTGTGTGCAGCATCAAGAGGCACTGACCGCCTTGAACAGAGAGGTAGTGTACAGGTGGCGAGCAGTGGGAGGGCGTGCTGTGTCCTTCCACTTCCCCATCTACCTCCATTCGTTCACCGTTGTTGATAGCGATTTTTTCGCCATTTTTTCGAATCGTATGCATCGGTGAGGCCGAGTGAATCAAAATAGCGCAAAACTCACACCAAAATCTGTGTCTGAGGCACAGAAATCGTGCAAAAAAGCACCCAAAAAAAAGTGCAAAAAAACCAAAATAGGATTTCGAAAATCGGCCAAAATACCCCCAAAATAGAGCCACACCTGTCTCCCCCTACAAACCCTGGCCTTACCACGGCCCCAGACCCGAAAAAAAGCCGGAAAAACCCGAAATTTTGGGGTGACGATTCCGATTTTTTTCGGGTCTTTTTTCCGGGTTTTTCCGGCCTCCAGGGGGGATTTTTCACGCATTTTGGCAAAGGGAAAAAAACGCACGGGACCCGAAAAAACCCGAAAAAAGCCGAAAAATGCCGGAAAAGTCGTCACCCCCCTAAGAATTTTGTTAGGGGAATTTTTTTCTAAGGTTGTTTCGCACAGGAAAAAACTTTTTCTAAGTTTTCCCCAGCCGACAGGGCGCGCACAAGGATGGAAGGGAAGTCTGTCCCACGTACCGTTCGCCTTGCTGGCCAACTGGAGAGCCAGACGTTCACTACCGTGGCCTCCGGCGGCTGGGGGGCTCCGCCCCCCAGACCCCCCTGTGGCGTACGTCTCGTACTCAAGTCCTTCGAATCCCATCAAGTCGGGGTCCAACCACTCCAGTCGCCTCTGAGGACGCAGCCAACTCGCACAGAATCTGTACGCCCACACGAACAGATGTTCGCTACCGTGGCCTCCGGCGGCTGGGGGGCTCACGCCCCCCAGACCCCCCATGTAGCGTGTGCCCGTCCATCTATCTCACTTCCCCGGGTCAGCGCCGCATCCATGAAGCGCTTCTTCGAAGCCTGACTGACATCGGACAGGAGGTCGGGCTTCCCCACCTGGGAGGTACACTTGCCGCGTTCGCGACATGCGTGACACGCGACACGCTACCTGAAACGTGAGTGTGCCTTGCTAACACGGGCATTTCAACGGTCTGCCGACGACCGTTCCCCAAACCCGTAAACCAGCAGTTTTGGAAAATCGGAGAGATCACCCTACTGCGCTGAATATGGTGCGCACCACTGCAAAATCCCCGGGAGCTTTTGGGCTTTCAGACCTGAAGGGGCCAGCAGGTGGGTGGCGTCGGGGGCAGCTTTGTAACTGTCCTCCAGCTGCTGGCATGTCCAGCCCTGCGAGAGTGCCAAGGTGTATTGAGTCCCTGCGGAGCACAACCCCCGATGAGAACGAGTGCCAGATGATCCTCATTCATTTTCAGCTGTAACGCGCATGAGGGGCACTCTCTGCCGCAAGCATCTCTGGGCATCACTCGAGAGCTGTCAATGATGACGCGGAGAGAAATCAGAGAAAAGGTCCCGCCTGACGGGCACGCGCCTGGAAACTGTGGGGGGGCGAGCAAAAATTCCCTTGTAAAAATTCTTAGAAAAAACCTGGTTCCCCGACCCAAAAAACCTGGAAAAAGGGCTCGTTCCCCGCCCAGGCCTGAATAGAAGCATATATGCTTCTATTAGCCTGGTAGAAAATATTGGGTATTTTTGGGGTTTTTGGGGGGTTTCCACCACAAAATATCAATTTTTTTCTACCAGGCTAATACAAGCATGTATGCTTGTATTAGCCTGGTCAACAAAAATTGGGTTTTTAGTATGCTTGTATTCGCAGTATAACCATTTATAATTTTTCCAGAAAGCCCCGCATTATGCGAGCTGGCACGCTTAATACAAGCATATATGCTTGTATTTGCCCCCCCCAGTAAATGTGGGCCGTGCGTTTTGAAAGCAACGTTATCATAGCAACGGGGGGGGGGGGGGGTAATGACGAGAAAAGAAAGGTACGGAGTGGTGATCTCTCTGCCTTCTATCATAATGCAGGTCGTGTCCGAGGTACGAGGTACAAGGGGGGAAGGGGGTGTGAATATGTCAAAAAGCGTGAGGGGAGTGTGTGAATGTCGGAGTGACGCCGAGCGCACAGGCACCGATCGGCTAGCAAAAAAATAACAAAAAAAAGGGCAAAATCAGCACACAGCACATGTGGGAGGGGGCGGGGGGAAGGTGATGGGATTTATTATGTAGAAGGAGTAAATGCATCGGCAACCTTACTCCCTTCACTCGAATTGGATACACACATGGTGGGGGGGTAGGGGGGGTGGGGGTGGGAATCAAAGATGCCTGCAGCGGCGTTCGGTGCAACGGACACCCGATCCAGCAGGGACCGAGGTTCTCTTGGTATAAAAATAACGCGAAAATACAGGCAAAAAATGTTCCCTCTGTCCCTCTCTGGATGTCACACGCGTGTGAAACGGATTATCCCCCCACCCCGGATCTCTGGCGCACAAGAAGGCACCTTATCTTGAAGGGTTTGAAACGCCATATATTCCTGATTTGTTTCCACCCACCACTCTTGCATTACAATACCCGCTGGAGCATGCCTGCGATAATATTTTTTGTGCAGGGATGCGGGGAAGGCATCATGTCCTAGATCCCCCCCCCCCACCCCCAATGAAGTTTTCAAATTCAATCAAGGCACCATTACAGGTTGCGGAGACAGCTGGGGCAGAGAGGGACACAGTCCCTCAACCAGAACCCTACCAGGGAAATCCCTGCCCCCCCCCCCTACTGGGGGGGGCTAAATAGAAGACCCCCCCCCCCCTTGTAATAGGCGTATAAACGCTTTTTTTGGGGGGTTTTCAAAACCCAAAATTTTGGGCAATTTTTGCAGTGGGTGGCCAAATACAAGGGGGTGGCCGAATACAAGGGGGGGGGTCTTGTATTCGGCGGTCCGTGATTTTTCCAAATTTTGGTGAATTTTGCTCCAGGTGACCTCGTGGAATCGCGATTTTCGCATTCCATTGCACTATTCGGAATCCGTGCGGATCGTGGTGGGGTCATTTTGTGGGTGGAGGTGCCAAGTTTCACTCATGAAATGTGGGCCTGATTTGGCTCCTGATAATGGGAGGATATTCCCAGGAGTCAGCCACCTGCAGGGACCCCCACACTGGTGTCCAAAACCCTGTTCTTTTGAATGGTTGGATTCCGTGCGGATCGCAGTGGGGTCATTTTGACCATGGAGTGCCTGTTAGGACTGAAAAAACAGGCTGAAAATTTGAAAATTGGCCAAAATTCACGGACCGCCGAATACAAGACCCCCCCCCTTGTATTCGGCCTAAAATTTTCTGGATTTCGAATTTCCAGACCCCCCCCTTCTATTCGGCCACCCCCTTCTATTTAGCCCCCCCCCAGTAGGGGCCCGGATGTACTTGAAAAAATTGTAATAAAAATTTTTCCGACCCCAAACAAGGGTTATTGGCACCTAAAATGGGTGTACCCACCTCAAAAATATGTCTGTGGACCCAATGAAACCGGTTTTTCACACTTAGTTGCCCATTTTCGGTCAGAATTTTCGAAAAATCGGTTAAAAAAAGGGGATTTTGCCCATTTTGGGCAAAATCCCGATTTTCATGAAAAAATGACAAAATCGGGGCAACTAGACCAGGGTAAAAGATAGGGTTCCGGGCTGCGCGCCGAAAACCGGGGGTAATCGGGGGTAAAATTTCAGCCATTTCCAAATGGAAGGGCTTTCCCTTCCCACAACCCCACCCCACCCCACGCCACTCAACTGGGATGGGCAGGGTGGCTCCTCTGCGGGGGCCGCTGCCAGGTCCGAGAGGAGCGCGCTCCTTCTTGGCGCCAACGCGAAGGAGCCAGTCGATGAGAAAGCGTTCGGGAGAGCGCGGTGGTGTTGAAAGCACCGCAGGTTGCCCTTGCAGACTTGGTTCTGGACAGGCACAGGCCACATGAGGGGTCTGGGGGGCGGTACCCCCCAGCCGCCGGAGGCCACGGTAGTGAGCATCTGTTCCTTGTAACCGTACAATTCTGTGAGCTGCCTGCATCCTCCCGGGGTGGGCTGTATTCCATCCCCAATTGACCCCAAAGGGTGTTGGATATAAGACAGGCAGACGGCACAGGGGGGTCTGGGGGGCGGAGCCCCCCAGCCACCGGAGGCCACGGTAGCGAACAGCTGATTCTGCTCCATAGTCGCACGCCGCATGTAGTCAACGTGCACCTTGTGCTCAACAGGTTCATCGAGCTAACCCTGGGGCAGGGCACTGTGCTCTTGGCCCCGGCCTCCTCTGGCCAAAAAGTACCCTGGAATAGTACCCGGACAGAATCTCAGAAAAATCCCGGTGGAAAAAAAAAAAGAGGCACCCCCGGTTTTTCGGGGCAAAATCTCAAAAACCGGGGCTAAGCCCCGTTTTTCATAACAGTATCTTAAACACTGAACTAGACCCCATTTTGGGTGGTTTTCGGGTGAAAAACGTACCCTAGGCATCCCTGGGGTACATTGTATATCATCCCGGGCCTCTACGACCAGTAGAGGTGCGTTAAAATGCGGATTTTTACCCAAAGGACCCTGCAACCACCCTGCAAGCACCCTGCAACCAGGTTGTAGGCACCCTACAACCCTATAACCACCCAGAAACCACTGGGTATGCCCTAAAATGGGGTGTATGGGCCTGTCAGAACAGGTTTTCTACACCGAATCGCCCAAATTCAGTCCGATATTTTGAAAAAACTGTGAAAAATGGGGTATTCGCCCGTGTAGGGTAACAGCCCCAATTTTTCTGAAAAAATGTCAAAAATTGGGCAACTAGACCCCATTTTGGGTGGTTTTCGGGTGAAAAACGTACCCTAGGCATCCCTGGGGCACATTGTGTACCATCCAGGGCCTCTACGACCAGTAGATGTGCGTTAAAATGCACATTTTTACCCAAAAAAAAGGACCCTGCAACGATGTTGTAGGACCCTGCACACACCCTGCAACCGTGTTGTAGGCACCCTACAACCCTATAACCACCCAGAAACCACTGGGTATGCCCGAAAAGGGGTGTACGGGCCTGTTGGAACAGGTTTTCGACACCGAATTGCCTAAATTCCGTCCAATTTTTTGAAAAAACTGTGAATAATGGGGGATTCGCCCATGTGGGGTAAAAGTCCCAATTTCATGAAAAAATGTCAAAAATTGGGCAACTAGACCCCATTTCGGGTGTTTTTCGGGTGAAAAACGTACCCTAGGCATCCCTGGGGTACATTGTATACCATCCAGGGCCTCTACGACCAGTAGAAGCACGTGAAAATGCGTAATTTTACCCAAGGAAAAGGACCCTGCAACGATGTTGTAGGTCCAATTTCATGAAAAAATGTCAAAAATTGGGCAACTATACCCCATTTTGGGTGGGTTTTGGGTGAAAAACGTACCCTAGGCCTCCCTGGGGCACATTGTATACCATCCAGGGCCTCTAGGACCAGCAGAGGTGCGTTAAATGCACATTTTTACCCAAAAATGACCCTGCAACCACCCTGCACAGGACTCACCCCAGAAAAGCCAAAAAAAGCCAAAAACTGGCCAAAAATGAGTGTTGGTGGGCCCAAAAGTGGGTAAAAACCTCCGGAAATTCATATCTGGGGTGGGTCTGGGGGTGGTTTTGCGCTGTTGACCTCCAGGCCTGGATATTTCAAAAAAATTACAGTTTTTTATATGGACATCCGGGGCCCTACCCCCCCCCCCCCGGCAACACACGGCGTAGTGCACACAGCCCCCACTTCCACCACCACCGGGCCCCAATCCCTTGTCCTTCCTCATCCACCTCCGACACGCGCACGCCCTGGATCAGAGCGGCCAGCCCCCACCACCCCCACCCCCTGGCTCTGAGTGTGGGCAAGCCCATACACGAGGGGGTGGGGGTGGGGGGGGCGGTGCGAGCGGTGTGGCGGTGGATACAGGAATGCACTGGGGAAAGGGGAGGTGTCTGTTGCTTCTTTTTGGGGTGGGGTGGGGGGGGGGGGGGGTTTTTATTGGTGGTGGCGGTGGCGCTTCTGCCGAACACACAACACCGCGCAACCCTGGCAATGAGAGGGGGGGGGGGGGGGTGCGTGGAGTGTTGTTTTGGCGGTTTAAAATCCACTTTGTGGAGCTCCCTCCAAGCCCCCCCCCCCCCCCCCCCCCCAAAATAATAATAACGCACCAAGGCAGGCAAATTGAGACAGATTCAGAGACAGTCTCAGCACCCCCCCCCCGGAGACACAAAAAGCGGGATGATATCACGTGAGTGAATATGTCGGAAGAAACAGTGCTTGCAAAAGGGGGGAGGTCCAGCAAACTCTGCATCTGCGAGCCGCGGCTAGGCTTTGAATTGAAAAGACCTCGTGTGTCGAGTATTTCTTTTTTGCATCTGCACTGCGTGTGTGTCTACATGTGTGTGAGTGGTTCGTGAGGCGGGGAGGGCGCTGCGGGGCTCAGGAGCCACCCGCCCGCCCACCCCTTGTCACAGCAGGGGGGGGGAAACGTCTGGGAGAAGGGCGGTGGGGGAATCGGTAGGGTGTGGATGTGTGGGGTCTGTGGTCCTGTTAAACCCCCACACTGGGGGAGGATCCCTTCCCAACAGAGAGAATCACGGCACATCGAGTTGTATCACAAAATTGGGGGGGGGATTTTCGTTTTGTTCCCCTGCTGCGGGCTACAGGCGGTGGCGGCAGTGTTGGTGCGCTCCATCAGCCCAGTGTAGACTGATATGTGGTCTGGGTCTGTTGAGCAGAAAAAGAGGGGGGGGGGGGGGGGGGTGGAGAAAAGACAGCTGTGGGATACCGCAAGAAAAGGGGCATGTAATTTTAAAACTTCTGCAAATCAGAAAGGGGAGAGAAGAACCAGCGGGTATTCGTCGATCGCGAGAACACCACATATAATAAAGGGCGGGGAGGTGGTGCGGGGGGGGGGGGGGGGGTGTGATCCGGAAATAAAAGCGCAGGCGCGGGAAAAATGCCCACACTCTCCCAACTTGTTGCGCTTCGGAGATCGCGTTCGGGACTTTGATCTGAAGAACCTGCCGAAAATACCACACACCGCCTTTCATCCACCGACCTACCCACCCCTCCAACAACAATGTTTCACTCCAGGCGCGCCGTTAGTCCTCTCCGAATTGTCATATCGCATGAGGTGTTGACGCTTCCACTCAAACCCTCTCGTCTGCTGAAGGGGGGCGGTGGCGTGCAGACCACAGTCAGTAGAACTGAAATGGCACTTTTCGCACGAAATCTGTAGGAAGAAGGGCAGTGTGTCCAGCGGCAACCGCTCCTTTGGCCTGGAGTGGGTCATAATGTTACGTTATATGATGAGCGGATGCTTCGAAACTGCACATGCCAGGCATTGGATAGTGGATGGCGGGGCCTTGCCAAACGGGCTGAAAAATAACGGAATAAACGATGATCGCACTGACCGGGAAAGCAACAAAGGTTAATGGATTACAGTGACGGAGTCATCATGCCACCACATGCAATATGCTAGCGACTGGTACAACCTGCAGAGGCAAGCACGTTCCCGACAATCTCTTGCGATAGTTGTGCGTGAAAACGCACGCCGAGGGCAAAGAACCCTGGTCTGACTGGACGTTACAATTCACTGGCGGGAGGGGAAGATGAGGTCCACAAAAGAGCAGGCCACGCAAACCAGCCAAACCTAAGATACAAACTCTACGGGCATAGAACAACTGGTTGACGAACGAAACAATACCCAACAAAAACGGGACAAAACAATCTACTGGCGGGCAAAGCGGGGAGGAACAGCAGGACCGTTGACGCCCAGCGTGGTACCCCCACACACCCTCACATCCAGTCTGGCATCCCTGAGCCTACTGTGCGAGCAGACACCTTTCAACCGAACAACAAATAACGCAACACTGGTGCCCCTGAAAACGAAATCGCAACTACGTCAGAACTACGTAAGAACTACGTAAATCGGGGGTGGACCTTCTTTTTTATTTTGAAAATGGGATTTCCCCTTCACAGGTTAGTGGTGAAAATTTTCGGGAAAAAATGGGTTCCACCACACCCCCAACCCCAGCGTGCCCAAATAGGTCCAAAGAAACCGGTTTTGGTCAGATTGCTGACTCGGAACCCACCTGCACCCCCGACGGGGTGGGTGGCGTTTTTCGGGGTTTTTGGGGGTTTGGCCTGAATGGCTTTCAAGCAGAAATACGGTGGAAGAGCTTCATGTGCGAAGAGTAACATTTTTTGAGAAAATATGGCATCCGTCGCACCCCCAACCCCAGCGAGCCCCGATAAAGCAAAAGAAGCCAGTTATGGTCAGCACGGTGGGATCTTGTAAATTTTACATGTATAACTACAAGTATAATACATGTATTATACATGTATAATACATGCATGTCAACTATTATACATGTATAATACATGTATATGCCTGAAATATACATGTAAAATACATGTATATCAAGTAAAAATACATGTATAATACTTGCATGTCAACTATTATACATGTATTTTTACTTGATATACATGTATTTTACATGTATATTTCATGCATTTACATGTATTATACATGTATAATACTTGTCATGCAAGTATTATACATGTAAAATACTTGCATGGCAAGTAAAATACCTGCATGCAAGTAAAATACATGTATTTTACTTGCATGCAAGTATTTTACTTGTCATGCAAGTATTATACATGTATTTTACTTGTCATGCAAGTATTATACATGTATAATACTTGCATGACAAGTATTATACATGTAAAATACATGTAAATGCATGAAATATACATGTAAAATACATGTATATCAAGTAAAAATGCATGTATAATAGTTGACATGCAAGTATTATACATGTATTTTTACTTGATATACATGTATTTTACATGTATATTTCAGGCATATACATGTATTATACATGTATAATACCGTAAACGGAAAAAGGGTGGACCGTAAAAATGTTCCAAGTTCCCAAAAAAAGGCCAAACGTTCCATCTTTTTTACGGTCCACCATTTATTGGGACTGAATATGGAAAAGACAATGCGATTTTCGCCCGCGGGCTGGTGGGTTGCGGGGCGCGGACTGCGGCCTCCACGCCGCAGACTCCCGCACGTAGGCCTCCCGACCTCCCAGCTTTGGACCCTCCCTCCACCACCGCAACCAACACCAGCAAGAGAAGCAAGTCCTCCCTGCGTGTGGAAAGGGCACGATCACCACCACTCACCTCGAGACTCACCCACCACCACACCTCGAGAAGTGTAGTACCATGCAAGGAGCGTTCCGGTAGAAGTAAAAGTAGAACCTGCTGCACGAGCCCACAAAAGCAGCCACAGTACGGCAGGGCGCGCAGACAGAAGCTGAGACCACCGGGCTCCCTCCAGATGTAAATTCGTGAATCAGTGCCCGGAAAATTCAGGGAAATCGTACTCCTTTAGTGTAGTACACCCTGCAGTAACTGTGGGAGAACAGTTCCCGGACGATGGTGAGCGCACACTCTGTGTTGAGGCCCTGTGGTGTTAATCCTGCAGCTTCAGTCGTGCGATTTCCTTGGTTCCTTCGCGACTTCGTCGAAGGAATTCGTAAAAAAAACCGCCAAGTCCACTATCCCAACCGTAAAATGGATGGACCGTAAAAATGTTCCAAGTTCCGGAAAAATCCCATTTGTTCCATCTTTTTTACGGTCCACCTATAGTACGGTTCACCTTTATTACGGTCCACAATATTTCCGTTTACGGTAGTTGACATGCAAGTATTATACATGTATAATACATGTATATACTTGTAGTTATACATGTAAAATTTACAAGATCCCACCGTGAGATTGTCGCCGCTGGGGCCACCTGCACACCCTGCAGGGTAGGTGAGATTTTGTAGGTTTTTTGGGGTGTTCGGGTTTTTTGTGGCTTTTCCTTTTTGCAAGTTTGGTGTACCCAACTCAGGAAACTTTTCACCGTGCGGGTCCGCACGATCCGCACAGATCCCAAATATCCCAAAGAACGGGATCTTGGAAAATCCGAGGGGGGAACCTATCCGTGAAGGGGGTCCCGCTGGGTGGGTCGGTGGGGTGGTGTGGGCGTGCTGGCTGCCTCCCAGCACCTTCACCCACGACCAGTCCCTGAACCAGACCCACGTTTCATGGGTGAAACTTGGCTCGTACACCACCAAAATGACCCCACCGTGATCCGCAAAAATTCCAAACGTTCAAATGAAAGGGGTTTTAGAACACCCGAGGAGGGGGTCCCGCTGGGTGGAGGTGGGTGTGGGCTGACTGCCTCCCAGCCACCTTCACCCACGACCAGCCCCTGAACCAGAACCGTGTTTCATGGGCGACACTTGGCCCGCACATCACCAAAGTGACCCCACTGTGATCCGAACAAATTCCAAACGTTCAAAAGAACGGGGGTGTGGCTGCCTCCCAGGCACATTCTCTTAGGACCAGCCCCTGAACCAGAGTCACGTTCCATTGACGATGTTTGGCTCCTAGACCCACAAAATGACCCCACTACGATCCGCAAAAGTTCCACACGTTCAACAGAACGGGGTTTTGGAATACCCGTGGAGTCCCACTGGGTGGGGTGTGGGTGTGCTGTGGGCTGGCTGCCACCCAGTCACCTTCTCCCGTGACCAGTCCCTGAACCAGACCCAGGTTTGATAGGAGAAGTTTGGCATCTCGACCACTAAAATGGCCCCACTACGAGATGCACAAATTCCAAACGTTCAACAGAGCTGGGTTTCGGAGCACCCGAAGAGGGGGTCCCACTGGGTGGCCCCGCTGGGTTTTGACTCCCGCTGGGTGGGACCAGCCCCTGAGCCAGACCCACATTTCGAGATGAAACCGGTTGACACCTCGACCTCCAAAATGCCCCCACTACGAGGCCGCACAGATCCGGTGACTCGGAGGCACACTGCTGCGACGCTGTTGTGGCAAGAGCCCGTAGAAGCAAAGGAGAACCTGCTGCGCTCGCCCCACAAAGCAGCCACAGGACGACAGGGCCGGGCCCCCCCCTCTACAAAGGGTGGTTCCATCCTTGTGGCTTCTGTGGACAGAAAATGCGACAACGGGGGTGGGGGAGTGGGGTGCGGGGTGCAGTTGGGCCGCGTCAGCAGTGCGCAGGTCGTGCTGGGGCTTGGAAATGGGGAACCCGGGAAAAGGAAAATAGGTGGAAAAAAAAAGAGGGTCTCCCCACTAAAGAACTACGTAAGAACTACGTAAAAACTACGTAAATCGGCCCTTTCAGGGGCACCAAACACCATGCCATTCTTTTCCTTCCAGATGTCGTATCCGAGGCACTTCTACCGCGTTGATCGTAAGGGGGAACGGACGACCTTCCGAGAATCACCTCCCAGAAGTACGTTTTTTGGGGATCGAAGACATCACCAGCCTGACGCACGGGACGTTTTATTTTTGTGAGCCCTTGTTTTTCCCGGCGAAGAATCCTCAAAGAAATGCCGTACTTTTTCAAAACACCCCACCCGCCCATTTTTTTTTCTTGCCTTCTTTTTTGTTGCTGTGGTGGGTGGGGTGGGGGAAACAGACTGTGGAAAAAAAAATTGACAGAGCCTGAGCTCGAGACGCATAGAGGACATCCCATCGCCAGAAACTCCTCCCCCTCCCCTCCCCCGATTAACAAAAAAAACGGCACGCATATCTAGAAGGGTGGGGTGGGGGTGTGCGGGGGGGTATCGAGATGGAACGGGGGTGGGGCTACAACCTAAACCTCAAGCCAGAGTGCCCCGGTGTTTTACATTGCGAGATGGGACGGGGGTGGGCCCCCGTCCCACTCCTGACGTGGAGATAGCCCTCGCAACAATACACACCGACTACCTTGCCCTCTGGCAATTGGTTTAGCTGAACCTCCACCACCACCATGAAGAAACAGGCTCGCGGTTTTTGGCTTCACTTCCGGTTTGGAAGAGCTGTGTCGTTGAGATAGTGGGTTGCGCCAAAAAAGAAAATGGCAGCGCCAAATGCCATGTTTTGCTGTTTGCATCTTTTTTTTTCCCCTCTTGTTTTTTTCCCACAATAAAAAGAACTTGAAAACTCCCCTCTGCGGGGGGATTTTCAAGGGGCAGAAGTGTGTGCGTGCGTGTTTCAAGAATAATCGTGCGTGATCGTGCAGAGAGGGGGGTGAGAGAGATCGATAGAGAGAGAGCGGGCGTGTGTGTGTTGTGCTGTGGTGGGATGAAGAAAGCCATTCAAAATAGACACGTTAAAATCACCACCAATCTTCAATCCACGCGGGGAGGGGGGGTGGGGTGGGGCGGGGGGAGATGTGTGTGTTGGAATACATAGAGTCGGACGGACACAGGTCTGGCCTCCTTCCCTCCACAATTCACTCTCGAATTTGCAGGCCGCCGCCGACAAGACCCGATTTTTTTGCGTGAGACACTCCGATTGTATTGGGGAGGGGGGGGGGGGGCGGGGGGGACGGGGGAAGAAGGGGGGAATCTTCGTTGCAGACCCTTCCTCAATGCCTTGCACGGGGTTGACGACAGCACAAAGGCAAGCGCAGGGGCGGCGTGGTAGGACGGGGAGGGACAGGGAGTGAAGAGAAGGGGAAGGGAAGGAAAGGGGAAAGGGACATGTGGGTGAAGGCAACCATACACCCAGATTTCGCTCGGTTTGATCATCAAGAGGGGGGGGGTAACGCGGGGGACGGGGTGTGGTGGGGGGGGGGGGGGTGGAGAGAACGGATCAGTGGGGGGGATTTTGTCTAACGAATGTGTCCCCCCCTCCCCCCTAAAAAAGCCGAGGGAGAGGGGCCGTCACAAAAAAAAATGAGGCAAAAAAAAAAGCTAAAGAAAATAAAAAGCGGGTAGGGGGCAGGTAGGGCGGGGTGGGATTTGGGGGAATTGAGGGGTTGGGACTTAGAGAAAAAATCACGGGAAACCCGGGGGAAAAAAATGATGTGAAGAAAAAAAAAGGACAAAATGGGAATGCCGATCTTTGAGACAGACCTCAAAGCCATATCTTCCTGTGGGTGAGATGTGGGGTGGGCTGGGATACCACGGGGATGGGGAGGGATGGGTGGTGTGAGTTCATGTTACGCGAAAGCGCTGGTTCGTGCCGTTGCCTCTGCGAGAGAAGGAAGGCGACATCCCGACTGTGGCTGCCAGAGCCACAGCTGCAAGAGAGGACGAATATATAAAAAAAAGGCGGATGTGCCCAAAGCACCTGACGCACAATATTCTCTTTGGAACGTTCGGAAAGACCCCCATCTCTTGATCAGTTGAGCGCATGATTTGCTGTCTCAAAGGCTGTGTTTTGGGGCACCCCTGTTGAAAAGTGGTATGAAGGCACCTCAGCCTTAAGCTTTCAGTCGTACGGTTTCCCTTCGTTTACTCGAGACTTTTCGCTATGGGGGGAGGAAGGGAGCGGCGCGATAGAAAGGCGACGGGACACACCGCCATTCTTCTTCTTCTTCTGATTTACCCGCATTCCTATATCTTCCTTCCCCCCCCCTCCATTCGTATCTTCCATTTCAGCCCCTTCTCTTTCTCTTTGAACTCCTGGGGCACGACCTCCACCCACCCACCACCCCCCCCCCCCCGCCTCTCCATCCGATCGGCACGGGGGCAGGAGCGGGGCAGAGGTAGCACCCCCACAAGCCATTGCTTGCGCACTAAACGGGGGCGGGTGCGCAGCAGCACCGCACCCTTTCCCCCCACCTACCCACCCACCACCGTCATTCACCCCCCCCCCCCCCCCCGGAGCTCTGCAGCTGTCAACGGCTTCTCTGCATCGCGTGTAGCCCCTTGTCATCTGCTGCGAGGGGTGGATGCGTCAGGCCTAAGGGGGTCTGGTCGGGCCGTTGCGGGTTTGCATTTGTATCGCTCGCTAAGGCGTGCCGTCGCTCGCCTTTGTTGCTCACTTTGAGGCGTTGCCGAACTTCTTCATGATGGAGGCGTTTGCACCGACGATGATGAGCACCGCACCGATAACGTAGTTCATGGTGATCGGCTTGGGGAAGAGGATGAACGAAAGAATGATGGTGACAATCTTGCGCATCGAGGTGACGAGCGCTGCGACTGTCCCGTCAAACCCTTCGACAAGCGCCAGGATGCTGCGCGTCCCCATGTAGCTGCAGGCGTAGCACCCGAGAACAAGCCCCAGCAGGATGGGGTTGGACAGGACGAACGAAATCGACTCCGAGACGTTCCCCTTCCCGAAGAAGAACATGGAGGAGGGGACGATCGCCATCAGCTGCATGAACAGGATGACCTCCTGCTTCGACGCGTGGTACTTCCCGAAGGCGAGGGCCTCCTCCACGACGAAGATGGAGGCGTCGCAGAACAGCGCGATGGTGATGCACATCAGCCCCTCCACCTGGGAGAAGGAGAAGTCCCCGCTGGCACCCGGCTTGCCTGCCTTCGCGCCGTGCTTCTTGCCGTGCTTCCCGTCGAGGGTGTTGATGGAGAGGGTCAGGAGACCGGCGACGATCAGCACGCCGCCCGCCCACTCGATCATCGAGGGGCGCTTCTTGGAGCGCAGGAAGAGCACACGTGCCGCCATAACCCACAGGAGCTTGCTGCTCTTGAAGACAACCTGGGTGACGTAGTCAAGGTGGAGGATACTCTTGTTGGTCATGTACTGCGACGTAGCGATGAGTGACCCAAGCAGCACATACACCCACAGAGGCGTGTCAGACATGTTGGAGAGGATGGACCCGATGAACCCCGTCCGCTGCGCCGCACCCTCCTTCGGCTCCTTCTGCTTGTGGGCCCCGCACTCCAGGAGGGCAAGGCTGCCGACGATGAGGGACTGCATGACGGTCAGCACCTCGACGTAGATGAACCCCTCGACGTGGAAGATCTTCTCCTTGAGGTAGGCCTCCAGGCAGTGGAAGAAGAACACGTTGCAGGCGAGGAACCCCAGGAGCTTCCACTGCGTGGCGCCCGCTGCCGCGGGCACCGCGGGCTTCTTCTCCACCTCAGGGTCGCAGATGACCTCCAGCTGCTGCTGCTTCTTATCCCGCAGGGATGCGCCGGTTGTGATCATGCCTGCGCTGACACCGATGGACGCCACACTGTCGTAGTGCATGGGGTGGCGGCGCTTCATCATGAACGACACAGCGGTGTAGTCGTACCCCGTCGCGACGGAGCGCAGGGTCGAGATGTATGCGTCGGGGGAAGGCGGTGTCGGGGCGGATGCCGTCTCATGGATGGCGTTGGATGCATCGGAGCCGCTGCCTGCGGCGTCGGTGTCGTCGCTCATCAGGATGCTGACGCTGGACTGGTCCTCCTCCGATGACTCAGCCCTGTAGAGGAGGATGTTGCGCACGCTGATGGACAGCTCCAGGTTCTCCGACGACAGCTCACCCATGTTGGACACCCTGCGCTGCATGCTGGGTGCGGCCTCCTTCTCCGTCGAGACACCAGTGGTGGAGCACCTCAGGCTCTCGCACAGCCCGTACACCGTGCTGACGGGGTCGGAGACGTAGTCGTCGAACTCGACGAAGGTCACGTCGCAGTTTCCATCGAGCAGGGCGGCGGACGGGGCGTTGCCGGGGCGGCCCTCGAAGGTGACACCCACCGGGAGGGTCTGCGCAACGTAGTCCCAGTCGACGAGGGTCTTGGCGAGGTAGTCCTCCACCTCGTTGTCGCAGAGGGTGGTCTGCTGCCATGCGTCGTCCCCGATCTTGTGGGTCACGAGTGAGTCGATCACGCTGCTATGGTTGACCACGATGAGGTTCGACACCTGCATCGACTCGCAGAGGACGTGCAGGGGGAGGCGGTTTTCGCGGAGCTGCTCGGGGGTGATGCACAGCCCGACGTACGGCTTCTCCGACCGAGACGCAGTCTCATATGAGTTGCGCATCCTGTCCAGCGCGGCAGGCGTCCCGGGGGCATCCCCCGCCAGCGGCTGGGTGGCCACCATGTGCACGTCCTCAGAGCTTCCCAGCGCCTTGGCGAGCTGCATCATCGCGGCCCGCTCCTGGCCCAGCATGAGCACGCGGCGCGGAAGCATCTCGGGTGTCATAAGCATCGGCATCTTGGCAGTGTATAAACCGACGGGGAGGGGGTGCTAAAGAGCTGGGTGTGGTTCAAATTAGCTCCTTCTCATTGGTGGCTGCAGGGGGGGGTGGTGTGGTGTGGTGTGGGGGAGTCTTGCTCGGTCAGAGGATACAAAGGAGATAGGGGGGAGGGGGAGGTCAGTTCATCCAGGTCTGCTTGCAGTATCAGTTCACGTGCGGAGGGGCTGGAGCGGGGAACAAAGAGACACAAATCCTGCTGTGAGTTGTGCGGTGTTTTCCCTCAGCCCCCCTTCCAACCTTGCGTATTGCAAGTGGTAGTAAAAAGAAAAACACGACAGGTCAGATCGCCCGTCCTTCCTCGACCTCACGACTCCCCCCTACGCACCTACGGTGCTCAAACAAGTTTGTGGTGTGGTGTGGTGTGGTGTGGGTTTTGCTTGTGATTGGCGGGGAAAAGTGCAGGCATCACTAAGCTTGTGGGGGTGGGTGAGTGGTGGGTGAGGCGGGGTGATGTTCGCAACATATTCTGGCCTTGCCTCATCACGCCACAGCCATCCCGGAAGGAACGGCATCGAATTGCGAGAAGCCCCATCGAAAAAAAAGGGCAGTTACCTGGTTCGCATGCAGTCAGTCGCCCCCCTCCCCCCTTCCCCAATATAACAAAGGGGGTCTTCGCTGGTCGACAAACTTCGACAAACTCCGTCAGTTTTCACCTAATTCAACAGGAAATGCACCAAGATGCACTGACGACCACCCCGTAGCGAAGACCCCCAAAGGGTAAAGGACTAATTAGCCCACAACTTTTCCAGAAATGCCAGTTCAGGCCCAAACTTATTGTAAAATTCTAATGTAGACCACCACTTATTGGAAAATGCCAATTCAACCCAGCCACTTTTTCAAAAATGCCAATTCAACCCAACCACTTTTGTGCAAATTCCAATTCAACCCAACCGCTGATGTACACCTCCGCCCACACACCCCACACCTCAGGAGGGATGCCCCCCTCACAAAACACAATGGTTGGTACCGGAGACACGTTCTTCACAATTGAAGCCCTGCACGACGCACTCACAATACAAGCGGCAGAGCAGCAGAGGACGCTAAAGAGGACGAGGTGCGAGTCCACCAGGACGACACATATTTGTGGGTCAGACGATTCTGACGAAAGTTGCCCGTACCGTGTGACGGCCTCCCTCCAGGAGGGGGAGGTTGTTGTCCATTTGCACGCCGAACACACCTGCACTGCCGCACACCACAAGCGCAAGACATACGGGGAGACAACCACTTTGGGAAAGGAGTTTGCAGGCGTCAGAGAAAATCCCCGCATGACCCCCTCGCACATGAGGGCTCTGCTCACGGACAGGGGCGACACGGCGGATTCGAAGAAGGCGATGAGAGTCCTCGCAGCGGCAAAAACACACATCTGGGGTCCAGAGGAGGAGGCGTTTGGGCGCCTCAGGCCAATGCTCCAAGGACGGGTGGACGATGTTTCTGGAAAAGGTGAGAGCTGCCCTTTCCCCTGGCGAGGGGGAGGGCACAACGTGTGCCCCGGACCGGGACAAGGGCCTCCTCGAGGCCCTTCCGGCAGTGCTGCCCCGCGCTGCCTGAATGGTGTGCGCCAGGCATGTTGCCAACAACATCCGGGTACACAAGGATTTCAACAAGAGCCATGTTGAATCCTTCTGGGTATTCAGGGGCCTCCCCAAAAGACTCTCTTGCCTTCAGCAGCTGGTTGGGTTGAATTGGAATTTTCACAAAAGTGGCTGGGTTGAATTGGCATTTTCCAATAAGTGGTGGTCTACATTGGAATTTTACAATAAGTTTGGGCCTGAACTGGCATTTCTGGAAAAGTTGTGGGCTAATTAGTCCTTTACCCTATAACAAATGAAACAGAAACACCCCCACCTCAGCAAAGGCTCGACCCAACCGGAGAAAAGGCTCAGCGGATGGGGGGGGGGGGGGGGGGATGAGGGAAGGGCCTGCTGGAAAGCAGCCCCAAACAACACTGCTGGCATCCCCCGGGATGAGGTTCTCCCCCTCCCCCCCCCCTCCCCCAAGCTGCCCAGCAGGCATTCGCCTTCCCCACCCCACACCCACCCCACTCCATAGACACACCCCCTGCCACCGTAGTGGCATCAGTGGCATCATTCACCAACACCTCACTAACACTCCCACCCCAGCCTACTCATCTGTTGCGACAACATCAACGGAGCCAACGGGAAGGCGGGACACAGGCCTGGTCAGAGCTGCTGTGATGGTGCCTGTGACGGAAACCTCCAGAAACGGCACGGCGCCTATGTTGTCGGGGAGATACGCCATGAAAAGGCACAGCCACCGCCCTACGGGGGTCGCCGCCGGGCCAGACGAGCAGAGCTCTTTGGCACGCGCCAGGTCGGACTCCTCCATGAGGGCGGCGAGCGCGAGGGGCGCCCAGCTGTCGCTGCCGAACACACCCCCACCTTTGGTGGAGCGGATCCACTTCCGCTGCTCCTCCGTCTCCAGCGCGTCCACCACCAGCAGCGTGTCTATCGCGGTGGTCGCCGCCGTGACGGATCGGACCGGCACGAAGGGGGCAAGCTTGAAGCTGCTCCGGACCCTCCCCTGCTCGGCACACCCCGCCGACAGCAGGCAGGGCGCTCCCAGGGCCTGCGAGACACGCGCCAGGCTGTCCGCCTCCTGCACCACACCGCCCAGAAGCGTGATGGACTGCGCCACAGCGTTTCCCACCACCCTGCAGAGCGCCGTGTCGCAGTGCACCCCGCAGTGGCTGTCCTCCCTCACCTCATAGGCAGCCTGCGCGGCGCGCAGGCAGGACTTGCGTGGGGCGGTGTGGGTCAGCCCCCAGTAGGCCGTCGCCCCATCCTCTGTGATGCGGTGAAGGATGCCGCCGCGCGATGCTATGGCGGGGAGCAGGTTGTCCATCAGGATGTCGAGGGCGTGCCGCACCGCGTCCGCCCCGACGATGGGACGCACCACCAGCACTGTCACATTGTGTGACAATCCGTGCACCGCCTGCAGCGCGCGGCGGAGGGCGCGACCCCCTGGAGCAGATTCCGGCTTATAGAAGGCTGTGCTCGAGCACCGGGTAGGTTCAGCGGTGTAAACCTCGTCGTCGCTGGAGTCCTCTGGGTGGTTGCGGACCCCGAGGATCACAACCTGTGGGAGGTAGACCGCCAGCTCCTTGATGAGGACGTGGAGCTCTGTGATGGCGGAGAGTATCCTGTCGGTGTAGCTGAGGCTGTGCACCACCTCGCTCGCCCCGAAGTCGAGCTTGACGAGCGACTCGATCACATCACAGGCAAACCCGGACACCGTTTGGGAGCGCTGGATCCGCGCATCCCGGTTCCGCCGGTAGGCGAGCCCCAGAGCCAGGAGGGTTGCAACGCACGCCACAGCGATGACCCCATAGAACAGCACGCCCTTGCTCTCCTCCTCTGGAAGCGTCTGGGGGCGGAAAGGCACGCCATTGCAGGAGAGCCTCGCAAGGACAGCTGCGGTGGCGGCATAAGCTCGAGGGCTCCGCAGAGCATGCACATGCAGGCGTGACCATGAGGGCTGTGCATCGGCACCCACAAGCCATTCGAGGAAATCCAGATAGGATGTGTCACACAGCAGCACGCCCCCCTGCACCGCCTGCTGCTGCACTGCGATGCGGAGGATGGAGCGGAAGGGATACACGCTCCCGTTGGGGCTGTGGTAGGCATCCTCGTTGCTGGCAACCTCAAGGGGGTCGGGGATGACGGGTACCGCTCCCCTCGCTGGGACCGCCACGGAGAGCGACCAGGCTGACATGTCGTGGTACCCCACGCAGGCGACTGCGCCTGGCGTGTTTTTCACATAGCGCAGGACAGCGGTTGTCGAATCCAAAATCAGGTCGGGGGTGTGCGTCGTGGTGTTGACCCCAAGGGCAGCCGCGCATACGTTGTGCATCACGAGGGATGCGTCAGCCACGAGGGTGATGGGTACCTTGTTGGGGGGCACAAAGGAGACCCCCTGGCGGAGGCGGGGGTCGTCCCACGCCCGCACCTCCCGTGTGAACATCGCAGACATGACATCCATGCTCAGCACCCAGCTGGCATCCACACCGACAACCCCGAAGTTGCAGGCCAGCACCTGCAGCTGGATCCCGACATCAACCGTAAGATACCCCGGTGGTGTTGGGGAGCCGTCCGACAGGACCTGCAGCGGGGCAGCAGCCCCGGGGGTGCCTGTCTCCGGCACCACATGGACGGCGTGGCCCGGAGACACACCGCCGACATAGAATGCGTAGGACATGCCGTAGAGTATGCCGGTCGGGCATCCCCGGCTGCACCCCGCTGCGATGGACTGTAGCGTGCCGCACCCGGCATGCGCGAGCTTCGAGAGGGAGCGGCCCACCAGCTGGGGCGGGGTGGCGACGAGGTTGGCCTGCTGCAGGGCCTGGGTTGCTGCGGCGTTTGTCAGCACCCAGATAACGAAGCGGAGGGTCGCACATGCCTGGGTGGAGCCGCTGCGGAAGGCGATATAGGAGAGGCCGACAAACGGGTAGCCGACCTCCCCTCCCGCCTCGCCCGAGAGTCTGTTGGGGTCGACTGTGATGGTGCCCGCGCCCCCCGACACATCGCCCCAGCCTGGGATGGTGACGCGCCCCGCCGAGTTGAGGATGGCGACAAAGCTCATGCGTCGCTGCATAGCGGTCAGCGTGCCGGAGTAGCCGATGGCGCCGGGGGTGTTGGTGACGCAGTCCAGCATGCCCGATGTCTTGCGGCATCGCTGCAGCCTTGGGGGCAACGCCCCGACCCCTTCGAAGGCGACGGGCGACGGAGGGGCGGGCCAAGCCCCGTTTTTCGAAAAGGCAGATGTCACGATGTTCGTCGTGCCGCTGGCGTCGGATCTCACCACCACGGTGATATTGAGGTCGGGGGTGTTGGGGTTGGAGGGC
This sequence comes from Rhynchopus euleeides, assembly GCA_963210315.1. Taxonomy (NCBI): domain Eukaryota; phylum Euglenozoa; class Diplonemea; order Diplonemida; family Diplonemidae; genus Rhynchopus; species Rhynchopus euleeides. The sequence continues at coordinate 1,285,742 of OY723251.1, read as the reverse complement.
TTCGTATGTGGGCGCCGGATGCGGTCGTCTGCCCAGGACGTTATCTCCCCGAGGAGGATCGCAGCCAGCACTTCGGTTGTGAGCACCAGGGTGCTGACCCCAGGGATATTGAAGACAAACGCCACGGGTGCCAGTATCACCGGGACCGCCAGGAGGTCCCCGCCCGCCTTGGCATAGTCCTCATCAGAGAAGGGGGTGTCTGACAGGGCGAAGTCTGTTGTGTTGGACATCAGGTTGGCCTTGCCGGTCCCGCTGCCGGTGCATCTGTATGTGATGTTATCAGGGGAGGCGTCTTGCAGCAGATGCATGAGGGGGCACAGCAAGGTGCTGCCCGAACCGGTGAGGGTGGAGTCCGCGGGACCCGGGAGCACGCACACCGCTCCGATGGCAGCCCACAGGGCGTGGGGCCGCATCGTTGCACAGCATGCCGTGTGTGGTTGGTGCTGGGGTTTGGAAGCGTGTGTGATTCGCTCAGAAGTGCAGGATAGCGAGCAGGCGAGCAAAAGGTGGGCCGCCTCACAACACCTGGCTGCAAGGTGACACAGTTTGCCACACAGTGTGGCACAGAGCAAAGGCCCCCATGGCGTATCGCCCACCCCAGGAGTCAGATACAAGGGACCAGGGGCAAGGAAGGGGGTGGGCGGGGTGGAGGTGGAGGTGGGGCGGTGGCAAATCGATTCGCGCTGAAAGCCTGATGCACTGCATAATGGAAGTGAGGTCCGGCAAAAAAGTGAGCTCCGAAGCAAGTTCCGAACCACTTTACGCTGAGTGCATGCTTGCTGTCTCAAGGCTGTGAAGTGGCATGAAGGTCATCCTAAAACTGCAAGCATACGAATCCTCCACAACCCCCCTCCCCCGCTTCGCCTCTCGTGCTCTTTGCGAACACAAACCTACATAGCGCAAGCGCGCCACACTTGGAAAAGCTATTTCACTCGAGAACAGGCAGCACCGCCCTCCCGCAAGAGGGCATGCCATACGGTGCGCACACACCCACTGAACCCTCGCCTAGGCTAGGGGTTGCCGAGGGGAAGCACACGCCGTTCTGACACCTCTGTGAGGATGGCGCGGTACGCAGTACATATTGAGTGTGAGAGGGAGACAAAGAGGGTGGCTGTAATGTAATGGAGGAAGCGTGCGGCAGCAGCGTACTGCCGGCTTGCCCGGTAAACATGCAGCATTTGGACACAGCACGCGTCCGTCACCGTGTCGCTGTGGACCATGCTGAGGAACCGGGTTTCGCAGTCTTTCAACAGGCGGTGCACAGCACCGCAGCGCGGCACATTCACAAGAAACCCGTCAGACGCCGGGACCCTGCGGCGCAGCTCGTGCGCAGCAGCTTCGAAGTAGAGAGAGTAGGCGGTTGCGGTGCTATGCACCCCCCTTTCGCCCGTCTCGAAGAAGTTGTCGAAAACCTTGCAGAACATCATCAATGTCGCCTTGCGCGCCAGCAGCGACATCAGCCCCATCTGCACCGCCACCATGTTGACGATGCCCCGGGGGGAGTCCCCCAGATGGTGCAGCGCATTGCCCACAGTGTCGCACGCGCGCAGCAGCTCCCCGACATGGCGCGAGTCTACCTCCGGGAGGAAGCGGTACACCTGCAGCGTGTCGGCATACCGCTTCCCCATTGACACCATCGCGTAGAACCCAGCGACAGGCGTGATCGCTTCCATGCTGAACAACACCTTCCTTGCACGGACTGCGTCACGACGCATCGCGAAGCAGTAAAGCACGGCCTGGACGTGTTGGGGCCGACACGGGACTTCATAGATACTGCGCAGGTGTTTAAACACATGGTATACACGTTCCACATCGCCCTCAGACGCGTGGTACATCATTACGGCGTGGGCAAGGCTGGAGCAGGCCTGCAGGTCAAGCTGTTTTCTCTGCCGCAGAGCCAAGCGGACCGCGGGTTTGCTCAGCATAGCTGCGTACAATGCAGGCAGGTTGCGGTTGTGCCCGATGAACATCGCGTTGTAGGCAACCACGGCCTGCGGGCCGACAAGATTGCCCCTCGCCTCCAGCTCAGGGAGCAGCTTGCTCAGCGTCTTGAGGGAGCCCCTCGCGAGCCGGACATCCGTGATGCTTTTGACAGGGTGCAATGCACGGATGAACGCCGCGGTCTCCCGGTCCCCCAACCCAGAGGGCAGCGCCCTGCCAGCTGCGACAGCACCCAAAGCCTCGCGGCGCACCGACTGGAGGCTGACGGCCATTAAGGAGGGGTGGAGAGGCGGCAGGTTGGGGGGGGCAGGCTGTCCCTTCCCGGCAGCAGTCACGCAGATCTCATCACACCCCGCAGCATGGCTTGAGGGGGCAAGGGGTGCCTGGTGAACAGCAGGTGGTGGTGTTGATGTGGGAGGGAGGGGGGAGGGGGGTCGTGTGGTGGGCGGCAAAAAAGCAACTGGGTGGGTAGGGTGGGGGAAGGGAGGGGGGGGGGGGGGGTAGGGTTGCTAGTATTATGTATTATTCGTATTTATATATTATTAGCGTTAAATACTGCGGCCTTAATTTACGACCAGGGGTCAGGACCCCGAGTGGGTGTATTTCACGAGCGAAGCGAGTGAAATACACCCAAACGAGGGGTCCTGACCCCTGGGAGTAGATTAACCCGCAGTATTTAAATCCAATACATGTTTTTATCGTACGTATCGAGGATTATGCAAGGCGGGTGGGGGGATGGGCTGCAGCAATTTTTCATCCTGTGGGTGGTCACGAGCGGGGGGCTGCAATCTGAAATTTTTCACATTTTTTCGAGACACAAAGAGATTTTGCCGAAAATTTTGGGTGGGTTTTTCAGGTGGTCGGAATTCAACCCAAAGTCACCTGGCGGTGAAAAATCGCGGGATACGGCCGATCCACGGTCATTCCGTGGGTTTCTGGTCGAAAAAGTGCCTGTTTGGGAGGTGGCCCGAGAGGCCGACCGACCGGTCGGGTTCGTCACCTTGTCATACCAGGCTCAGGGCTGTACTACAAGTCCAGGTGCTCAGCAGCCACCTTCGGGGTGGGCATCATGTGGATCCCGAGGACGCTCTTGTGCCAGCCCCTCGACCCCCAGGGTGGTGGCGGAAAATAAATGCGTAAATTAATCCAAAAATTATTTTTAAGGGTTCGTGAAGAGGTGGACTGACGAATGCGGCAAAGGCTACTGGCACACGGTGCGCTTCTTGAACCCGAGCACAGTTGCCGCCGTCGCTGTGTACACGCCGTTGCCCACGTTCGCCCAAGTCAGCACACTCCTCCCTGGTGTGACATCCGACATGTGGGATCGGTACATCGATGTCGCAACGAAGCCGGTGCCGAAGCAGACCATCGCGCAGTTCTGGCTGAAGTACCCGGAACAGGAGCTCAGAGACGCTGCCCTCGACCTGACAAGCATGGCGGTCTCTGCAACATCACCCGATTCTGCTCTGAGCGCTGTGGAGCATGTGCTTGAGGATCGGCCGCTGTCTCTGTCCTCGAAACGTGCTCTCTTCGCACTCAGCCTCAACCAGGACGTCAAAAACGAGCACCCTCTCGTGAAAAATCTGAGGCATGGCTTCCCGAGTGTGATCATCGCTGACGAGGAGGATGAGGAGGAGGCAGAGGGGACAGAAGAGCCGTGCGAGCTCCTGACGATGGACGAAGCCATCTCTGCCATCAACGACATTCCCGACGAAGCCGGCAGCGCAGAAGTTGAGGCGTGAGTAATATCCCTATCCCCCATTCCCCACCCCGTAGAATGTACAGTCCCTTTTTTCCCGTTCTCCCTATTTTCTCTTTTCTCCATACAACCGCGCGTGTCGTGTGACGACCCCAGTGTCCTCATGAGGTATCCATTGGAACCTGGGTGTCTAACCGCGCCCGCGCTGCTCGGAGGCCAACAACAATCCGAGACTTTTCTCCCCGTTCACTGCAGCCTCATGCCATGTGGTTGACAGCACATTTCTATTTCTATTTCTATATTGAATTGTCTTTCTTCTTACTTCTTACTTTTTTGTTTTCTGTTTTGAGTGCTCGGCTGAGAAGGACAGGCGAGAAGGCCGGACGTACTCGCAAGAAAAATGATTGGTACCGGGGCGAAGGACGCTCAGGGAAAGATGCATAACCCCCACAACCCCACCCCCTACTCCCCATTTTCATGATGTGACAGGTATTGCCGCATTTGACATTGGACACTGTGTGCACCAACATTCCTCCCACAGCCAAGACAATACCATGCCGTGATTTGCAGGTGCCACTCCACTCACACATCGTTGTTCCCTCATCCTCAGGCAACGAAAGACAAACCCCCACACACAAAAACAATGAAGAGGCTCAACCATGACGTAGCGATGGCGTTGTGAGGGGCGGCGGGCACACTGGGTCGAGGTTGGACGTGGTATCTCGCGAAATTCGTCGTCACACAGCTTCTGCAAAACCGTAGCCCACCATAATAATGTCCATCATTTCTTAAAATATCTTAAGGGGGTCTTCGCTGGTCGACAAACTTCGACAAACTTCGTCAGTTTTCACCTAATTCAACAGGAAATGCACCAAAATGCACTGACGATCACCCCGTAGCGAAGACCCCCTAAGATATCTTAAGAAATTCTTAATTTCTTAAAATTAATAGGGGGTATTAATTTAAGCAATTTAATGCAGTACCTGCATTAAGACGTCTTAAGAAAGAAAGAAAAAGATCCTTTTCTTATTAAGATCTTTTTCATAGGGGGTCTTTGCTGGTCGACAAACTTCGACAAACTTCGTCAGTTTTCAGCCAATTCAACAGGAAATGCACCAAAATGCACTGACGACCACCCCGTAGCGAAGACCCCCATACCATGATTTTACGCCGTAAATTAATCCAAAAATACTTCACGGGAGTTTAGGTGGGTTTTCTGTTTAGGGGCCTTAAATAATTCTCGATCAGTGGGGGCCCTCGCTACGAGTCACTGTGAGTCACGAGTCGTCAGTTGTCAGCCAAACATGGCTGACTTCTCACTTTTTCTCACTCAGTCACACTTGGTAGCGAGGGCCCCCAGTACGATAAATTGTATTATTGTATTTTGGGGGCCCTCGCTACCAAGTGTGACTGAGTGAGAAAAAGTGAGAAGTCAGCCATGTTTGGCTAAAACTGACGACTCGTGACTCACAGTGACTCGTAGCGAGGGCCCCCTTTTGTATTATTTGTATTTTATTCTGCCCCCGGAGAGGGCCTGGATGGGGGGGGGGGGGGGGTGGGCTTTGGCTGCAGGGTTTGCCGGATCAGATAGTCGCAGTTGTCTGACGCTGTGAGAATGTGAACATTCGTGTTTGCTGTGCTCATCTCACCCCCTCCTGATGCAGGACATGGGGAAGGGAAAAGGTTCGGTCTGGATGCACTTTACAGCGAAAGGAACCGGTACAAATGTAGTGCCTGGGGGCCTGCGCTCGGTCAAACTGTGCCAGCTCTTCCCCCTGTTGTGAGGCGCCTCGCGTTTCTGCACTTCTGAGCGAAGGCCCCCTGGTGTGACACGATCAGTGCCAATTCGGATGAACGTGGGGATCGTTCATCTACATGTGCCAAGGCCTCGCTGGGGTGGTCAAACGGTTGGGTACAAGAATACAAGGGTGGATGGGGTAGCGCCGCCACCCCACCCACCTGTATTCTTGTATTATTGTATTATTGCTTGTATTATTGTATTATTGTATTTTGGGGGCCCTCGCTACCAAGTGTGACTGAGTGAGAAAAAGTGAGAAGTCAGCCATGTTTGGCTGAAAACTGACGACTCGTGACTCACAGTGACTCGTAGCGAGGGCCCCCTTTCTGTATTATTTGTATTTTAAACGGCCAGATCCATAATACTAGCAACCCTAGGGGGGGGGGGGGTGTGGAGGCGGCAACCGCTCCAGAGTATGGGGTGCAAAATATATTCCCAGTTCCCTCCGGGGGCTGTGACTGCACCCCCCCCCCCCTTCCCACCCCTCCAGGCATGTAGCTTGGGGGGTCCAGCTGGTCTCGAGACCAGCAGTTGCCTATGTTGCTGGTCTGGGGGGGGGGGAAAAAAAAGTATAAATTCGGGAACAGGGCTGTTCCTAACTGGGGGGCTTGTTCCCCACTTTCAGGATTCTGAACTTTTTTTCTAAGAATTTTTGTAAGGGGAAAAAAAGTTTTTTTCTAAGAATTTTGTTAGGGGAATTTTTTTCTAAGGTTGTTTCGCAGAGGAAAAAACTTTTTCTAAGTTTTCCCCAGTCGACAGGGCGCGCACAAGGATGGAAGGGAAGTCTGTCCCACGTACCGTTCGCCTTGCTGGCCAACTGGAGAGCCAGACGTTCACTACCGTGGCCTCCGGCGGCTGGGGGGCTCACGCCCCCCAGACCCCCCTGTGGTGTACGTCTCGTACTCAAGTCCTTCGAATCCCATCAAGTCGGGGTCCAACCACTCCAGTCGCCTCTGAGGACGCAGCCAACTCGCACAGAATCTGTACGCCCACACGAACAGATGTTCGCTACCGTGGCCTCCGGCGGCTGGGGGGCACCGCCCCCCAGACCCCCGATGTAGCGTGTGCCCGTCCATCTATCTCACTTCCCCGGGTACAGTGCAGCGTAGGAGGTCAGCGCCGCATCCATGAAGCGCTTCTTCGAAGCCTGACTGACATCGGACAGGAGGTCGGGCTTCCCCACCTGGGAGGTACACTTGCCGCGTTCGCGACATGCGTGACACGCGACACGCTACCTGAAACGTGAGTGTGCCTTGCTAACACGGGCATTTCAACGGTCTGCCGGCGACCGTTCCCCAAACCAGTAAACCAGCAGTTTTGGAAAATCGGAGAGATCACCCTACTGCGCTGAATATGGTGCGCACCACTGCAAAAATCCCCGGGAGCTTTTGGGCTTTCAGACCTGAAGGGGCCAGCAGGTGGGTGGCGTCGGGGAGTGGCAGCTTTGTAACTGTCCTCCAGCTGCTGGCATGTCCAGCCCTGCGCGAGTGCCAAGGTGTATTGAGTCCCTGCGGAGCACAACCCCCGATGAGAACGAGCGCCAGGTGATCCTCATTCATTTTCAGCTGTAACGCGCATGAGGGGCACTCTCTGCCGCAAGCATCTCTGGGCATCACTCGAGAGCTGTCACATGATGACGCGGAGAGAAATCAGAGAAAAGGTCCCGCCTGACGGGCACGCGCCTGGAAACTGTGGGGGGGCGAGCAAAAAATCCCTTGTAAAAATTCTTAGAAAAAACCTGGTTCCCCGAACCAAAAAACCTGGAAAAAGGGCTCGTTCCCCGCCCAGGCCTGTTCGGGAAACCCCAGAATTTTTTTTGGTGGGGGGGTTTTCCCTCACACCAGGCCGAAGATGGACCCTGCAGCAGGCCGAACCACGAGGATTTCGGCTCCCGATGACTGCTTCCCGCGCAGGACTGGGTTCCGACCTGATGTCGGAGAGATCCACACCGTGTTCAGCCCGGAAGGAACAGATGTTCACTACCGTGGCCTCCGGCGGCTGGGGGGCTCTGCCCCCCAGACCCCCCTGTGGCTTGTGCTTGTCAATATGCGACTGTGGGGTTCTTCGCTACCGTCAAGTTTTCGTCAAAGTTCGGCGATTTCTCCCTCTGCATACACATAGGAAATGCACCACACACCGTTTCGGCACCGTAGCGAAGACCCACGGTGGCGCTGTCTACTCCGTGCCTCCGGACGCGCCCCGGAGAACCCGGTGTTCGGTCAGGACGGGATTTTGGGGGAAGCGCCGGAAAATACCCCAGACCAGCAGAACCAGCAAAAATCTGAAAATCCAATTTCAAGCTACGTGCCTGCACCCCTCCCACCAAAACAAAAAAAAACACCGCGGGAGATGTGTGCCCGTGGCACACACAACACAGAAATACCAAAAATGTCACTCCAGTACAGCCGCTCTTTACTCGTATTTTGTTTGTGATGCGTTGACGCTTCCACACACAAAACCTCAACTCCTGTGATGGGGGAGGCTAGTGGTGTGCGGAGCACGTTTGGCTGTGGTGGAGTGACATTTTCTGCTCACAAGTGTGCGTAAAAAAAAATAACAGAGGAAGGGGATGGCAGGGTCACCAAGCGCCTACTTCCGAGGCTATTGACCTTGGGATCCCTCTTTGGGGACCTTGCTTTTTTCTACCTTCATACTTTTCAGCCCCCGCTCTCCGGGCGACTTGTCCAGTGAATGCCCGCCGTCGCAGAAAGTAGAGGAAGAGGGGGGGGGGGGGGGGTGGAGCGGGGGGGGGGGGGGAGGAGAGGGCGGAGGGGGAGGACAATAAACCGGCAACCGCTGATTTTTTCCCCTCCCCGCATCTAAAACTACGGCGAGTTTTTTTTTCTTCTTGCCGGTTCTCTTCTTCACAAAATCGCCGTTTTTTTTGTTGTTCTCCCGCCGTTTCTCCTTCGCCCTGCCGCCCCCGCACACACACTCCCGCACGGTAACCTTTTGTGTAGGTCGCACCGAGCAAACTCTGATGCTCTACTGTACGGACACACACCCGTGACACCCCCAAGGTCATACATCCAAACCGGTGTCAGGGGATCCTTCCGGAATGCGATACATAGGAGGGTTGGTGATTGTTTTTTTGGTGTTTCTCCCTCTCTTTGATGTGATTTTCCATTGTCGCACGCACGCACGCTTTTTTAAGCGTTTTGTTCAGTGTAGGTCGCACCGAGCGAACTCTGATGATACCCACCACTGTCACACACACACCAAGCCAGAAAACTTCATATTGCAGCGAATCATAATTGAAAAGAACCCCCTCGTGTGTGTGGCTGTGCATGGGTGTCTGACATCTCCTGTGTGTTTACCGATTCGAACTTCCTTTCCGGAGCAGTGACGATCGCAAACCGTTTGGGCTTTTGCTCCGTGCCAGTATGGCGAATGCAATGGTGAAAGGCTCACTTTTTGTTGCATCAGAGGGACATCTGACATGTAGTCGGGAGGCGGGGTGGTGCACCCTAACGGGCTGCAAGCACCTCAGCAGAGCGTGCTGGTGTCAGAGGGGGGTGGTAGATCACAAAACAAAACAAAGGGGGTCTTCGCTACGGGGTGGTCGTCAGTGCATTTTGGTGCATTTCCTGTTGAATTGGCTGAAAACTGACGAAGTTTGTCGAAGTTTGTCGACCAGCAAAGACCCCCAAAGCAAAGAAAATAAAAGTAACAACAAGCAAAAAAAACGAGCGCAAAAACAAGGCCAGAAAATAATCTGCACAGGATGCACAGAAAAATAAAAGGTGTGTCCCAGGTCACAGTGGAAAATGCTGTTGGCATCACACATGCGGACACCTAGACATGCACAAAGCAGGGCGCACCGGCTTCTCGAGGGATCATCCGCCCCGCCCCTCCTCCGCCCCATGCTTGAATGTTGACGGTGCACAATAAAGTCAAGTGAAACCAAGAAAAAGGACACTCCGGCATCCCTTTTGCATAATCGCTATTTTTTTTGCGCGTTTCCCTTTTCTTTCTTGAAAAGCTTGTTGGGGGAGCAATGCAGGCCCCAAGGGGCCTGCAAAAAAAACAAAAGAAACCATCTTACCAGCTCTCTTCTCTTTTTTCGTGTTATTCCTTTGCAGAACCTCTCTCCCTGCCATGTGACGCCGTTGCTCACACCATAGAGTGACAAAACCAGACATCACTGCACCGTCAGTTCATCTGTCTTACAGAGGGGTCGGCTTGTACTCCTGCTGGGCAACAGGAACGCCAACACAGGGCTGGGCCGGTGCAGACGGAGGGTACGAGTAGCTCGACTGCTGTGCGTAGACACCGTTCTGGTATGTCGTGGTGGTGGTGCCGGCGTAGTGCGGCGGTGCCCCGCCGTGCTGGATGATGACATGCTCGGTGCGCTGCGAAGACGCAGCGGCAGCGCCCATGCAGCAGCAGCACACAATGCAGCCTGTCACCACAGCACAGAAGATCAGGGCGGTGACAATCATCATGACCGCAAAGACGGTCATGACTGAGTCCAAAGAGTACCCACTGCAGGTGGCTGTACTGCTGTCCCACTGGCAACGCTCGGTCCTCCCGTCGGTGGTGTGGGCCACACACGTCGTCTGAGTGGTCCAGGTGGAGCACGGCAAGGACCCAGTCGGTGTTGGGGTCGTCGGCGACAGGGTCTGTGCAGCGCACGCGCCCAGAAGCGCCGCAACACAGGCAAGCATCGTTGCGCCCCGCATTGTGTTGTGTATAGTGTGAAGGAGTGTGTACGTCGACTGTGCAGTGGGTGGTCACAGCAACCGCTGGGGTGCGTGTGTGCCCACAGTGGGTTATCGCCTCAAGAGCAGGGCGTGTTCCAAAAACAATCGTGTGCAGGCGTGTATGCGTGTGTCTGACCCCGTGTGCGTGCATCCGTTGCACAGACCACGTGTGACACCCCGTGCATACAAACTTTTTGCTTGACACCTCGGCTGTGCCCTGCAGTCTGTGCATTAGTCAAGAGTGCAAGCGAGGGGGTGGGGGCGGTGCAACGTCCTTAGGGGCACACTCATCCAATGCTGCACAGCGCCATGTCAAGCCGCAAGGCAGGCAGTAGGAATACGCCTGCCGCTGGGCTGAACACCCCCCACGAGGGGAGGGGACTGGCACACTCTACAAGACCACACCACGGCAGGCCGCCCGGCAGAGCACCTGGTAGTGCCTGCTGAGGAGGAGGAGCTGGTTGCAGCGCAACAGCATGAGCGCCTGCTCGCACTGCACGTTGCGCAGCGCACGCACCTCGCGATACCCTGCCAGCTTGGCGAGGTACCGGGCTGCAAAGATCTGCCGGTTGGCACGCGCACTCCGATGCCTCAGCATGTGCACCGGGGAGCGGTGCCACGCGAGGAAGAGCGCTAGGTACCTCCGCATCACGGATTGCTCCGACAGCTCGCAGAGCTCGTCAGCCATCAGCTGCATCTCCGCACCGCGCAGGCGCCGCCGCGTGCAGTGCAGCCAACACCAATACCGCTGGCGCATGCTGGAGAAACGCACCCTGTGCAGCAGGTCGGAAGAGGCACGCACTGCCTGGCGGTGCCGCACGAAGCGCACCATCGTTGCATAGCGCATGCGAAGGGCACGCTTGTGGGTCAGTGACATCAGAGTGGTGACGTTCTCCGCAAGCAGCAGGCGACGCCTGCCCGCCAGGCGGTGCACACCCAGCACACGCAGGTAGCGCCTGAGCAGCCTCGAGTCTGCCCTCTGGGCCATGTATTCGACACGCCCTCGTGTGACGCGCTTGCTCTCCGCAACAGCTGCACGGCCCGCCAGGAAGCGCATCCACGCGTTGAAGCGCTTCCGCATCAGCAGCAGGCACAGCTTCCCCTGCATGGCGCCCATCGCCTCATTGAAGGCGCGCATCTTGTCGCGGTAGCCCAGCAGCGCGTGGTAGGCCCCGTGCACCTGGAGGGGTGCGTTGCGCCGCAGCAGCACAACCGCCTTCAGCTTGCGCTTCAGACGGCGTGTCACCCAGCGGGACAGCATCACGTAATACCGCCGGCACAGCACCTGGAAGATGTTGGCACGCAGGGCGTAGACCTGCAGGTGGGGCGGGTGTGAGGGGGGTGCAATATGCACAGGCAGGGGGCTCAGGGCTGCGTTCTCAAATGTTTGGGGCTGCTGTTTGTGTGGCAAAGCCAGGCGAACACAAGCGAGTGTGCTGAGAGCGGGGGCCGCATGCGTGCGGCTCTCTGCGAGGCAGGCCATACCCTGTCGCCGATGATTTCCTGCGCAGTCTTGCGGCGGTACCACATCAGCTTGAGGAAGTAGAGTGCCATATACTGCCTGTCAGTAGACTGCAGCAGGCGCACACACTTCCCCCTCGACAGGAAGAGGCGCAGGCTCTTCCATGCGTCTCTTGCGAGGCGGCGTTCTGTCTGCAGCAGGAGGGCGAGGGCGCGCCCTTGCTGCTCTTTGCGCATGCGGGAACGCAGCACACGCATCCCTATCTGCTCGTAGTAGCGCCGCAGGACTCTCTGTGTGGACGCGAGGGCAAGTACCTTGGCCCTCCCCTTTGTCGTGCTGGGGTCGAACCTGGCTGCGTGCCACTGGCACCACACCCCAAACTTGAGGCGCAGCAGCGACAGCGACGAGACCCCGGACAGCGCTTCGAGCGCCTGCTTCCTGCGCCTCCCCTGCGCGTGGGCGAACTCCACCACCTTGTTCTCCTGCAGCTCCGCCGCCTCGATGCCGGCCCGCCCCACCGCCTCCCCGCAGGCCAAGCCCTCCTCCTCTGCAATGTGCGCCGCACCGGCAGTGCCCTCCCACACGACATGCCGCAGCCGGCACTGCGTCATCCACAGGAAGGTCGCCACATCGCGCACGGCATACAGCACATCCTCGCGGGACGCAGTCTCCTCTGCCGCCACACTGCGGCGTGCCTTGCCTTCGGTGTGCTCCGCAGCACTGCGTGCTGCCCTGCATGCGGCACGCCACACGGCGTGGCGACGGAGCTGCGCGGTGTAGCGTCGCAGGAGCGCGAGTGCCGATGCCTCCTGCAGCGTGTGGTACTTCGTGAGGAGACGCCTGTTGCGCACCTTCAGGCATGCGTGCTGCTGCAGCAGGCTGAGGTAGAGCTGCAGCGTCGAGGCTTTGTTCTGCAGCAGCAGGTGCACCGCCTTCAGTGTTGCGGTGGACCGCCCTGTGATGCGCCGCAGCGCGACCTGCCCCTGGTCACGGATGCGGTGCCGCCCGACACACTCCCTCGCAGCAAGCCCCACACACAGCGACACGGCGTGGAGGACAATGTCACGCACATCCGCTTCGATGTCGATCAGCTCTGCCCGCTCCCCAGCCTCGTGCTGCTCGATGGCCTGCGTGTGCCGTGTCTGCAGCCATGAGAAGAACCCAGCAGAGTGCGGCCGCATCGGCGCGGCCTCGGTTGCCGCAGCAGCATGCAGCGGCGGCAGCGGCGGGGTCGCCCCAGGCCTGCAATGCGATGCAGAGGAGGAGGCGTCGGAAGAGGAAAGGGACTGCGGCAGCTTGGCGCGCCGTGGCACAGGGGAGAGAGTGCCGAGGGCGCCCTGCTGCTGGGGCTGCTGCTGCTGGTTGTGGTGGTGGTTGTGGCTCCGGTGCCATGCGCGGCGGGCGTCTAGGGCGTGCAGTGCATCGCCGCAGCCGTGTTGCGTCTCACCTGCAAGGAAGGTCTCCAGGGCACCGCTGCTGACGCGCAGCAGCGGGCCACGCTTGGGCTCGTGGTGGTGGTCGTCGTGGCGGCGGTGGGGGTTGCGGCCCCACTTCCCCCCAGGCACCGCATCCGCGACAGCAGCTGTGGGTGTGCGCGAGGCGCTGCCTGGCGCCCTGTGGCTGGCGCGCTGCCCACCCGACCCGCCACCGGGCACGGCGACGAGCAGCGCCCTCATGGCTGCCGCATGCCAGACAGGGTAACTGTCCCTGTGTGGGTGGAAGTGAGGACCCCCTCCACTTGGAGAGTTCCACCGAACCTCTTCGAAGCGTCTCTGATATTCACTCAGGTCAGGCTGGGGGGGGGGCGCTGGGTGTGGGCGTGGGTGTGGGCAGCTCGGGAGCACGGGTTATTTTTTGACTTCCTAAACTGAGTATCGCTGAGTATACTTTGCGAGCCACTGCCGGAGCAGCTCTGTTGAGGCTGCAAAAGCCCCGCTGCATATTCTTTTTTGAACCACACAAAGACCCCCACGCGGTTCCACGAGCGAGACGTGCGGGGAATGCGGAGGACGCGTGGGGGACAGGGGATGGGTGTTGCTGCCCCAGCCCTCTTAACGCCCACCATCACCACCCTTCCTCCGCACCCATCGCCCTCCTAATGAGAAACACACGAGAGCTGGAAACAAAGAAACCTTCCCGCGTTAGCTTTCGCTGCCAAAGCCTCTCTCATTTGAGGGTGGGGTGCTGTGTGGTGGCGTCACACCACACAACACCACCTCTTCTGTCCTGTGCTAAGGCGCAGTTGCAGGGCGTGGAAGCAAAAAAGTAGAGAACGGTAAAGACCCAGAGGCGGCCTTTCCCGTTATTCGCTCTTCAGGCAGGGTGGCGTCTGAGATCGATTGATACGCTCAGGCTGTGTTGTGACAGTATGCTGTGGGTGGGGGCAAAGAAGGCTAAAAGAAGCGAAACGGAGGCCCGTCCTACTGGAGGGCTTCTGGAAGAACGGCCAAAAAATCGTTCAAAGCGTGCGTTGACGCTTCCTTCACACTGTGCGCTGCTGCCTTGATGCGGGTGGGGATCATGGACACGAGATAGCTCGCCACACAGAAAGGGGCAGGGTCGTTCGGAAGGACACCGACACATTTACACATCATGCATGGCATGTCGTGTGATTTTCAAAGAAGATGCAGAAATATTCCCCAGTTGCGTGCGCCCCGAGCTGTGCATACCGAAGAACCATATAGATGAGGCAAAAGGCGTCTGCTGATTGCACAAAATCACAGATATGACAGGCGCCCTTGCAACGACAAAATAACGATACGACATCAGAAAAGGGAGAGAAGAACCGGGGGTGTGTGCATTTATCGATTGGCGAGAGCGCCCGCTGTTTGTTGCACAAAACAAATGAAAACATACCCGGAAATCCTGCTGTGCCTTGCCCATCCTGTGTAGAAGTCCCCTGTCCAACTGGCAAAAGAAATCCGGACACACCCATTGGATTGGAGGGCTTGGGCACAAAAGTTGGCCTCATGTTACCTCTGCCCGACAAGAGGGGTACAAACAGCCATTCGGACCGGGGACCTCTACACGGGGAGGCAGTCACCAAACTCACAAAGAAAATCATACGTGCCTCCTGCTGTGTGGAGTGGCAGCAAAGCGTGGGAAGCAAAACTGGCCACGCCGGGCTATCAAAATAGTTGGGAGACATCACCCTCATGTGCCACCCCAGGAGCCGTGGTTGAGGAGGTAAAGCGATGGGAACAGTGTGCACGTGATATGTGGCTCAACGGTGCGCCGGAGTGACAATCGAATAGGCTTGGACTTCATCTGATACACTTCACATTCATACATCAGGTTGCAAGAGTTTATGATCCATAGATGTACCGCCCTTGGAAAAAAAAGGGGAAAAAGGGCGCCCCAGGGGCACTTAGCCCTTTTTCGAAAAAGGGCTCCTGAGGGGCGAATCTACCGCTAAAAAACGGGCAAAAAGGGCGAAAAATGGCCGAAAAAAAAAGGGCGTTCCTCAAAAAAGGGCGGGTCAGGGGCGGAAAAATGGGGGTTTTCTGGGTGGGCTACTGGACTTTATTTGGGCACACAGAGGTGCCTTGCGCCACGTGGCGCACGGCAGCTGGCAAGCTGACCATGGCCAATTGGCTACGCACGAGGGAGGAAATGTAGATGTGTAAAGCCGCTTGGACTGGGCGGCAACCCGTGTAACGTGTAACAACAACAACCTATTTTCGCGAGCAGCCGAACGTGCTGCACCGTGCACAGGTTCTCTCACAGTGAGACCGTCGAACCACTCTCATCACTGGACTCCGGGTCAGCACCTTCCTGGAACCTGTTCTTCACATCCTTGTTGACGAAAAGCATTGCCCGCACGGACAGATTCTGTTCTGTGAGGCGGCGGCGCCTCTTGTTGCTGGTGAACACATGCATGCCAGAAAAGGCACTGTCAACATGTGTCACCACGCAACTCAGGCTCAGGACGAGATCGGCGAATGGTTTCAAAGAAGGCCAGTCCGCCTCATCCAGTGTGGACCAGTACGACCTGGCATTTCCAGCGAAAGAGTGCTTGTTCAGAGCCCACGTCTTGTACTCCTCTTCGACTGCCGGTGACCACCACAGGGGAAACGCAGAGCGCAGAGCGTCGACCAGCAGGTTCGCGTCCTCCACATGAAGTGTCACAACCGAAGGGTGGAGGAACTGCACACTCTCGAACATGGCGTGGTTCTTGTGGTTCTTGTAAGCATCTTCAATCTTTTTAGCCAAGCCGGTGGATGCACTGCGTTGCGATTCAGTCAATTCGACACCAGCATCATCAGCGACCTGTTCAGGATCGTTCAGAGAACGAACCAACCCGTCGAATATCGACTTTATCGACTCGATTTGGGGGCTCTTGCGTGAGGTGTCGCAGAGACGGTCGCTTGCCGATGCCACGGGCCGCAATGCAGCCTCCATCAAACGGATGTCGCACCACGCCTGGTCAACAGCCTCCCGAGGGCCGTTGAAGAGCTCCAGTAATTTTCTGGCAGACTCGCAGGCCTTGCTCTTGAAGGTGGCGCACTCCTCTGCCACAAAGCCCATGATGGCTGCCTGTCTCTCCGACACGTGAAGGACGTGACGATACGACGAGGTGTACCGAGTGCCGCCCGAGTTCACGAGGTTTTCGGCGTTGACCTTTTCGACAACCTCCACACCGAGATGGTCGATGACGTCCTGGATGGTCGACAGCGTGATGATGTCATCGGGTATGTTGTGTGTCCTCAGTTCCGCCCGGTACTCCTCCAGAGTATCTGCTGCCTTCTTCGTAGTGAACAGCTGGTGGACATGCGCATCCCGCAGGCTCAGCATCTTCTTTCTCAAGAGGTCATGAGGCGCCGCAGACGGGGCCTGCAGGAGCTTCTTCTGGAAGCTGAGGTACCTCTCCGCACGAGTTGTTGCCTTGAACATCATCTGCTTAGTGAGGAGCAGTATGTTGTAGGCAGCGGGCATGGTCTGCAAGAAACACCTGACGGCGTTGTGCAGGCAGTGCCCAACGCACCAGACAACCTCGAGCTTCTCTGTCAAGCCCTTTACTCCGGCGACGTTGTATGACGCCCGATCCAGGAGAACATACCGGGCAGAAGGGAACTTCTCTGCGACACGGGCAAGGATATCGTGCATCGCCCCGGAGGTGATGGTGGTACCATCCTCCAGCCAGAACGTATCCACCCACACATCCGAAGTGACGGCCCGCACCCCGACAATCTGGTTGCGGACGGAGGTGCCGTCGATAGCCACCCCTGTGGAGCGTTTGACAACAGCATCCACGAATGCCAGGTCCTCCTTGAGAACCTGCGCGAATGATGCACTGATGCGCTTGCATTTCGGGAAGGTCTCGAGGATATGACGACGGATAAACACCGCCATCCAGGATGCCTGGGTGTCTGTGAGGCCACCGTACGCACATGCAGCGGCAAAATCCTTCTTCATGGCCTGCAGAGAAGAGCCCCCCGCTGACGTGACACTCGGGACTTTCGTCGGGACACTCGGGACGTCGTCGGCCTCGGCATCGGTGCTGTCAGCACCATCATCATGACGCCTGCAGGCGTCATCATCCTTCTTCTCCGCAGGCTTGCATCCCTGGTGGCGGGCCGTCCTGGCGTGCGCCGAGAGGGCGTCCATGTGCACGACTTCACGCATCTGCCAGAATGGGAAGGACGTGACAAACAAGGCAATCAAGGACCATACCTTCTCGCACCAAGTGTCAAAAATGATCTTGTCCGCAGGATCATAGCCTGCTGCGATCAGGATGTCGCGCATCGGCTTTGCGGTGATTTCCCGCACTGTGCAGAGGGTGTACCCCATCTTCTCCAGGGCGGCGCGGTGCTCCTTCCACACGAAGGCCGGGGTCACATTCGCCTTATGCGACCGCGTATTCTTCGCAGGGCTCTTCTCTAGCTCTTGCGACAGCTGGCGCGCCGGGACAGCCACCGACGTGGCCTTCTTCCCCGCTGGCTTCTGACCGGGCTTCTTGGCTGCTGCCTTCGTCGCAGTCGGCGTTGTCGGTTCCGCAGGTTTTGGTGCTGTCGAAGCCGCGGGAGCACTCGCAACGACTGTCGATCTCGCACGCTTATTATCGCGGGAATTGGCTGGTCGCTGCCCCTGGCTGCTCGAGGTTCTCTTGCCCGCCGGCGGCATAGTTCTGTGCCGTGTCCTGTCGGATGGTAAATTTAATTACAACCCCGTGTAATTGTGATTGCATACGCGAACGAAGGAAATTGCAGGACACGCTGCTCACCGGAGGGCAGCATCAGCACCACTTCGGCTATCCGCGTGGTAGGAACACAAGGCGGAGCGGGGATGCGAGGGGTGGTGCTATGGGCGGAGGACGCGCGTCTGACCGCCGAAGTGGATATGACCGGACGGTACCGCGGCGCACGGGACTGGTGGACTTCGACGGATCGACCTGAAATGACGTGGACCGGTAACAACGAGCAGGCATCACTCGAGCTTCCACACCTCAAACGACGTGGAAAGTGCTCAACGGGCGGGCGGTCCTTCTTTTCCGGGTCACCTCGACGGCCTCCGACAGCGGCAAGGACGTGCCAAGTGTTGGACCACCTTCATTTGGTTCGAATTTTTAAAATGTGGAAATCGTGGGCAAGCAGCAAGTACTGTGCTGTGGGGGACAGAATCGACGTGTTTCTTTGAAGAAACAACAACCTGCGGGTTACCTCTGGGGTCGATGTCCAAAGGGACGCGACACCAAGGGGGTGCCACACCGCTCGTGTTGGGAATTGGGTTTCTTCACCTTCGGTGAAGGCGGAGTGTTCATATAAGCAAAATTTACGTACACAAGCAGCGCTCAACCATACACCAGCAAACCAAGCAGGTAGCTGCCGAAGGATCGGTTCGTGCACCTGAGTCTGTACTCTATCTGATCTATTCCGGCTTTTCATGCTTGTCCTTTCAGGCCGGAGGTCTCTCTCTCAAGGCATGTAGTCATTCTCCCTTTGCCACAGACCAGTGGGAGTGTGTTTATGTGGAGTCACCTAGGGGGTCTTCGCTACGGGGTGGTCGTCAGTGCATCTTGGTGCATTTCCTGTTGAATTAGGTGAAAACTGACGGAGTTTGTCGAAGTTTGTCGACCAGCGAAGACCCCCCTAGAGTCACAGTTATTCGGTGCCACCACGAGAGAGAGTCCAGATTCAGACCGTGTGTCATCCTCTTCCACGGCCAGGCAGAGCTTGCGCGGGGGCAAGATGGCTGAGTTGCCGGGCGTCTACAGATGCTCCACACACACGACGAGCGCCAGCAGGAGTACTGGTTTCCGACCGATTCCCGACCACCTCTAATTCCACAAGGGCGCAGGCAGCCATATGGGGGGGTTTTTTTTTTCATGTCGCTCCCGTTGGTCACTTCGCTGCTTTGAGTCAGCCACGTGGCGGAAGCCGGACCGCAGGGAGGGGCGTTGCGCCCGTTGACGCCTCTCACTCCTCATGTGCCTTGAGTAGCTGCCAGGTGGGTCTGCTTTGAGGCGGGGAATCGCGTCAGGCCAAACAGCCACTGCGAGGACGTCTCCCCTAAAAGAAAAGAAAGAATGTGGGAAGGGGACGGGGGTGGGATGGGTGGGCAGCGCAAGCCGGAAGGAGCGCCTCCCATGGGGCGGAAGCTCACCCGACAGCATAAAATGCTGCGAAAACAACAAAAAAGGGAAAATAAACCACGCACACCACAACATCAATAAAACCAAAGCCGTGCAGAAAGGGCCCCTCCGCATATATGAAACAGGGCACACAGCGGAAAAAGAGTTACCAGAGCTTGCTTTAGTTTCCCCTCGGAGGAGGGTAATCACAGGGGGCGCCACGTGAAGGCAGCAAGTTGGATTTTATCCCCCCTGGAGGGCATACCCGGGTTTTCATTCCATTCCCAGACATCCGAACATAGTCACCTAGGGGGGCCACCACGCAAGGCCGCTGACATGCACAGTCTCACGCCGCTTTGTGTACGTAAATCTGCACCCAAAGTTGCCCTGCCCCACCGCCCCCCAACCGCCCGGTAGGTAAGACCCTCGGGGTGCTGCATCCCCATCATCGGGTCACCTAAACTTTCGGCAAAAAAGCACTCCGTCTTGAATGTTTATTTTACAATTCTGAAAAAGAAAAGCAGCGAAAATCAAGGCAACAAGGCAGCAATGCGATGGGTGCATGAGCTTGCATGGGGGTGGGGGCAGAGGGCGGGGCCAGGGCTGGGGTCAGGGGAATGGGCTGTTCAGTGGAGGTTCTGAGTACGGCCGCCAAGGCGTCTTCTGCCTTTCCGGCTCTCATTACTCACAGATGCAGAATCCTTAGGAAATCGATAAATTTTGGCCGCAAAAAGACGACACCACCGAAAAGTCACCCAAAAACGTCGAGAAACCTGTTTCTGGGCCTATTTTGCACCCAGAAACACGTTTTTGAGCCTCTGTGAAAAATCCGATTTTTTCACATTTTTCGCGATTTTCGCATTGTCCTCGCCCAGCCAAAAATCGATTTTTGGCTGGGAAATGCAGGGAAATGCAAAAAATCAACGAATTACGCCGTTTTAACCCCTTTCGTGCACTTTTTGGTCCTACAAGGGGGAATATGGGGTGTTGGGCCCCCCTACGACTTGTGTTTTTTTTTGGCTGAGGCGCCCCTGAGGAGCCCCTGAGGCGCCCCTCAGGAGCCCTTCAGGAGCCCCTGAAACGCCCTTTTTTTTTCCAGGGGCGTTTCAAGGGCGTTTCAGGGGCTAAGGAAAAGTTTCACGGGCGAAACGCCATTTTTGACCGATTTTTTTCCCGCCCTTTTTCTCCTTTTTTTTCCAAGGGCGGTACATCTATGAATGATCACAGCACGCATGAATGAAGAGGGATCAGGAGTCAAAACGCCATCAGTTGCACGCACATGACAATTTTCAAAAGAACATAGGGGCGATCTCAGTGGGGCTGCTGCCCTTCACGCGGCGCAACACGCCCTCCGCCCCCACTCACACAGAGAGGCCACGATTCACACAGGGTGTACCTACGTGAAAAGGGGTTGCTGCAAGGCACGCACTCCCGGCAGCATCATTTTGCTTGGCTGGAAGATAAGGCGTATATACACCACGCATAAGATGGGGCAACAGTTGTGTTTCGTGACACAACCCTACGCACACGATGATCTGTTTCGTGTCGGGCGCACGTCCGATGTGTGCACACACTTGGGCCTATGATATCACTGATGCAGCTTTGGTGCTGCGCAGTGTGGCAGGGTCCAGGCGATGAAACAAGACACTACGCACGAGACAAAGGCAAAGTGCTGCGGTGGCTGCAGCTGATGGAGAAGCAAGCACCACAACGGACAAACACATCGGGAAGTACCAGCGGCAGCCGTCACTCAGCGACACACGCACGATGAGAGCTGCGACGAATGCAGCGAATACGGTCCCAACACAGGCCATAGTCAGAGCAGACCGATCTGCAAGCGTCTCTGTACCCTCTCCTTCAGGGAGGGCGTTGAAGTCATAGGCGATCCAAGGGGCTATTTCGACAAGGCGATATGCCCAGAGGAACGGTGCTACAGAGCAGGCAATCACATCCATGATCTGTTCCCGCTTGGGGACAAGATCAGGCGTTGGAGACACGTCGGAGTGCAGGAGGTGCAGTTCAAACGCATCGGACTCCCTCCCGAGTGCCGCGCAGGCCGCGCCATGGACTGATTTTGCAAGCGTCCTCAGAAAGAGAAGAGATGCGAAGCCTTCAGACCCTGAGAGCTTCCGTTCCACCCCACGCAGCGTGTCGACCTGTGCGGGGTATGGTGGGGTGTGATACCAACTGCAGGCAGCACCGCTATGGCCTTGCTCGCTTCAACCTCCGCATCCGGCTGACATCCAGACATGTGACGCCGATATGCCTTTTCAATATTTTCATTGGCTTGGACCTGCAGCTTCCGCCAGCCCACACCCCCTCCCCGGAATGGAACACACCTGAAAGGTCACCGACTCACGCATGCTCTCACACGACTTGAACCCCGGGCTGACGGCACACCCCGGGAGAAACCACAGTCGGGCACCTCCGCTGTGCGTCTTGCCTCCGCAATGCGGGGGTGGGGACCACGGGGCGCACTCCAGATGCATTGCATTGACGATGTTGCCCACATGCGTCTCGGCGCGGATGCGGTATGCCGGGATATCGCTGCTCTGGGCGGTGTGGAGGGCCTCGGGCCACTTGGTGTGGTCCCGTTTCAGCGACTCGCTAGAGAGAGCTTCGAACCGCTGTATGCTCACGTTCGCTCCGAGGAGAATAAGGACGGGGATGGCGGCATCAAGGAGGTTCACCATTTAGTGTACTGCCGCCCTACCTCCAACCCCACACCGCAGCTTCCTACAGGGTGTGTGTGTACGTTGAATGTAAAGGGGTGGGGAGATGGCATCAAGAGCAAGGTGGGGGGGGGGGGGGGGGAAGGGGTAACCGTGCCGCCTGTCGGGAGGGAACCACTCGTGCCCCTCCGCCCTCACCCACTCTGTGCCCCCCCCCCCCCCCCCCACCTCCCGCACCCCACCCCACGTTGCCCCCCTCAGGGGGGGTATCGACGAACCCCACGAATTTTGAGAAAGTGTACGGAGGGCGCAACCCCACACGCCCCGGGGGGAGGGGGCGGAGGTTGGGATATCACACACAACGCACCGCCAAAAAAACCTTTCGCGGACAGCGCCCTGACGCAGCAGCCAAAAAGAAAGGTTCGCTTGGGGAGGTGGAGAATGCGCTGTGCGTGCCCACCCCTGGGTCTAGGATAGGAGGTGTATGTCAGAGGGGAGCGAAGGGAATCAGCCCGATCAATCAAATGAATACACTCCACACCATCACCCCTCCCCCCTGGGGCTTTTTGTGATTTTGGCATCAACAGTCGCCCGCCCTACGAGGGAGAGCTCACGGGGGGTGCCGCTGCACGGACTCGATCTGCCCCGTTTGACGCCGCTTCCCCTGTAGAGTTGGGGTGGAAGGGGCGTCGCTCCCCTTTTCTTTTCAGGCTCGACAACCACAGCTCGGCTCGAACCGTCAAATATCCGTGCAAGGAGGGCCCCGCTCCCGCCCCCCCCTCAAGCCTTTTTGAGAACCGAAACCTTCCGGAGGAGCGCAGGTGTGGTTATCGCAGAACCCGCGCGCACAGACACAGACACAGACACACCTTGAATGTTCTATTGGGAAAAAATCGACGTTTGTTACCCACCCTTCCCCAGCAAAAAAAAGAGAAAAAAAACAGGCGTGTAAAAACAGAGAGGAGAAAGAAAAAACAGTTTCCCCCCGGGGGGGGGGGGGGCTAGGCTATTTTTTGACGACGCACCACACTTTATACCCAAGGCTGTGCGAATGCCCGACAGAAAGCCCTGTTGAGAGCGGCATTGGAGGCGGGGGGGGGGGGGAAATCCCCCCTCTCCAAATCGTACTCTTTTCGCTTTGTTGTTGTAGACACCCCTGTCCAGCGAACTGTGGGAGAAACAGTTTCCGGACTGCTATTTGTTGAGCGCGCACACTGTGTCAAGGCTGTGTTGAGGCCCTGTGAAGTGGCATGAAGGTGCGAATCCAAAAGCTCCAGTCGTACGATTTTCCTTCGCTACTTCGCGACTTTCGCTACGCTTCGTCGCTCGTAACTAGGAATACAAAAAGTGGCTTCAGGCAAATGATCCCCTCCGGTCATTCCCGGATTCGCTCCTCTCTTCATCTCGCGAAGGGGCTGTTTTCTTGAGCAACAAAGAGTCGCTCTGTGCGCATCACGCGGCCCACCCCGCCACCCCATCCGGCTTCATCAACCGGGTGTGTGGTTCGGCGGCACGTGATGCGGCCACCACCTTCAGTGAAACCTTCAGGATGCCCGCCCGACAATAACGCACCTCAGCCTCCTTTTTTCACACCGAACAATGCAGGGGGGCTGGATCTACCGGTAACACATCAAAATAAACGCACTTCACGCACGCACGTGTGGATGCGCAAGCGAAGATGAGCGGGTGGGAGGGAGAGAGAGAGAGATGAACTGGAATCATCCCGACAACAATACGAGGGTGACGCACGAGACGCTGTGGGAGGGGGGAAAGGGGAAAGGAGATGGGGCGGGGGGGGGGGGGGGGGGTTGGGTATAGCTATAAGATAGGAGATGGGGGGGGGGGGGGAGATGGGGGGGAGGATAGGGGTGGAGGGCGTGCGAGGTGAATATCTGCAACTGCTATCACACACACACACACACCTCCCCCCCCCCCTCCCATTCACGTTAACCTTTTATTTTGCTTAGTGGCGGTCGCACGGAGTGGCGTACACCAAACACACACACCCGCACACTCAAGCCCTCAAGACTCTTGAAGCGGCCTGACTATTTAGTGTCTTCGTCGCAGCAAGGGGGCGATATATACCGCCTTTTTTTATTGATTTCACGTGTCAGTGTTTGACTTTTTCGCAACTTCATTTCTTCCTTTTCTCCCTCTCCAACCCCACCCGTGACACCACCAGGGTTTAGCTAGCCCTGGTCCGATTATCCCCGGTTCTTCGCTGAAGAGACGCGGCCGGGGGGAGGGGTACGAAGAGTACGCGTCGAAACCGGTGTCACGTCGTGTTGGGGAATCCTTCGGGAGTGCGATACTGAAGGGGAGGTGCTACTGCCCGTGCAGGGCGACACCGCCTTAAAACTTTATAACCACACACAAACCCTCTATTCCCCCAGGCCTGATGAGCAAACCCCCCTGCCCCATGTTGTGACTTCCTTTCTACCTTGCACAAAACATCCCATTTGCCCCTTTACTTCCTTCGAAAGTGTTGTGACTTCCCCCCTACCCCACCCCTCGGGAGTGCCACTCCTCTGGTGGTTAAAAGTGACCCGCCGTTGTGCCTTCGGCATCTGTTGCGTGTGCCGTCGTATTCTTCCTATGCACTAGTTATAGCTATCCGGGGGCGGTCTGCTGTCGCACCAGCGGGCTGCCCCACCTCTGCACCCTCGGTTTTTAAGATGTTCGCCACAGTGGAGAATGATCCCCTTCTCTGTGGCGATCGAGCCAAGCTGGACGAGGTTCGCCTTCGGGCGAAGGTCATGTGGGCGGACAAAAGGTGCCTGCTCCTGAGACTCATCAGCAACCTGCTTCTTCCTTCAAGCCCTCAAGACTCTTGAAGCGGCCTGACTATTTAGTGTCTACGTCGCAGCAAGGGGGCGATATATACCACCCTTTTTATTGATTTCACGTGTCAGTGTTTGACTCTTTCGCAACTTCATTTCTTCCTTTTTCTCCCTCTCCAACCCCACCCGTGACACCACCAGGGTTTAGCTAGCCCTGGTCCGATTATCCCCGGTTCTTCGCTGAAGAGACGCGGCCGGGGGGAGGGGTACGAAGAGTACGCGTCGAAACCGGTGTCACGTCGTGTTGGGGAATCCTTCGGGAGTGCGATACTGAAGGGGAGGTGCTACTGCCCGTGCAGGGCGACACCGCCTTAAAACTTTATAACCACACACAAACCCTCTATTCCCCCAGGCCTGATGAGCAAACCCCCCTGCCCCATGTTGTGACTTCCTTTCTACCTTGCACAAAACATCCCATTTGCCCCTTTACTTCCTTCGAAAGTGTTGTGACTTCCCCCCTACCCCACCCCTCGGGAGTGCCACTCCTCTGGTGGTTAAAAGTGACCCGCCGTTGTGCCTTCGGCATCTGTTGCGTGTGCCGTCGTATTCTTCCTATGCACTAGTTATAGCTATCCGGGGGCGGTCTGCTGTCGCACCAGCGGGCTGCCCCACCTCTGCACCCTCGGTTTTTAAGATGTTCGCCACAGTGGAGAATGATCCCCTTCTCTGTGGCGATCGAGCCAAGCTGGACGAGGTTCGCCTTCGGGCGAAGGTCATGTGGGCGGACAAAAGGTGCCTGCTCCTGAGACTCATCAGCAACCTGCTTCTTCCTTCAAGCCCTCAAGACTCTTGAAGCGGCCTGACTATTTAGTGTCTACGTCGCAGCAAGGGGGCGATATATACCACCCTTTTTATTGATTTCACGTGTCAGTGTTTGACTCTTTCGCAACTTCATTTCTTCCTTTTTCTCCCTCTCCAACCCCACCCGTGACACCACCAGGGTTTAGCTAGCCCTGGTCCGATTATCCCCGGTTCTTCGCTGAAGAGACGCGGCCGGGGGGAGGGGTACGAAGAGTACGCGTCGAAACCGGTGTCACGTCGTGTTGGGGAATCCTTCGGGAGTGCGATACTGAAGGGGAGGTGCTACTGCCCGTGCAGGGCGACACCGCCTTAAAACTTTATAACCACACACAAACCCTCTATTCCCCCAGGCCTGATGAGCAAACCCCCCTGCCCCATGTTGTGACTTCCTTTCTACCTTGCACAAAACATCCCATTTGCCCCTTTACTTCCTTCGAAAGTGTTGTGACTTCCCCCCTACCCCACCCCTCGGGAGTGCCACTCCTCTGGTGGTTAAAAGTGACCCGCCGTTGTGCCTTCGGCATCTGTTGCGTGTGCCGTCGTATTCTTCCTATGCACTAGTTATAGCTATCCGGGGGCGGTCTGCTGTCGCACCAGCGGGCTGCCCCACCTCTGCACCCTCGGTTTTTAAGATGTTCGCCACAGTGGAGAATGATCCCCTTCTCTGTGGCGATCGAGCCAAGCTGGACGAGGTTCGCCTTCGGGCGAAGGTCATGTGGGCGGACAAAAGGTGCCTGCTCCTGAGACTCATCAGCAACCTGCTTCTTCCTTCAAGCCCTCAAGACTCTTGAAGCGGCCTGACTATTTAGTGTCTACGTCGCAGCAAGGGGGCGATATATACCACCCTTTTTATTGATTTCACGTGTCAGTGTTTGACTCTTTCGCAACTTCATTTCTTCCTTTTTCTCCCTCTCCAACCCCACCCGTGACACCACCAGGGTTTAGCTAGCCCTGGTCCGATTATCCCCGGTTCTTCGCTGAAGAGACGCGGCCGGGGGGAGGGGTACGAAGAGTACGCGTCGAAACCGGTGTCACGTCGTGTTGGGGAATCCTTCGGGAGTGCGATACTGAAGGGGAGGTGCTACTGCCCGTGCAGGGCGACACCGCCTTAAAACTTTATAACCACACACAAACCCTCTATTCCCCCAGGCCTGATGAGCAAACCCCCCTGCCCCATGTTGTGACTTCCTTTCTACCTTGCACAAAACATCCCATTTGCCCCTTTACTTCCTTCGAAAGTGTTGTGACTTCCCCCCTACCCCACCCCTCGGGAGTGCCACTCCTCTGGTGGTTAAAAGTGACCCGCCGTTGTGCCTTCGGCATCTGTTGCGTGTGCCGTCGTATTCTTCCTATGCACTAGTTATAGCTATCCGGGGGCGGTCTGCTGTCGCACCAGCGGGCTGCCCCACCTCTGCACCCTCGGTTTTTAAGATGTTCGCCACAGTGGAGAATGATCCCCTTCTCTGTGGCGATCGAGCCAAGCTGGACGAGGTTCGCCTTCGGGCGAAGGTCATGTGGGCGGACAAAAGGTGCCTGCTCCTGAGACTCATCAGCAACCTGCTTCTTCCTTCAAGCCCTCAAGACTCTTGAAGCGGCCTGACTATTTAGTGTCTACGTCGCAGCAAGGGGGCGATATATACCACCCTTTTTATTGATTTCACGTGTCAGTGTTTGACTCTTTCGCAACTTCATTTCTTCCTTTTTCTCCCTCTCCAACCCCACCCGTGACACCACCAGGGTTTAGCTAGCCCTGGTCCGATTATCCCCGGTTCTTCGCTGAAGAGACGCGGCCGGGGGGAGGGGTACGAAGAGTACGCGTCGAAACCGGTGTCACGTCGTGTTGGGGAATCCTTCGGGAGTGCGATACTGAAGGGGAGGTGCTACTGCCCGTGCAGGGCGACACCGCCTTAAAACTTTATAACCACACACCCGCACACCCTGTGCGGGCGCCGTCCACTGTCAAACAGACGTGGGGCAAGCGCCCCCCGGAGCTGTGGGTGGCCCTCTGCGACTGGCTGCGGGGCCTGAAATGGGGGCCGCAGGGAGGGGAGCACACCGTGACCCTCATGGAGTTGGCTGTCGACTTCGAGCTGTCGACCGGCCTCACCCTCCCAGAAGTCGAAACGCGCCGCATCCGCCCCCACACACCTGACCCCCCTGAGAGGGGGCCGCGGGAGGCCCGCCCACGCATCCCCGAGGGCGCATCCCCGGGGCTCACCCTCTACTTCGACGGCGGAGCAAGGGACAACGGCACCCCCTTCGCCCTGGCGGGTGCAGGTGCGGTGCTCTACCGAGACGGCCTCAAGGTGTCGGAAGAGATCCTCCCTCTGCTGAACGTACGCAGCAACAACATCGCTGAGTACGAAGGGGTTCGGGCGGGCCTACGGCTGCTCAGAAGGGGCGACCCGCCCCCTGAGGGGAACGTTACGGTGCGGGGTGACTCGCAGGTGGTGCTGCGACACCTAAAAGGGGAAGCGGTTTGCCGCGATAAATCCCTCCGCCCCCTCTTCCTCAGCACGGCACGGCTGGCTGCCGACCTCGGGCCCCGGATCACCCTTACGTATGAGCACGTGAAAAGGGAACTCAACGTCGATGCGGACGCCCTGAGCAACGCCGCCATGGACGAGGCTGAGAGGCAGGGGGAGACCTCGCAGGAGCAGCTGCGGCAGGACTTCGCAGCCTTCCAGAAGAGCATCCTGGGCAAGGCTCACTCGTTGAGGCAGCTCTGCGAGGTGGTGCGCAAGACTTCCAAGCAACCATGGCACTGTGGCCACACTGCGAGCTCCACTGTCCTCACCGCGATCGGGGGAACCGTGGCAGGGGGCCTGTCCAGGAGAGCCCAGCTCAGCCCAGCCACCGAGTCGGTGATGCGCAGCCTCCAAGCGCACACGGCAGGCCCGGGCTTGAACCAGCGGGACACAGCCTTCCACTCCCGCGGCATGGCGTGGGCCGCAACCTTCGCACCGCAGCCCCACTACCCAGAGGGGTGGCAGCAAGCGGCCCAGCAATGGACTGCCAGCAGCCGGCAAGCCAACGCCCGGACAGGACGGTCATGGGAACGACGGGGCGCTGCTCCCCGGACTGCCCCCCCTGGAGCCAGACGGAACGCGAAGATGCTTACCTGCGCTCTGCACTGGAAACCCCGCTGCGTGGACTGCCGGCGCCGGCGCCTCTCGGAAGAGGACTGCTGCCGGGACCACCACGGGAAGAACGACGGCTTGCAAGTCACCATGGAATTTTGCAAGACGCATCGCATGGGCCGGTGCGGGGACTGCCACAGCAGTGCGAAATCACTCACACACTGTTGCGGCACGCACCACGCTGGCTATGCCTCACGCCCTCCTCGGAGTGGCACTGAGTTGGCCCCACACTCTAACCCGAGTGGGGCATCCGCTGTGACGTAGGGGTGGGCGGGGAGTGGGCACAGATCCGCGCAGGGTTACCCACTTAAAACCACTATCACTACACACACCCGCACACATTAATCATTGTGTTTTGTGCATATAGGTCTCGCCGAGCGAACTCTGGTGACACCTACACCGTTATCCCCCCCCCCCCAATTTTGGGACGAGATTACTTTTTGAGAATTTTGTTGCCGCTAAAGAAAAAGATGGGCAAAGATGGGCACCGATGAGAGATGCCTCTCATTGGGGAGGGGGGAGGCACTGGGGGTGGGGGGGGTGCCAAAACCCACTCACAAGGGGATACTTCGATCAGCAGGGATGCTGAGAAAGCGCGTTTTGTGTGTGGTGGCCGGGTCCCCCCACCCCCCACCCCTGTTTATTCCAAAAGAGAGAAAAAAAACACGTCGAAGATGTGACGGGCGAAGAAGGGGGTCGGGGGTCTGCCCCGGGAGGTAGCAAAGAACCCCACCCCACCCCACCCACCCCAAGCCATAAAAAAAACGTTGGAAACAATTAAAAATGCAAATGGGGGTCTTCGCTACGGGGTGGTCGTCAGTGCATCTTGGTGCATTTCCTGTTGAATTAGGTGAAAACTGACGGAGTTTGTCGAAGTTTGTCGACCAGCGAAGACCCCCAATGAATATAAACACTGACGAGCGCTGTCGCACACCACACGCAGGCTCCCACCCACCCCCCCCCCCCACACGCACTCCTCCCTCCCCAACACCCTCACACAACGAGAACCTTCCTGCAGCAACGCAGCGAGCACCTCCATGGATATGATGCAATACACGATGCCGTCTTTTATTTTCTCTATTTTGCTGCTGCTGCTGCGAAACAAAACCCACCCCCACCCGACCGCCATTTTCACATTCCTTTGGGATTGGCCGACCTTGCCGATACGGGGGGAAAAGATGCGCATTCAGCTTTGAATCGTCTCAACCACCGCCACGCCTCTAAGCCACTTCCGAGTCCCCTCTCCAGTCACGCACACGCTCAGCTGTGTTGAGTGTTGGTCGCACCGAGCGAGCTCTGGTGCGACACCCACTGTGCGTGGCCTGCGTGGGTGGGTTGCTCACAGCTTCGCCGCCAGGCCGCTCACCAGCTCCTGGTAAGCAGCCTGCGTCAGGGGCAGGTACGTCTTGTCGACCGGGTGGAAGAACCTGCAGGGGTGCAATGTGATGACAGAAAGGAAGGACAGCACAAAGTGATTCGCCACGAGAATAATGCAGCCAAGACCCCTTCCCCTCACCCTCCCTTGATGGGGTGCTTTTCTGCGCTAGCCACGCCGCGTTGACATACCACATGACGTCCTTCACAGCCTCGGGGTTGAACCCCTGTTTCTTGTACTCCACCTTCATGTGCTTGAAGGTGCCCGTCGTGTCCATCCCCGTCAGGAACCGGATGAAGAGCGGCACCTGTTTTGGCAGTGTGTTCGCAGTGCATGCCCCCCTCCCCTGGCCCAAACCCCCCAACCGCATTGATGAGACTACCACCCACCCACCCACCCACCCCTCCTGTGCAGGCCCCACCCCCACCCCCACCCCAACACCCACACCATACCGAGTAGGAGGGGAGGTTGGCACTGCAGTAGGTGGCGAACTTCTCAGCGTCGAGCTGCACGCCGTCCTCCATGCGCAGGGCCACCATGCAGCCGCGGCCGTCCTTCCCGGGGATCTGGACGCCGTACACCGATGCCTCCACGATGCCGGGGAAGGTCGAAAGCACCTCAGACACCTCCATGGTGGACACGTTCTCACCCTTCCAGCGGAAGGTGTCGCCGATGCGGTCCACGAAGTAGGTGTACCCACCCTGCTCCTTCACAAGGTCCCCGGTGCGGAAGTAGGAGTCGCCCTTGACGAACACGTCGCGCATCACCTTCTTGTCGGTCTCCTTGGCGTTGGTGTAGCCCGCGAAGTCGGCGACCTGACCCTGAGGGGTCTCCAGCATCTTGATGGGGGTCAGCAGCTCGCCGACCTCGCCGTCCTTCACCCGGACGCAGTGCTTCGTCACCTTGTCGCGCACCGGCACCTCCTCCTCGACGTCGAACTTCACGATGATGGAGGGCTTCAGGGCGGCCAGCAGGGGGCCCTGCCTGGAGATGGCGCCCTGCCCCTCGTAGTTGCGGCACAGGTTGAACATCATGGCGTTGCCCTCGGTGGCGCCGTAGAACTCCCCGACCTCGGGGATGTTGAAGCGGCGCTGGAACTCGTTCCAGATCTCCGGGCGCAGCCCGTTGCCGACAGCGATGCGCAGCTTGTGCTTGTCCTCAAACCCGGAGTCGGGCACGGCCAGCAGGTAGCGGCACAGCTCCCCGATGTACTGCATCACGGTGGCGCCGTACTGCGTGCACTCCTTCCAGTGGTTCGTCGCAGAGAACTTCCGGCGCACAATGTAAGTCGCCCCTTCCGTGACAGCCTGGATGGCACCAAGGTTTGCAGCGGAGTGGTAGAGGGGCATGCCCGACCCGTAGAAGACGTCATCCTTGGTGCAGGCGAAGACAGGCATCACCAGGGAGCACCCGAAGAACTTCTGGTGCGGGATACGGCACGCCTTAGGCAGCCCCGTGGTGCCCGAGGTGTAGATGTAGGAGAACACGTGCATGCTGGACTTGATGTGCCCCCGGCGCACCTTCTCGAAGTTGCCGGGCAGCTCCTTGGGCAGCTGGCCCATCTCCACACGCAGGTCCTGGAACAGAGGGCTGGCGAGGGGGCCTGTGGTGCCCAGGTCACGGAGCTCTGCGAAGGACTTGATGCCGCGCTCCTGCAGCTGCGGGATCACATCATTCACAGCGTTGGCGCACATGCCTGCACCCGCAATCACCGCCACGGAGTCAGCGATGGAGATGCTGTGCACCAGGGCCTTGCCCTTGATGTGCGAGTTGAGCCACGCGATCCTGATCCCCGCCTTCGCCAGGCCCAGCCAGATGGGGAGGTACTCGATGCAGTTCTCCATCACCAGAGCCACAGTGCAGTCGGGCGTCAGGTGGGGCTGTGCAGCAGCCCAGTTGGCGATCCTGTTGGAGAAAGCCTCCACGTCGGCAACGGTGTACTTCTCGCCCGTCTCAGCCTGGATCAGCACCACCTTCTTGTGGTCAACCGCCTTCAGTGTCTTCTCCCACATCAAAACGGCGCTCGACTTCGGGTCCTTCGCGAACGCCTCCGAGCTCTTGATGATCGGGACAAACCTCCGCACGGTGGAAACGTCATGCGAGATGTGGTACTGCCCGTCAGCCCACTTCCACGCAGTGAACATGCCGCCGAATGCGGCCAGCGCCTTCGCCTCGGGGGAGAGGGCCATTGTGTCGGGGTGTGTGCGCTGCCGGGGTCCCGGGACTGCCAAAGGGGCGGTGGTGTGAAATAGGCATTGCATCCCGCCGAACAAAATATCTCCCCACCCCCCCCTCTCGCCCCCCCTCCCCCCAAGCAAGACCAGGCATTTTTAGACCCATCCCCGTCGGGAGGGGTGGGGTGGGGTGGGGGGCGGGGGAACGGCACCTCGTTTGACGCTGCAAGGGTATTCTCCGTATCCAAACCTCACAACACACACACCACCCCCACCCCCCTGCACCACAGCCACAGGTCGGTGGTGCAGAGTGACGGGGGGTGAGGGGAGCGGGGGTGGGGCAGGGGGGGGGTGCCGGCTTGCCACTGCTCCCCCCCCCCCCTCCCCACCACCACTACCACCCGCCACCCCCCTGCACAGTGGAGGGGTGTTTGGTTCTTTAGTTCAGTTGTTGCTTGCAGTCAGGTTAGCCCGCACCCTGGGCAGTGTGGCGGCATACGTTAAGCTGGTTGTTTTACACCGAACGCACCGATCGAAACGCCACCCCCTGGCATGCAGAGGCTTTGAAGTGGCATGCGTCAACGCACGTCGACCTTTTGTGTTCAGCGTCGTGACCACCGAACAGAATCCGGTGGAATCCTCCACAGGTTTGAGGGTTCTCTACGTGATAGCGATTACCACATACACATACACACTGCACGCGTGAATCAAACTTGTAGCACGGGCTCCCTCCGAAGGTGGAGAACCCACAGAGCAACCAGCTCTTGATACGAGCTCCACCGGACCCAATGGGGTCTTCGCTCTGTGTCGAACTGTGCCTCCTAATGTGTGTCCTCGTTGTGAGGCGACTCACATTTCTGCACTTCTGAGCGAAGACCCCCCATTGCGTTGCTTAGTGTCGGGCACACCGAGCGGAGGCTCTGCTGATAGGCCTTCACCGTTTCACACGCAAAACAAAAAAAAACAGTCATTTTATTTTTTGTTGTTGTTGTCGCAGCCCTTTCGCCTTCACTTCAGCTTTGCTTTGGAGCGCAGCACCATCTCACCTCCCCGCTGGCATGATATGCAAACCGAACTCCTGCATCCCTTGTGGGATGCAGGAGGGTGTGGTTTAGTTTGCTTCACGCGCAACACCCATGCAATGAGCCAAAGCAAAGCCTTTTTCGCCCTGAAGAAGACTTTGGTGCGATGGGCACCGACAACACAGATATGTAGGCAGACGCACTTCCGCCAACTCGTTTACCATGCCCATCTGACAATACAGTGAGAAACCAGGGATATGTTTTGTGTGTGGGGGCGGGGGTGTCTTCGATCCGGCATAAATTTTCGGCTAAAATTCGGCGTATTCCTCACACGTATGGAGGAGGCAATGCACCAAAAAAAGACGAAAAACGCGCAATATTCTTTGGCACCGCATAGCGTGCGACAGCACCTCCACCCCCCGCCCCCCGCCCCACACAACACACAGCGACACAGGGGGTCTTCGCTGGTCGACAAACTTCGACAAACTTCGTCAGTTTTCACCTATTTCAACAGGAAATTCACCAAAATGCACTGACGACCACCCTGTAGCGAAGACCCCCACAGTATATAAACTTGAACACGGGCACACGCGACACTCAGAAGGGGAGGGGTGGGGGTGCGGTATCAAAGGCAAAGGCAAGGCCCCCACCCGACACCCCCCCCCCCTTCCCCACCGCCCCGCCCTGCGGCGACCGAACAAGAGACAGAAGGGGGGGGGGGGGTTGAAGAGCGGGGGGTGGGGTGGGGTGGGGTGGAGTGGAGTGGGTTCTCTGAGCTGAAGAAATTCTGGTGGGCACGCAGATGCCCACCTTTTTGTCACATGCGGGCACCGTTCGCCCCCCACCCCCACCCCCACCCAGGCGGGGCTCAGTGATTTTCCCCCGTGGCGAAAAAATAAAATTTCGCAAAAAAAAAAAATCTCAGGAAAAATCGTCCGGCGAAAAAAGTTTTTTCGCCACGGGGGTTTTTGGTGGGAATTTTTCAGGGGGTCTGGGGAGAGGTCCTGGAAGAAAAATCAGGCCCAGGAAAAAAATGGGAGGGCCTGCTCTGTGAGCCCCACCAAGCAGTCACAGATTGGCAGGACAAGACCTGCAGAGGGTGGCTGCAAAGAACAGATGTTCACTACCGTGGTCTCCGGCGGCTGCGGGGCTCCGCCCCCCAGACCCCCCTTGTAGAACCCAGGCCCACAAGCCGTACAGCAACCCCAGGAATGCGAAAACGCCCAAAATCTGTAGCCTCGACGGGACGGATGTTCACTACCGTGGCCTCCGGCGGGTCTGGGGGGCTCCGCCCCCCAGACCCCCCCTGTCGCGTGTGCCTGTCTCGCAAGTCCTTGGGCGTATGCGACTGGCCATCTCCGCGTAGTCTCGGGCGCGCGAAGCGCGCCCGAGAAAATTTTTTCCGGGTGGGAAAAAATTTTTTCGCCGGCATTTTTGAGATTTTCAGCGGAGAGGAAAATCACTGGCGGGGCTGGCAAAAAAAAATACTTAGAAAACGCTTAGAAGCGAATGGGCTTGGCACCAACGGGACACAATACAACCAGAAAACAAATCACGCTATCATCCTGTCTATCTCGCAGACCATTGGCATATAAAGTGTGGGCATCCCCATGCCGTGAGAAACCATCCACCCCCCCACACACTCCCGAAGGATGCACGCGAGATATTTTTTAAAACACATGGGCACGGTGGGCTAATGAAAAAGTGATCACTATTTTGTGCACTATAAATTGCCACTATATAGTGACAACTTACTGAACACATAGTACTATATGGAAATGGGATAGTGACTAATGTTTCCGACTCACTCGACACATACTGGACACAATCTAAATTATAGTGGACACATAGTGACAAATAGTGGACATGTCAACTATTATAGTCGACATGTAAGTAAAATAGTCGCATGTCCACTATAATAGTGACTATAATAGTGGACATGCGACTATTATAGTCACTATAATAGTCGACATGTCACTAAAATAGTGACTATTATAGTGGACATGCGACTATAATAGTCACTATTATAGTCGACATGTCGACTATTATAGTCGACATGCGACTATAATAGTCGCACGTGCCACTATGAGACCACTATAATAGTCGACATGTATAGGGGGACCCTTTTCGATTTTTTTTTTCGGATGGGTCCATTTTGCACGTTTGAGCCCAATTTCGAAGGAATTTTTGAGTTTTGAGCCTGTTTTGAGGCCTAAAACGCGCTAAAACGGCCCCGCGAGTTTGGCGTTTTGGCCTTGGTGAAAATTCACCTCAAAAAAAATCTGGCCCCAAAATCTGGTCCTTGTGGTCTGGAACCTTTCATTTTCGAAGGAAATCGTCGAAAAACTGAGACCTTCGATCCTGGCATCACACAGACGGCCCCAAAAAATGAAGCACACGAAGTTTGGGTCATTTCGTGGGCGAAGTACAGACGTGTGTCGAAATTGACATGTTGTTACCAGTATGTCAAAAGAGTGAATACAAAGAGCAATGTTCTTGACATTGCTCAGAACCATGGCTGATTCTTCAGCTATTTAAAATAACCCCGACCCCGACCCTGCCCGGCCCCGGCCCTTCCCTGTGCAAGCTCGTGCCCCCACCCATCGCATTGCTCCCTTGTTGCCTTGCTTTGCGCTGCTTTTCTTTTTCAGAATTTTCAGAATTTTAAAGTTCAAGACGGAGTGCTTTTTTGCCGAAAGTTTAGGTGACCCGATGATGGGGATGCAGCACCCCGAGGGTCTTACCTACCGGGCGGTTGGGGGGCGGTGGGGCAGGGCAACTTTGGGTGCAGATTTACGTACACAAAGCGGCGTGAGACTGTGCATGTCAGCGGCCTTGCGTGGTGGCCCCCCTAGGTGACTATGTTCGGATGTCTGGGAATGGAATGAAAACCCCCATATGGCTGCCTGCGCCCTTGTGGAATTAGAGGTGGTCGGGAATCGGTCGGAAACCAGTACTCCTGCTGGCGCTCGTCGTGTGTGTGGAGCATCTGTAGACGCCCGGCAACTCAGCCATCTTGCCCCCGCGCAAGCTCTGCCTGGCCGTGGAAGAGGATGACACACGGTCTGAATCTGGACTCTCTCTCGTGGTGGCACCGAATAACTGTGACTCTAGGTGACTCCACATAAACATACTCCCACTGGTCTGTGGCAAAGGGAGAATGACTATATGCCTTGAGAGAGAGACCTCCGGTCTGAAAGGACAAGCATGAAAAGCCGGAATAGATCAGATAGAGTACAGACTCAGGTGCACGAACCGATCCTTCGGCAGCTACCTGCTTGGTTTGCTGGTGTATGGTTGAGCGCTGCTTGTGTACGTAAATTTTGCTTATATGAACACTCCGCCTTCACCAAAGGTGAAGAACTTCCCAAGACAAGCGGTGTGGCACCCCCTGTGGTGTTGCGCCCCTTTGGACATCGGCCCCAGCGGTAACCCGCAGGTTGTTGTTTCTTCAAAGAAACACGTCGATTCTGTCCCCCACAGCAGGGTTTTCCCTGCTTACCCATGGATGTTTTCTCATTATTATTATAACAGTTGATACAATACACTAGCTCGGCAAATGCCTGGAGCGCCACTGGGAAGGTGTGTGCCGACATATAGCTCGGCACACGCCTGAAGCGCCACCGTGACGACATATTCGTCTCTGCTGAAGCACTCCGCTACACAGGGGGCTTCCGGTTCCTGTCCATGCAGAGGTTCTCAAGGCAGATAATGCCGAGACTTGTGGTGCGCTCTCGTTTGTTGATCGAGGGCCAACCCAGTGACGAAAAATGTGGAACGGCATGCTGCCCGTTTCTTCATTTTTCACCTTGCGTTGCAAGGGGGTCGCCCTCACGAGGGAAAAATGTGGAACGGCATGCTGCCCGTTTACTCATTTTTACCTTGGGATCACCTCGTTCACTAGGGAAAAGCGCCAAGGCGTCTCCCAAAGGTGGAACCGCTCCACTCATATGGGGCCGTCTCCCAATTCGTGTTGGGCGGCGAGCCTTGAGAGTGCTGAGTATTGCACTTGGCATGAACTTGCAGACTGGTCACAGACAATGTCGACTATAATAGTGACTATAATAGTCGACATGTCACTAAAATAGTGACTATTATAGTGAACATGTTCACTATATCCTGGACATGTGTGCATGCGTACACTATAATAGTGGACATGTTCAGTAAATGCTGACATGTTGACTGCGCATCCACTATAATACTGACATGTTAGTTGCGTGTCAGTCAATATAGTCGCAGTTCCGGCCATATACTGGCCAAAAAAGCGTTTTACTGGACACTTAGTGACATGTCCCGGACGTTTACTCGACACTTAGTGGACTTCGATGTCCACATAGAACTAAGTGGTCACTGCATACTGAGCACTTACTGACAATATAGTCGACATGTCGACTATAATAGTCACTATTTTAGTCGCATGTCACTAAATATAGTCACTATTATAGTCGACGGCGCGGTGCCTGCTTCAGCTCGTCGGGTGGAAGCATCAACGCATCATTAAGCGGTGCCTGCTTCAGCTCCTCCGGGTGGAAGCGTCAACGCATCATTAAGGAAGAAGGAAGCACAGTTGCTACGCTTTTTTGCAGCTGCAGGAAACGACACCATACCCAACAACAATCCCCAGACCGTCGAGGGAGAGTGGGCGCCTGGATCCCGTGACACAGATCTCTAGTGCCGTTGTGATCCCCTCGGATAACGTCTCCTGGACGTTGTCAGCGGAGGTTGCCTGTGTGGCGGTGACCTCCGTATACCCCGCGGGATCCAGTGCCAGTAGCGCCTTCTTCAGCTTTTCGTCGACCCCTCGGCCGACGCTCTCCTTGATGTCAAGGGCCACCTTCAGGGTGGCACCTCGCAGCGCCCTGAAGGCTGTGATCGTATCATCATTCACAATCTCGAGGGTGTTCTACGCGGCTCCTGGAACTCACTTCCTTCTCAGGTGTTTCTGGGCATGGGGCAACCTTGCCCAGGTGTTTCTGGAGTCCCGCCCCACATGTCGTGCGTTCTTTCGTACGGTGTATAGTGAGTTCTGGCAATAATTTTTTGCTCGGTCAGCGCAGTGCCTCCAGTCCTGTCTCAGTAGCCACACAGAAAGGGGGACCAAAAAAAACTGGGGGGGGACCAAAAAGCGAGACCCCCCCCCCAGATTGCGTAGTTTGTGCGTAGTGAAAAAGGGGTAAATCAGGGGCACCAGACATGTCGACTATTTTGTGACTATTATAGTCGACATGTCGACTATATAGTGACTATTATAGTCACATGTCGACTATTTTGTGACTATAATAGTCGACATGTCGACTATATAGTGACTATAATAGTCGACATGTCGACTATTTTGTGACTATAATAGTCGACATGTCAACTATATAGTGACTATTATAGTCGACATGTCACTATTTATAGTACTATTTTTTTCATTAGCCCACCGTGGGAGAGAGAGGGGGGGGGGAGGGGGGGGGGGGGTACCTTCCCCTCCCTCACAGGGGCATGCCCTCCCCCCTGTCAAGGGAGGGCATGCCGTGGCCAAGCGACAATGCGCCCAAACCAGGATCTCTCTTGCTGCTGGGAAATGATCCCCCGACGGGCGGGGTGGGGGGGGGGGGGGGGGTAGGGGGGGTCAAATGCCACCCTTTTACGTGGACAAACACGATTTTTCAAAAAACCGGCGCAGAGGCCCCAAAGCCCCCGTAAACCCTCCAAACCCCCCCAGATCGGTCCGGAAACCCATCGAACCCCACTTTTCCACCATTCCGGGCACCTCAGGTGCCCGAATTGGGGTACCTAAATTTTGTGCCACCGTTTGGTACCGTACAGTGCCACTGTGTGGGAGGTTGGAAAAGAAAATGCCCCAACACACCACATCTGAGGGTTGCAATGCATGTTGCTTGCCAACCACGTCATCCGGTGGGTGTCAGGCGCTATGTAGGTGGCATTAGCCAGGTCTTCGATGTGTTCTGGCTTGTATATATACCTCCCTGCCACCATGCACCGGGAGGCTGCCTGTAGGTACGGAACAGTCCAGATGGTCGTGTGATTCCTGTGCAGCAGTGCTCCACAACCGGGATGTGTTGACAACGACTGTTGCAACACGAGCTGTACATTCCGGGAACACATGAAGTGCGCTGTCGTGGTACCCATTGTGCCAGAATTGGTAGTTGCTGCGGTCTACTTTGCCTGGCCCAAGAGCACTGGTACTGAACGGTGCAATATGCGTGGCGAGGTGAATACAACGGAAGCGCGCAAAGTCAATACAGCTCTCGGATGGCGGGTGGTGGTGCCACTAGTGTGTGACGTTCACTCGAGGATACAACGCATCACAATGAATCAGCAACCGTGGACCGAGTACAATACGCTCTCTGTGGCTGGTGTGGGGGACAAAGGCAGTGCCTGTGCCGCAGGCAGGGAGGTATATATACAAGCCAGAACACATCGAAGACCTGGCTAATGCCACCTACATAGCGCCTGACACCCACCGGATGACGTGGTTGGCAAGCAACATGCATTGCAACCCTCAGATGTGGTGTGTTGGGGCATTTTCTTTTCCAACCTCCCACACAGTGGCACTGTACGGTACCAAACGGTGGCACAAAATTTAGGTACCCCAATTCGGGCACCTGAGGTGCCCGGAATGGTGGAAAAGTGGGGTTCGATGGGTTTCCGGACCGATCTGGGGGGGTTTGGAGGGTTTACGGGGGCTTTGGGGCCTCTGCGCCGGTTTTTTGAAAAATCGTGTTTGTCACCCCCATTTGACCCCCCCTAGGGGGGGGGGGGGGGGGGGGGCGAGTGGCGGGTTCTTATGTGTAGCATGACTGCATCACCGTGACGTGTTGCTCCAGCGTGATCTGTGGGTGTGGTTGTGCGTTGTGGTGGTGTGGCTTTAATTCGCGCAGTGAGTATATGGGGTAGGTGAAGTAGAAGTAGAAAATTAGAAGGCATCACAAGGTTGATCTCCACCTGACGAAACATGTGCGCGCAGCATCCGACCGTCAGGAGGTATACACTGCACACGAGTGAAGCCGCATCATCACCCAACCATCCAACAGCGCCGTCTGCGGCGCTACGAGAGGAGGGACCTGACGCACGCCGCAGTGCAAACCGCCCTCGTGCGAGGCACCGCCGTTTGACTGCCTGAAGCGGGCGCTCGCGGCTGAAGTCGTCTGCGCGACAGACGATGAGCAGAGGTGCTCCCCGGGAAGCAAAAGGTCCGGACAGGAGCGATCCCCAGGTGTGTGGGCATTGCCCAGCGCAGCCAAAATAATC
The DNA here is from genome assembly GCA_963210315.1 of Rhynchopus euleeides. Classification (NCBI taxonomy): domain Eukaryota; phylum Euglenozoa; class Diplonemea; order Diplonemida; family Diplonemidae; genus Rhynchopus; species Rhynchopus euleeides. Next base: position 1,245,288 of record OY723251.1, on the reverse strand, counting down.
TTTCAAACCCCAGATGGAGCCGGTCAGCCTCGCGTCGGCCCGTGTCCCCCCTTCTACCCCCTCCCTATATTGGGCATGGACCCCCGGACCAGGGCAAAGTGTGAGGCAACCCATTCAAGGGCATGAGGCAAGACCCACCCCCTACCCCCCACCCCATACCTTGATAACCTCGTCCAGCCGCTCCGCAACCTCCGCTGGCTGCGCTGCCACAGACCCCTCCGGTGTGCTGCCACAGCTCAACCCGCTCAGCAGCCCGGTGACGGCATCGGCGCCCACCCTGCTGGTGAGCGTCTCCCGCACCCCATCCCAGGCTGGGTTGGGCGCCACCTCCAGCCCTCTGTCCTCCAGGAGCTGTGCGGTGATGGGCAGCGGTGGAGACTGGGTTACCAAAACAACTGTGGGTGAACAGCTCCAGACTACTTTTTGGTGAGCGCACTGTTCATGCGCGCGCCTGACAATTTTCCTTGCACGGTGCGGCCCACACCAAACAAAAACCGCAACAAAAAAAACGCGTGTGTGGGGTCGGGAGAGGGCCGCCCACTCTGCTGATCCAGGCTGTGCGCACCTCCTGGCCTTGCTCAGCCAGGCACGGCAGGGGAGGACATCTAGCCCATCTAAAGGCAGAACCATACCATGGCGGCAGGGCGCTGCGAGCCGCACCCCTGGCACTCCAGCACGCCCTGGTTTGCCGCAGCCTCCTCGAGGATCGACACATCAAACCAGTTCTCGCATCCGGGCTGTGGCACGGCAGGGGGTGACGTGGCAGGGGGTGCGGGGGTTTGATCGTCGAGAGTGAATGGAAAAGTAAATCTCCCAGCACCTTCTCGCAATGTTAGCACGGCAGGGGGTGTGGGGGGGGGGGGGGGGGGTGGAGGCTGCGGAGGGTGCGGCATGGCAAGACAGGCAGAATAGTGCGGACCGAACACCCCACACCCCTACGCCCCCACACCACCCTCCGAACCATACCTCCAGGCAGGGGCGGCACACCGACATGGTGATGCCAGGGTACTCCTCTGCGAGTGTCACGACAGCGCGGATGACGTACTGCACCACATTGTCCACAGACCCGATCGCAGCATCGCACTCAGTCGTCGACTCATCTCCCGAGAGCAGGTCGTCAGGCCCATCCTGGCACGGCGCAGCGTGGAGGTATAATATGGTGTCCTCTACAGAAAGCAGGGCACGCACGCTGCCCATCGCCAGCCACACCGCGTTTTTCCAATGGTTGCGCAGAGGAGTGTGCATAGGGCGTTCCCTGGGGATATACCGCCTGTCGTCACCCAGAAGGTAGTTTGTCGCGTCGCACGCCTGCGTGCCTCCCCCTGCCAGAGAGTGGAACAGCTTCGACAGACTACACAGCAGCCTCGGGAAGAAGCCGTGCGGCAGCACGTTCATCATCAGCATCCGCCGCACACCCTTCTGTGAGAGATACCCCACAACCTCCGACACGGCGGCAGGCACCTCCACCGGGAAGAGCGATGGGGCAAGGCAGCGGGGTTCGCCCTCGTCTTCCTCTGTGGTGGTGAAGACCGAATCGACAGACGCGAGGAGCTGCTTGCACATCTCGACCTCACTCGCCGTGGGCACCGCCTGGGAGGTGGAGGCGTTGAGCCGTGTGGAGTGCTGCGCCTGGGGGACCTGCATCAGGCGCATCATCTTGACTGCCCTGTGCAGCACCACGGCGAGGAGCGCCGGGGGGAATGTCCCATCGCTCAGCACAGAGCAGCCGTCGGCGAATAGGGCGGCAGAGGCGCCGAACTCCACACGCTGCGACAGCTCCTTCCTCGAGGAGGGGCCCAGCTTCACCATATGCGCGTAGGACGCAACGCAGCAGACAACCCTCCGCAGCCACCCCGGGTAGAGGAAGACATAGGGGTTGTCCAGCAGGCGGCTGCTCTGCGTAAATAGAAACACCAGACCCCACGCCTGCAGGCAGTGCGTCGTCTCCGCCAGCTCCGCGGCGTCCGCTATCCCGCACTCCTCTGCGAGCTGGGAGAACTCCTGGATGGGGACGAAGAGGCGCCCCCCCTCCTCCTTCGCATGGAGCAGGGCCTTTGCAAACCGGAGCTGGCGCCCGGGGATAGCTCCATTGGGATAGAGGGAGTCGTTGACGCACTCCGTGTGGGCGAGTTTGCCCAGCGCCTTGAGAAGGTCGGAGAATTTGAAGGCAGATCCGCCGCTCTGGGCGAAGAAGGGCCCTCCGTGGCACTGCCGTGTCTTGCAGGAGACGGCGTAGCACCCTGCGACACGCGCGTTGGAATTCCCCTCGACAGACTTAAGATACTCCGTCACCCTGCTTTGGATCTTCATCAGGATCGGCTCCAGCAGGCCAGCCAGGGAGGCCTTCGGGAGCAGGTCGAGGTGAGTCGCAATTATGACGAATGTGGCGTTGGGGCTGCGCGCAGCCACCGCCTCGATGCAAGCGATGAGACGTTCCTCATCGTTCTGCGCCATCTCCCCATCCGTCGACCCGATCTTCCAGAAGAGGCAGTAGATCGACCTCTGAGGGACAAACGCCTCCAAGGCATTCATATAAACCTCCTCCCCGGGGAAATCCAGCACCGACATCGCGAGGTCCTGCGGGTCGGGGTTGAGGTCAGGGTTGCACCCCCCCCCGAGGGCCGAGGCGGACGTCACATTCGCGTTGGTGTCGAACCGGATCCGGTGCTCCTGCACCTCCACGCGGGTCGTGGGGAAGACGTCGGGGAGTTTTTTGAAGAACCCCAAGACAGGGTCGCTCTGGAGGCATTTTCTCACGGATGATTTGCCTGTGGAGGCACCGCCGAGGAGGCAGAAGTTGACACGCTTCACGATCCGCGCCGGGAGGGCGAGGCTCGCCTGGCGGTGGGCGGAGAACAGAGTCGGGTCGACGTGCTTCTTCCTCCCGCCAGTCGGGTCGAGCGCACCACCCCCAGACACCGCAGGCAACCGCGGGGTGGGAAGGGGTGCCCCTGCAACAGGCTGAGCTGACCCACCCGACACCGCCGCGCCACCCTCTCTTGCGACGTTGTTGGCATAGCTGGTGTCGAGAAGGTTAGCTGGCACCGCTGCGGAAAGCTCCTGCACATCGCGCTGGAGGCGCCGGACTGCCTCCTCAGCCTCCATCGCGCGGCGCTGCAGGTCGTCCTTCTCACTCAGCGCCTCCTGCAGCTTCCGGGAGTTCTCCAGGCTGTCATCCGCAGACATGGCAGTCAGCACCTTCTCTTTGAAATCCAGAACCTCCCTGCTGTATTTCTCGCGGACCGCCATCTCATAGTCTATCACCTCCCCTCTGCCTGAGGAGCGCGGGGAACCCGCCTCTCTCGGGTCGGCAAAGCGGAAGATGTAGTTCAGCTCCGCCCCGAATATCACACGATCCCTGTGGCGCAGCTTCACTCTCTCCCCCGGCGCCACCTTTACCCCGTTGATAAAGACGGAGGCCTTCGGGTCGCTGAGGGTGAGGTGCGTGTCACCGCCACCCCCACCACCCTCACCACCCTCGGCACCCTCGGCACCCTCAGGCCCCACCCCATCCGTCTCGATAACGCAGTGGCTGGGGAGCACACCTCCGCCCTGCAGGGTGATGTGGTGTGGCATGCCGTCCTCCCCGGTGTCATCACCGTCGTCCTCCATCGCATCCCCGACGGAGGTGGTCCCCCTGAGGTAGAACGCGAGGCAGCCCGAGAGGGAGGGGTCCTCCGAGAGGTTGACCAGGGAGGGGAGTGTCGTGTCCACCGCCACCGTGAGGAGCCCCAGCTTCCGGAGGTCCTCCTTGCGGGATGCCTGCAGCGCGTCGTTCTCCTGCTCCAGCGATGCCCAGGGTTTGGAGACCTCCTCAAGAGCCTGCACCGTAACACGGAGCTGCTCCTCCGCTGAGAGCGTGTTGTACGCCTCAGGTGCATCGGCAGCTCCGTCGTCGGCACCCAGATCCTCGCCCCCTCCCTCCGCAGTGGGTTGCGAAGAGCTGGGCTCGGCAGAAGCGGGGGCAGATGGCCCACCTGTCGCCTCGGCCTGCCCCGCAGATGCAGGCGTCGACTCCACAGCCTGCGGAGCAGGCTGTGGCGGCGGGGTGGCAGAGGGCTCTTCAGGTGTCGGCGGTGCGGCCTGAGGGTCCGGTTGAGGTGTTGGTGCTGCGGTGGCTGCTGGTGGAGGTGCCTCGGTGAGTAGCTTTTTGAGGCGCGCGACCTCCTCGGTGAGCTCGCGGATTTTGCGCGAGGTGGGGTCTTCGTTGACGACGGCGTGGGTTTTGATGCGCTTTGCCCGGTCTGCGTAGCGGAGGGTGCTGAGGCTCTCGTCGTAGTTCGAGATGTGCGGCGACAGGGTGGCGAGCATCACCGTCTGCGAGTTGCCCCCCAGGTTCTCCTTCAGCACCCACGTCAGCACGGAGTCACGGAATGGGATGTGAGCGGCAGACCCCTTCTTCGCATCGGTAGCCTCTGCCAGTGCAGAGATCACCTTCCCGAGACAGACGAGGGATTTGTTGATGTTCGCGCCTTCCTTCAGGGTGCTCCCTGTTGCTCCTGTCTTATCGGCACGCTCCGACCCTGCGAGATCGACGAGGTTGACCTTGGAGCCCTTCTCCGACCCGCCCGCTCCGATCTGCGTGAATTTTATGGTGAAGATCGCATGGCTTCTGCTGGATGTCGCGTTCATCGCGGTGGATGCGACAGTGCGGACCTTGTTCCCTTCGTCCATCAGGGCCTCGATGTCGGTGAGGTTGTGCACAATCACCGAGGCAAGCCCCTCGACGTAGGGCCCTGTGGAGGGGTGCTCGCGCGGCTTCACCTCCTTCGCGGAGGGGCGGAGGAGGCAGCGGCACTTCTCGTTGTAGATCTCCATGTAGGACACCTGGATGCGGTGGGAGCAGTCGGGGTTCTCCGCGACGGCGTCTTCGCACCTCTGGAAGAGGTTGGAGCAGATGCGGGGGATGATGCCCTTGTCGTCGCCGTAGCCCATCATGGTGTAGGTCTTGCCGCTGCCGGTTTGGCCGTAGGCGAAAAGGCAGGAGTTGTACCCATTGAAGGCAGCGTCCAGCACCCTGACACCCAGAGCGTCGTAGACCTGCTCCTGCGAGCAGAAGTCGGGCCCATCAGGGTCGAAGGACCAGAAGGCGTGGTCGAAAGCAAAGGCGTGGTCGCGGCGCCCTGCCCCCGCCGATTTGATGCACGTCACGTTGTTTACCCCGTCCATCTCGATGACGCTCGTCGCCCCGCTCGCCCGCTCCCGCGCGTTGAACGGGCGGCATCGCACCGCAACCGTCACCGCGTTGCTCATCTTGCCTCAGGGAGGCAACGGAACAGCAGAGAGGTCCCTGCCTGCCGTCACCCGCCCCCCACAAAACCCTCCCACACAAGGGGTGCGCAGTGTACGGGCGTGTGTTTTTTTAGATGTTAAGAGCTGCTGCACATCTCAGGGTGGGGTGGGGGGGGGATTTGTGTCTCCACACGCACACGCCTTAGGGAGGGGGGGCGTTTGCGGTGCGGTGTGGGGCAGTGTGTGGCCTGGGGGCCAGGCCTGGAGGCAGGGGTGGTGTGGCGGTGTGGATGCACAGTGGGCTCCCGGCGGCGTGTCGGGAGATGATCTGGGGTTTGCTTGGGTTCGCCACCTCGGTTCGCCACATGTCATGTGATTTGCCAAACCTGTGTGTGAACGAGGATGAGAAGAAGGAGGTGGCGGGGGATGGCAGCACAACCCAACCTGTCACATGCACATCACAACCCGTTCAGCCGACGAATTACCCTCCCAGTTGGGGTTGGCCTGTGTTGCCGGTGCTGAGGACCCACCACCGGCACGGAGACAGCCACAGGTGGGGCGGATTCGGCTCCGCAAGTTTATCGCCACCCCGAGACAAACCCTCGTTTGTTTTGGAATTTCGACGGCCTCCCCCTCCCCCCCTTTCCCATCCCCCCCTCCCCCCCTCCCATCCAATTGATCTATTCAGTTGGGCAGCCAAGAAACATCACTCCCCTCTGCACCATTGCTGGATTGAAAACTAGCGGCGGGAAAGGAAGGAACGCGCGGAAGTCCCTTCCCCCCCCCCCACCGCCCCATATCAGGCGGTTGCATGTAAACCACGAGAGTGTCTACAGAACGAGGGATATACGCCGAGTCCCACAACCACCACAGATTCAGCCACCCCGCCTGCCGAGAGAGAACGGGGGTTTAAAAAAAACGGCGGGTGGCCCGATAGGTTGTGGAGATGTAATCTAAGTGGGAGGGAAGGGGAGGGGGAAGGGAGGGTCAATTCAGTCAATAGGCCCTGCCTAAACGAATGCCTGTTGCAATGCAAGGCGCCACCAGATGGGGGAGGGAAGGGAGAGAGAGAGGGGGGTCAAAAAAGGGCATCTCCACCGTCCCCTATTTGTCGTTTCGTGGAAGTTGCACCGAATGAACTCCGGTGCCCCTCTACTATGTCCCGAACTGCAGGTGGCGCCGGAGGTGGTGGTGAACTGGGGAGAAAAAAAGGAGGTTCGATGCAGAAGAGTGAAAATAAATCAAATTTTTTGAGGGGCGCAAGGGGAAGGGATGGAATGAATATATCGGATGTTGCGGGCATTAACACGCCTGGCACACCTCTTGCGACAGGGCACACCGCGCCGGTGGGATGGGATGGGGTTAACCGCGCCCCCCCCTTTTGGACACCGGCAATACCAGCTTCTTTTCTTATAAAATACATGGAGTTTTGCTGCATGCGATGGGGGACATTAGTGTGTGCGCGAGAGGCGGCGGCATCTACTGAGGACTTGTGACACAAACAAAAGAAACGGCTCTAGACGGGGGTGGGGTGGGGGTGAGAGAGGGATGGGAGGGGGGAAGGGAAGGGAGACCATAAAAAAATGCATCGCCCCCACTGTGTGAAATCGCATCGTCACCTGCTTGTGCCTTCTTTTTTTTTGAGAGCCCATAACGCAGGAAATACAAACTGTGCGCCCTGTGCAAAGAATCCTTTTTTGCAGAACTCCACCGCGCAGCAAGCAGCAAGGCGTGTGGGATTCTTCTCGATCATGTATGATCCTTACACCGGGGTTTTTCGGCCAAAATCTTGAAAATTTACTCCGGCTTTTTTCCCTTCTCCTTTTTTCCCCGTTCCCCCCCGTTTTTCCGCCTTTATTTGCATTTTTGAGCTCGGTGCGGATCGTGGTGGGGTCATTTTGTTTTCACAGCGCCCGTCACAGCCTATGTATGCATCCGAGGAAATCGCGGAACTTTGACGAAAACCCGGCGGTAGCGAAGAACCCCAGTCGCATAAGGACAAGCACAAGCCACAGGGGGGTCTGGGGGGCGGAGCCCCCCAGCCGCCGGAGGCCACGGTAGTGAACTTCCGAGCTGAACTCGGTGTGGATCGCTCCGACATCAGGTCGGAACCCAGTGTTGCGCGGGCAGAAGCAGTCAGACGAGTGTGTTGGTGCATTTCCTCCTCTGTATGTATTGGAGGAAATCGCCGAACTTTGACGAAAACTTGACGGTAGCGAAGAACCCCAGTCGCATAAGGACAAGCCAGCACACGCCGCTGGTCTGCATGGGGGTCTGGGGGGGCGGAGCCCCCCAGCCGCCGGAGGCCACGGTAGTGAACATCTGTACCTTCCAAGATGAACTCGGTGTGGATCACTCCGACATCAGGTAGGAACCCAGTGCCGCGCGGGAGGCAGTCACTGGAAGCCAGGTGGAGGCCATCGTCTGTGGGGGCGGGCCCACCCAGCCCCCACTTCCCCCATTTTTGGTCCCATTTTTTTTCCTCCCGAAAATGGCTTTATTTGAATCGTTCGAATCCGTGGCTCACGCCATGGTATTTCTTTTTCTCCAGAAATTTTATTGGTCCATGTTACTTGGCTCAGAACCAAAAGGAAAAAAATAAAGGAAAAAAATATATTTTGGCCGAATCTCTTATACTTACTCCGATTTAGGATCAGACTTGTTCTCGATCAGGTGTGGCTCTATTTTGGGGGTATTTTGGCCAATTTTCGAAATCCTATTTTGGGTTTTTTGCACTTTTTTTGGGTGCTTTTTTGCACGATTTCTGTGCCTCAGACACAGATTTTGGTGTGATTTTTGCGCTATTTTGATTCACTCGGCCTGACCGATGCATACGATTCGAAAAAATGGCGAAAAAATCGCTATCAACAACGGTGAACGAATGGAGGTAGATGGGGAAGTGGGAGGACACATCACGCCCTCTCACTGATCGCCATCTGTACACTACCTCTCTGTTCAAGGCGGTCAGTGTCACTTGATGGCGCTGCACACAAATCACTGCTACATCCCAGGGCGCCTTCCCTTGTGAGAATAGCGGAACTTCTGCGGTTGCAGTTTGGTGGTTGAGGCCGGCGGTGATATCACTTTGGTGACTGTGCTTCCTTCCCCCTGAGCTCGATCAGATCCAGGTCGACCTGGTGCTGCGTGGCTCCTGGTGTGCCATCTCTTGCATGCCACGGATGCCCACCAAGTCGAACCCGAAACATGACGACCCTTTCGAGATGTCATGGCCGCAAGCCCGCAAACCCGATCGCATTCGCAAGGTGGTTCGTCTCTTAGAGATCAGTGCTCGGGCCCAGCCTTCCGCGAGGGTGCTGGAACCGACATGCCGCAGCCCCGTACGCGCAAGGACTTGGCTCCAAGACCAGGCACATGCCACAGGGGGGTGTGGGGGGCGGAGCCCCCCAGCCGCCGGAGGCCACGGTAGCGAACGTCTGTTGGCCTGGCTCCATAGTCGCATACGCTCAAGTACAACACAACTGACAGATAGCACATGTCGCATGGGGGGACGATAAATTGTCGCGCAAAGACACGCCACAGGGGGGTCTGGGGGGCGGAGCCCCCCAGCCGCCGGAGGCCACGGTAGGGAACATCTGTTGGTTTGAGCTCGAGAGCAAGCCTCTCACACCGCCCTCCGACCCCCCTCTCCACCCCCCAGGTGCAACATTTTTTTGCACCCGGAAAATGTGTTCTTTTGACTGTTTGAGCACATCCAAGACCGGGAACATAGAAGAATTCTGCCAATGCCAAGTAGGGTCACAATAAAACCCAAAGGAAAATGGTGCAAAAAAGTAGTGACCACCACCCCCATCCCCACCTCCGGGTGCAAAATTTTTTTTGGCCACGGAAAATGTGTTCTTTTGAATGTTTGAGCACATCCAAGACCGGGAACATAAAAATTTTCTGCCAATACCAAGTAGGGTCACAATAAAATCCAAAGGAAAATAGTGCAAAAAAATAGTGCAAAAAAATATTTTTTCCCCAAATTCCTATTTTCATTCCGTGATTTTGGGGGCCCGGTGCCTGCGCGCGTCCTGTCGTACTGTGGCTGCTTGGTGGGGCTAGCGCAGCAGGTTCTACTTTTGCTTCTACGGGCTCTTAGCACTGTAACATGAACTACACAAACAACAAAGCTCTAGGGCAAACAAACCGCGCACTGGCCGGGGTTGAGCTGCGTGGGGCTCCGTGCTGGCGGCATGAACAAGGGGCTGTAGGCAAATCTACCATTCACAAGGGGCAGCCCGCTGGTGAGGGGAAAAGGGGGCGAGGTAAAGGGGGGGGGGGGCAGGGGGGGAGAGGCGAAAGCGACTGACAGCGAGGGCGTGGACCGACTCCGCTGGCGCATTCACCGGAAGAAAGGGGAAGGGGGCACGGGGGTGGGGAACGGGAGGGGGGGGGGGGAGGGGCGAAAGGAAAGAGGGGGGTAGGGGGGGGGGGGGAGCCGACCTACGGCTATCTCGCTCCCCTGGCGGCCCTACTCCCCTGGCTCTGGGACCCCTGGGAACTCCGCTGCGAAGACCCCCGCGCCCCTGGCCGGCTCGCCCGCGCCCGCTTGCCTGCCCGCGCCCTCAGACGACAACAGACCACGTTGTACGCCTCCGCCTGTGAGGCCTTGTCATCCCCCAACTCGGCCCACCAAGCCTGAATGGCCCGGAGCGCCGCCTCCTGCTCCTCCTGCGGTCGGTGCACGTCGGGGCAGAACTGCTCCTCCCACTCCCCCACCGTCGTGGCCCCGTCGTCCTCATCCATCTCCTGACCACGCTGCGGCGATGCCGACTCCCGCTTCCGCTTCGGCTGCGACGACATCGAGGTGGCTGGTGCTTGCGCAGGGTTGGAGCCTTCCTCGGTGGCGGTCGGGTCGGAGCGGCCGGTGGCCGGGGCGCCGGTGGGTGCAGGAGGGGGATCACCTTCTCGTCGAGGGGGATCACCCTGGTCCTGCGGCTGCGGGACCCTCGCAGGCGGCTCCTCCACGTCCCGAGGCCCCAGATCCATACAGGTCTCCCCCTGCTCCACGCATTCCCCACACGCCCTGCAATCGCAACCGAAACAACGCCAGTGTTCGACTGCGGTATCCACCGCCTCTGCACAGCGGGCACAGTAAAAGCGGCGGCGCGACGGCTGGGACGGCACCTGGCACATGGGGAGGCCCTGCTCCCCCCCTGGACAGCCAGTCCGCCCCAACACCGGCGAGGGGGCGAGGGCAGACACTGCCTCCGCCAGAGGTGGGGGCACCAAAAGGGGGGTGTAGTGCTTTCCCTGATGCTTGACTCCAAGCACTCCGACGAAAGGCTTCACCCGGGGGCGGTGGACCGTGGGGGGCGCTTGATCAGATAGGACCACCACAGCCCACCCCGACCCCAGCGCAAGTCCATGTACTGCTACCTGGTCCGCCCAAGAAGCCTCGTCCCGGCTACCCTCGACTCGCATGGCCGCAGCCCAGGACTCGCTGTTCGGCTCGGCCCGAGCACAAAGGCCTGGGTCACGTAGCACCGCCTGGACGGCTAGCCTCCGCATGCCCGCCGCCGAGCCTCCCATAATGAAAGCCGCCGCATCGAAGAAGCAGTCGCCTGGTGTGAAACGGAACCCCGTGCACTCCTGCATCCCCAAAGACCGTTGCAGCCTGGACAGACCGTCCCCTCCCCCTGGGGCCCGGCCCTCCAGCAAAGCCTTTGTCAGTGCGGTGCTCGCCGGGGGCGGAGGAGGGGGCTCCGCTTGCCCCGGCGGATGAGGGGCCACCCCTTGGTCCTCGCGTGGCAGAGGTAGTGGCGTGCAGACGCACCTGGTGTCGTCTTCGCCCAGCTCACAGCAGGTCGGGCACACCATCCTCGAGCAGTGACCACACTCCCCATGGTGCACGGCCGTGGTGAAGAGCGACGCACAGAACTGACAGCAACCCGGTGACCCCGACACATCCACGCGCCCCGGGATAACCGGGCCCTGCGGCACCTCGACCTCCACACACTTCGTGTATGTGACCTGTTCCACCACCTGGTCCGGCACCGTGACCGGCTTGAACCCCCCGTCCACGCCGCCCACAAAAAGCGCTTGGCATGGTTCACCTGGGGCCACGAGAAGAGGGGGGAGGTTGTCTCTAAAAACCACAGCGTGGACGTCGAGGGCCACCGCCACCCCACGGAGGGCCACCTGGTCCACGTCTTCGCCACCCCCGGAAGCCAGCATACGCCCCGCCCACTCGTCGGGGTCTGAGAGGAGCAGACGGAGTGTGGGCGCTCGACGGACGCACACCACCGCCAGGCGCAGAAGCTTGTCAGCGTCGATGTCAAACCCCAGGTCACACGCCGCGGCCGTCACCGCCACCACCCACGTTGCTGGGGCCCCCTCCGCCACTGACCCACCCAGGGCGGCGACCTGTTCTGGCATCGTAAGAGCATTACCAAGCCCCTCTGCCAGGTCCTCAATAGCCACTCGCGCCCCTCCTCGCTTGTCTCTCCACTTTTCGATGACGACAGAGGGGGACGGAGATGTCGGTGCTGCCTCTGCCCGAGGGACCGGGTCCGCCTGGGGCACAGGGCGCTCCTCATCAGGGTCAATGAACACCTCCCCCTCCCCACGCGAGTCAACCGAGAACCGCATGAAGTGGTCCGGGTTCAGGGGGGCCGCGGCCTCTGTAGCCGTTCTGCTGCTAGGCGGCCCAGCTTGCCGAAAACCTGGTGCGCCGACGGCCCCAGACCCCCGAAAGCCTCCATCGCAAAGGCCGCGAAAATCTGGCCAGATCTCCTGCAGGGATCACGATACCTCCTGTTCTTCTCTGCCTCCCCCGCTGCCGCCGCCGCTCCAGTAAACCTCGCAGCAGCTTGGACCACGGAAGCCGCGAGGGGATTGCGGATCGTCACGTCGATGACCCGCGGCCACACCCGGCGAGTGACAATGTCCCCGGGGCGCTCCTGGGAGTCCGGAAGGATGTGGAGCGTCTCCATCTCGGGGCTCGTACCCGCTTCCACCGCGAGCCTGTACAGGCTGTCCCGCACGACATCGTGACGCCGAGTGGGCCCACCCCCCACCCTACAGTTCAGCGCGTGGGTGCCGTGCGTGTCCATCTCTTGCCCACACCTGCCGCACTTGGCGTCTGGCTCGAAGAGGGAGATGCCCAGCCTGTGCCGCGTCACCACAACCATTTCCTCTCCCCCGACACGCGTCTCTTCCGTCAGCTTGCCCGCATACGTGGCCCCTGCATGAGGGAGTGACAGGGACCGGTACCTGGCTCTGTCACTGGCGTCTGCCCGCTCGTGCAAGTCTCGGTGGTGAACGTCGATGATGGCCAGGGAGAGGTCCTTCTGTTTCACCATCTCCGTGGGGCGGGACTCCGAATCCACAGCATCCCCCTCGCTCACGTCGTTGTTGTAGGCCGAGCTCAGGGTGTGCCACGCCGCCGTATCCCAGGTGAACTCCTTGTCCAACTCCCGACATAACAGATACCCGTTCTGCATGGAAGCCATCGCTGCGGCGTGCCAGTGCTCCGTAGAACGGCGTATACCGAGCCCACCCACCCGGACCGGCAGCGTCGCCTGTCGCATGGCGTCGTCCGGGAGAGTGTCGTCCGCCAGGCAGAGGATACGAGTCAGGCACTTCTCGACCGCCGCATCGCTCTTCGCCAGGTATTCCGTCGCACCCCTATGTCCCAGTGCACGCATGTAGAACACCAGGCGCGCGAAACCCTCGCAATGCCGGAGGAGAGCAAGGGCCACTTGCCTGTCTTCGAGCGTCGCCAACGCCTCAAGGTAAGGCGCGAATTCAGCCAGCTTCTCGTCCATGTAGCGCTCGCAGAACTCTCGCGACCCTATGGGCGTGCCCAGGAGGGTGAAATCGCCCCCCTCACGGTACACCACTCCCGGCTTGTCAGTCTCATCAGGGAGGCGAAGAAGGAACCCTTGCGCTTCAAGCTCGGTCTTCGAGAGGCGGTTGAGGTCGATAAGCTCACACTTGTCCAGCTTGACCTCCAACCCCTTCTCCTTGCTCCACTTCACCACGAAATCCAGCGCCTCCTTCACGACTCCCGCTGGCCCCATCAGCACGCCGTCGTCCAGGTAGAAGACACTACCTCCACACCCTGCGAAGTGCCCGACCAGCATCTCAGCTAGCTCTTTAATGGCTAGGGAGAAAAGAAGTGGTCCGAGGGGGTCCCCCTGCTGAACTCCACACGTGGACTGGAAGACGTGCCCACTGTACGATAGTGTGGAGGGGGACCCGTAGCACCACTGTGCGAAAGGGAGGAGGCCCGGGATGTCTCGTTCAACCACCTCTAGGAACGCCTCCCGGTGGACAGAGTTGAACGCGTTCTTGAAATCGATTTTAAGAACGACAGCATCCCGGGGCCCACCACCTGCGGCTGTCGCCTTGGCGCGCTCCGCCCACTGTGCCACCACCGCTACACCCGCCTCGAGTCCCCGTTGAACTGCGACGCCCACCTGCTTCCCTTTCATCAGGATGCGCCGTGCTGCGTCTTTATGGCGAGTGGAGAGCAGCTTGGCGGTTAGCCTCCTCAGAGTCTCACCGCACGCTATCGGTCGCACATCACCGTCGCTCTTCTTCAAAGCGGTGAGCTTGGCGCCTGCCAGGATCGGCATGATCTCCTGCGGAGCCCTGCCTGACGCCATCAGGTTCACCACCTGTGTGAGCCACGCCAACGGCTTCGCCCCTGCCGCGTCTTTACACTCAACTGCCTGGCGGACGTGATCCGGGCGTAGCCCCACTTGACCCCCGGCCGACCCATTAGGGAAGGTCTTGAGTGCACTCATCACTTCGGCCGGGGTGAAAGGCCGGCACGTGGCAGGGGCTGGTTCGCGCGCATGCGGTGGAACTCCGGTCGGGTGTTTCGATTCAAGGGCTGCACGCGTGCTGTCTGTGTTCTCCGCCACCACCTCAGGGATGAGGCTCTTGTGTGCCGCGGACATGCGATTCTGCCGTGCATACTTCGCGACACGCCTTTCCATTTCGCCAGGGCGCGGGGGCCCCCCCACTTTTGGCGGCTGCGCCTTCTTCTCGCACGCTTCTACCCACAGCAGGTTGAAGTCCCCCTTCGCCCAGCGATCGAAAGTCCTCAGCCTGTCCCTGATGGTCCCCTCCATCCTGTCCCCCATCCGCGCCCCCCGTAGCAGGACTGACGGGGCCAGCAGCAGCGCTGTCCATGCCTGCACTGTGTTGTGGGCCGCCACCTCCCGGAGTAGACCGGCAAACGTCCGCGTCCATGATGCGACGAGGTGGTGCGGCACGGATTCCCACACCTTGATGTGCTCCGCTCTCACTGCTTCGAGCCCTGGGAGGGCTTTTGCCTGCACCCCTTCCCCCGCCGGCACTGCTTCGGGTTCCGGCTCGAGTCTGTGCCGACAAGCCAAACACGCTGTGTACTTGAGCGCGATGACGTTCTCGCAGCGAACACACTCCCGATACCCGATGGCGCGCAGGACACTGGGGGTCACCGTTTCACCCCTGGCTGCGTGCTTGTTCAGGTGCCCCAGCATGGACCCCCGGAGGATAGGCACGCCACATTGCATAAGGGAGGTGCGACAGCTGTCGTGCGGGCAGTACACCTTGTCCGTGGCCCTTTGCACCAACTTTGCCTCCACCGTAGCTGCGTCCATGCCCTCCGGCGTGGTGATAACCTGCTCCCCTACAGACTCCGTGGTGAGGAAAGCGGGGTGCGCCATCCTGATGAGGTCTAGCAGTTGGCCCCTTGGGATGTCCACTTGTTCGTAGTGGTCCCCAGCTAAAGCAATCACCCGGGTGCGCTTGAGGAGGTCTCTATCCTTCACACTACGGGGGCGGATCGCCACGACTCGATGAGCACCCGGTTGAATGACCACTATATGCAGGTCCCAGAGCCGCGCCGCCAGTTGCAGGGTGAGGTGGTCCATCCACCCGTCCTCTCCGATCGCGTTGGCATATGCCAGGAAAGCCTCCTTGGCCCCCCCGAAAAATGCCACCAGTTCCGGTCGCGACTTGGCCGACTTGGCGAGGTCAGCTCGACGCGCCCCGATCACTTCAGCCTCGAAACCCAGGGCCCAGTACCCGCAATCCCCCGTGGCGGAATTGGGGATGCGGGAGGCGTGCAGCAGGCGCAGTGTCGAATCAACATCAGCCCAGTCCCGCCCATCCATCGCGCTATCCTCTTCCGCACCGCCCCTGAGGTCCCCGGGAAGGAGGTGCACCGGCTCCGCCCCGCTCCCCCGCACCGCGACCTGTCCCTCTTGGCCTCCCGGCCCCCACGCCCATGACGGCATCCCCCTTGCTCGCCATACTATCTGTACACCCGTTTTTATAAAAAGGAGGGGCGTGCGTGGCCCCTTCCACTCGCCACACTTCCTCACCACCCACCTCAACGCTGCGCCCCAGCGGAGGATGCCCCGTGTCGATGCACCCGGCGGGGGGGGCGGGGGGGGTGAGGTGGGGGGTGGGGGAGGGGGTGAGGGTGGGGTGGGGCGGGGGATGGGTGGACGGAAGGGGACAAGGTAGACAGGGAGCGAGAGGAGAAACTCGGGGAAGACAGCACAACAGGAAGAGACACCCGAGGGGAAAGGCCCGGCCCCCACGACCCCTCCCTCCCTATCTGCTGTGGGGGCACCGGTCGGGGTGCCCCGGGTCGCGCGCCGATCTGCTCTCCCAGTCGAAGACTGGCTTCGCGGTAAACCGCGGGCGTGGCTGTCGACCACGCGCCTGTGGGTTCCCCCACGCGTTTCTGGGTGCGCACCCAGGGACCGGGCCCGGAGCCACTGACGGGCTCTATGCGCATCGTTTCGCCCTGCTAAGAGGACGGCGCACGGTACCACTCGGCCCGCTCGCCTGCTCCGCCGCCCCAGGAGGGCCGTCAGCCGCCCCCTCCTTCTCGCCCGCCATCGCCCGCGTCGCCTTCTTCTGGCCGGCTTGGCCCAGCTCGCCGCTGTCACTGCCGCCCAGCACGCCGCTATCACCGCCGCGAGAAGTCCCAGCATCGTCATCCGCCGGGGTGGGGGGGATGGGGGGGGTGAGGGAGGGTTTTTTTTTCGATGTTTGTTGGGTTTTGAAAAGTGGGGAACGGGGAAATCTATTGGCTCGGTTTGTACCTTCCCGTTGTGAAGATATTCACCGGGCAGTTACCGAGCTTGGGGAGGGGGTTGTTGAGTAAGACAAACACGAAAATTGGGGAGGGGGGGGGGGGGGGGTGGGGCGGAAGCGGATGGCAGGCTGAGATGGTGATGCCTCGCTTTTGTGTCGTTTGTGGTCGGTGGGGAGCCGAGCCTCTGCGGTGTGGGGACAGCCCCGTACCCCACCAGCCGCGTTACGCAACCAATGAAGTACAGAAACAATGAAGTACAGAAACTGTAGCTTAAGAAATCGTTGGTGCCAATGCCAAGTAGGGTCACAATAAAACCCAAAGGGGGTCTTCGCTGGTCGACAAACTTCGACAAACTTCGTCAGTTTTCACCTATTTCAACAGGAAATGCACCAAAATGCACTGACGACCACCCTGTAGCGAAGACCCCCAAAGGAAAATGGTGCAAAAAAGTAGTGACCACCACCCCCATCCCCACCTCCGGGTGCAAATTTTTTTTTGATACCATCCAAAACACAGCGCAGCATTGTGTATAGGAGGAAATACGATACTAGAAAGGACTGGCGTCATCACCTCTGTCATGTTTCCCTTTCTTCGTGCTCCACCACACCTTCTGTACTTCAGACAACACAAACACACAATAGCCGGTCGTGAGATTTGTGCAGAGGAGTGGTGGAAGCGGTCAACAAAACATTTTTCTTCGTTCCATTTTTGTGTTTCCATAGCGCCAAGTAAGATATCGACAGAAGGACGTCTAGTACGCGTATTTGCCACGGAAAATGTGTTCTTTTGAATGTTTGAGCACATCCAAGACCGGGAACATAAAAATTTTCTGCCAATACCAAGTAGGGTCACAATAAAATCCAAAGGAAAATAGTGCAAAAAAATAGTGCAAAAAAATATTTTTTCCCCAAATTCCTATTTTCATTCCGTGAAATAGATACACGCCTGTCGATGCCCCCCTTTTTTTTTTTTTTTTGGATATTTTCTCTTTTTTTTTTTTTTCGCGTATCCGTCAGGTGGACCACCGGGTGGGGAGAGATCCGGTGTGAGGCACTTGGGTCCGTCCAGGTGGGCAGGGGGAACCTGGGGGCGGGGGGCCTCAAAACCCGTCTACCAGTGCCGCTTCTAATCTCGTCGGTCTTGTCCCAACCACCACCAGCCAGCCCAGAACGCCCTGACGCTGCGACCTCGTCGATTTTTATTTTCTCCGTTCTTCAGATTTGCATCGCAACACAGTTTTCCTTACTCTCTCCCAAGATGTGCCTGCATGCGACACCGTTTCATACTTATATCGGCTATCATGAAAAATCTGCGGCAAACCTTCGCATGCAAGTTGTCTGACGGTTCTGACCCTCATGGAGTGGAGAGGGAATGGGGGGGCCGGGGGAATATCTAAAAGGGGTCCGGTGTGTTCCAAAGGGGCGTAGTGGGGATATCAGCGAAAGGAGGGGGCAGTTGATGGTTTGCCGTTGTTGGAAATGGCTCACACACCAGCAAAACTGTTGTGTGGGCGGGGTTTATCTGCGGCCTTAGCAGCCGCAACGGCGAAGCCAGCATGACACAACACTTTTCGGAGGCGGGTGGGGCGTCGAGGAGGTATGGTGCCAGGCCTGATCTATGGGGCATTTGCGTTCCTCCGTGCCGCGTTGCTGCGGACGTAGGTCGCGTGCTTCACCCTCTCTGTGTCGAGAGCGCCGCGTGCTGCGTCCAGGTCACGCTGCAGCTCCTTGTTCTTCCGCTCCAGACGTGTCTGTAGGTGGGGTGTTGTGGTGTGTGAGGGTGCTGGGCTGCATCAAGAAGGGGTGGGTTCTTTGCTCCTGGTATGCGCATGAGGGGCAGTGGCGTGTGTCACACGTGGCCCCTCCGACCGTTGCAAATAATCTCGTTGGGGGCGGGGTGCAGTGCAGTGTGCAAGGAAAGAGCAGGCAAAAGCCCCTGCAACCCTGACGGCAGGCAACCCTCTGGAGAGGAGTGGCATACGATTTCGTTGGTCGATGCCGTGGAACGGTTCTCGCGTGTCAGCTGCTCGCAGCGCAGTTTGGACTGTTCGTGTGCCTTGCGGACCTTTGCGTGGCGCGTGAACTCGTCACGGTAGCGCACGTCCAGCTCATCCAGCTCGGCAGTCGTGCGGGAGTGTGCCGCCTTAGAGGAGTTCAGGTCTTTGAGGAGCTGGTTCACCTTGGCCTGGTGGCGCTCGTTCTGGTTGTAGCGGTGCCTGTCGTACTCCACCAGCAGCGACTTGGTGTGCTGCATCAGCGACATCATGTCCGCGTTGGCAGCGCAGTGCAGCACGCGACGCTCCTCGACGCCCCACTGGGGGAGCGCCATCTGCATCTCACGCACATTGAGGAATGCACGCAGGCTGTTGAAGTCGTCGAGGTTCACCAGCAGCAGCATCAGGCCCGCCTGCATCTTCTCACGCAGCGCGTGGAAAGCCTTGTGCTCCTCCTCCACAATCTCCTGCCGGTGCCCCCTCTCGTGGTCCACGTTGTTGAGCAGCGCGAGGTCTGCCATGATCACCGTCAGCTGGTGCATGTCCTGGATCCATGTCATCTCCTCTTCGCGCTCCAGCTGAGCACGTGACCGGGCGTGCGCTGCCACCAGCATGCCAACGCGGTCCGCACACCGCAGGCTGCACCCCTCCGCCAGCTCCTGCTCACAGGCAGCGGCAATGCTGCGGCGCGCATACGCCTCTTCCTCCTGCAGCACCGCACCCGCCGCATCCTGCAGGAACACACCCCGGATGTGCTGCCACTCCGCCGCCTCGGGCACAACCACACACTCCTGGAAGGTCCGCTCGCATGCGGCCTGCATGGCTGCACACTCCCCGACATGCAGGAAGCGGTACGCACCCTCCACACCGCTGGCATACTCCGCAGTGATGGCGGCACGGCCAGCACTCTCCATCTCACGCGCGGCAACCAGGCCGTGCTCGGTGTCGAAGAAGTGCCGCAGCCTCACGCACACCTCCTCCTCCGAGGCACGGATGGCGTACAGCGCCCTGCAGGCCTGCTCCTCCAGCGCCGCACGGTGCGACGCGCCGAGGCTGTTGACTGCCGACGCGGTGAGCGCGGCAAGCTCCCCGAGGAGGCTCGCCCCCAGCGCAACGTGCGCCTCTGCACCCTGCGTGGCGAACAGCGCCGCAGCCGCGCCTGCGAAGAGAACCCCGCACTCGCTGTGCTCCTCCCATGCGATGGCGTGGCGCCCCGCCACCTCGGCCTGCAGCACGGCGCGGGGCAGCGACGACTCGGCGGCGCTGAGGATCTCATCGAAGGCGTACCCCTCCTCTGCGTGCAGGCGCCTGCGCTGCCCGCCCTCGGGGGCCAGCACGCACAGCATCACGCCGTGGTGCTGCACCGCGGCACGCCGCAGCACGGCGCGGCAGTCAGCCTCCCTCTCGCGCACCACGCTGCGCTGCATCGCCTCGTCCGTCGCCAGGATGTGCTCCACGCCCTGGGTGCGCGCCACGGCGGCCGCAGCAGCAACGCCCTGCCACTCCGCCACAACCGCTGCGCGGGACACCCCCTCCTGGCACAGCAGGTCCCACAGCTGGGCAAACCCGGTGAGGGCAACAGCCTCGGCACCCTCCAGCGCAGCGCGCAGGCGCGCCTCCTGCAGCACCACGGCCCGCCGCTGCCCCACGCGCAGCTCCTCGAACAGCAGGCAGCACGCATCCTGGTGTGCGATCCGCACGCCTGCCCGGGCGTCCTCCTCGGCAAAGCCGACTGCCACGCGCTCCTCGATCCTGTCGTGGATAGCCTTGAGGCAGGCCCTCTCCAGCACCTGGATGCGGTGGCGTGCCTGCGCCTCTTCCTCGGCACCCTCCTTCCGGGCCTGCTGCTGCTGCAGGCGCACGTCGCGCAGCCTGCGTTGCCTGCCGTGGAGGGTGTGCTCCTCGACACGCGCCTTGTTGGTGTGGATCTGGGCGCGGGTCAGGGTTGTCTCGTGCTGTGCGCAGCGGCGCTGCCGCAGCTCGGCAATGCGTTTGTCCAGCGCATCCAGGGCAGCCGCGTTGCCCGGGGAGCGGCGCAGCACAGCCTCGCGCTCCTTCTCCGCCTCCTTGAGGGGGACGCAGACGCAGCGTGTCTTGTGCACCCCGTGTGTCGACGGCTCCGCAAAGGTCTTGAATGTCGTGGAGAAGCGCGGCGTGGGGGTGGAGTCGAACGACGCCGTGTCAGCCCCGTGCCCCCTCTGCCTCTTCGACAGGCGTGGCCCCGTGGGTGTCATGGGGGGCACATCCTGCAGCTTGCGCTTCCGCTGCACAGACATAGGGCTGCAGGCGTGGGTGGAGGGGAGGGGCCTGAAGGAGAAGTGGTGCGTGGGTAGGGTGGTGTGCCGGCGTGGCATGTGTTCATAAAGTGTTGGGCGCGAAGCTTCCGATTTTGATTGTGGGGTGCTGGGGAAGCGTGCGTGGCTGACCAATGCGATCGTGGGGGGATATCCAGGCGAGAGCTGGTGTGGCTGTGGGCGGGGGAGGTCGGGGAGTGGGGAGTGATGGAGAGAGGCGGCGGTGCGGGCGTAAATTCGGCGGTTTGCACCTGCGCTGCTCGGGTCAGCGGGTTCACGGGGTTAGCAACGTTGACTCTTACCGAACACCACACGCACACCTACCTCCCCACCCCACCCCCCATTGCGTCCCAGCTGCTCGTGCTTCCCGACAGGCACACCCGAGCAGGAACCCCCCCGACCCCGATTCGTTGATTTGTTAGACACACCCGTGTGGTGTGTAGAAAACAGGCTTGCTCCGTATTCCTTGAAAAATAGCCAAAATTCCGGAAATGTATTCCTGCTTTTTTCTAAGGATTTTTGCCTTGGATTTCTGACCCAACAGTTCCCTGTGTCAGTGCCACAACCTCACGCAGTGCACTGCCTTGGAAAATTCTGTCACAAATCACTCATGGGCGCTCGTTTCGGTACGACTGCCGCGACCGGAACCGCATGGTGAAGGCCTCCTCGATCGAGACCACCACTGGCAGCCCCAGGTCCAGTCGCTCGCCACCCGTGTTCTGCGCGGTCAGGGTGGTGCGCTTCGCTGACCTCTTCAGCTCTGCTAGCGCCGCGGACGCTACGACCTTCTCGTAGTGGGTGCCCGCCAATGCCACCACCCGCAGTGGATCACCCTCCTTCCTCCGGTCCCCTCGGCGCTTTGGGGCGCGGCTTCGGACAGCCCCGATGGCGCGTACGACCGATGCATGCGATGGTTGCCTCAACAGCATGAGGCGCTGGGCGGCCTGATGACTTCCTATCGGGTCGGCGCCACCTGACAGTTCCCACTGGTTCGACTCGCTAGATGGGGTATCCGGCGCCCACGGCTCATCTCTCCTGTGACCAGTGATCCCGCCATCATCAGCTGCCGGATGAAAGCAAAAAATGGGTTTCGGGACCGTTTTTTCCAACGACACCCCTTCTTGACATGCCATAGTGGCATACGCGGAAGGACTTGGTGACAAGACAGGCACAAGCCACAGGGGGGTCTGGGGGGCAGAGCCCCCCAGCCGCCGGAGGCCACGGTAGTGAACATCTGGGTCTTGGCTGGAAAGAACACCGGTTTTTTGGCTGCCGGGAAGAAACAGAAGAGGGGCGGGTGTCTGGAGGACTCATCCTCATCCCCCCTCGGAAAAAGTTTCCTAAGGAAAATCCTTAGAAAAAAATCGGGAAATTTCGGAGACTGTATTCCGTATTCCATGTTAGGAGCAAGCCTGGTAGAAAACCAACAATTTTCTTTTTGCAGCTATGCGGTCTGCATCCCCCTGCTGCCCTCTGCTGGCACACACACACCCCTTTCCCCCCCGCTTTCGCCGACGGGCGAAGTTGACAATACCCACACCCACACCCACACCCCCACACGCATCGCACCAACGCAGCGACGGCGTTCTACCACACATGGTTCGATCTCCGATGCAAAGTCCGGCTGGTTTCATGACGCACACGCCGCAGGCGTGGATCCTTCGTTCTTCGTTGCGAGTCTCCGTTTGCTGGGAAGGGGCAGGGGGCATGCCTCGATGCTGCAGGTTCCACCCGTCATGTAACATGCTGTTTGGGCCCAGTCGCGGTGGTTGCCGCTTCGCAACACCCCACCCCATCCACACGGCTCTCTACTGTGCAGATCGGGTGGCTTTTCCACGCCTGCCGCGCGTGTCCCACCCAGGCCCGTACTCCTCCTCTGCTTGCGCCTGCCTCTGCAACTCGAGGATGCGCCGGCGCGACTCTTCGTCCTCGTTGCGTGCCCGCTGGCGGTGGTCCTCTTGGTTGCTCCCAAGCTTCGAGTCAACCGGAACCTGAAGAACAGGGGGGGGGATGATGTGGAGTTGTGATGGAGCGAACAGCAAGACACGGCGGGGGGGTCAGCACACAGCATCACAAGAGCACGGCCTCCTAAGGGCATGCGGGTGGTTGTCCGCTCTACCCCACCCGCCCACACCACCCCTCCCCACGCCACATACCTGAATCACCCCAACGGAGACCGATTTGTTGCCGATCTTCAGCCCTGTTGTAGAGGGGGCACCGGAGGACGCCAGCCCGTACACGGCCGGGTTGACCACCCCCGCTGTCGAGGGTGCCTGCTCGCTCTTCCTCCGCATCACAACAGCGAATGTCTTTGCGGCCGGCTGGGAGGACGAGGGCACAACCGGCGCTGCCGGCGCCGGCGCCGGTGCAGCCGCACCTGGCCTTGGCACGCCAGATGATGTGCTAGTCCCCTGCAGGTTGGAACGTTTCAGGATCTGCCCCAGAGGGATGTTCATCGTCTGCGCAATCTTGTCGTCTATCTTGTGCATGCTCTTGCGCGTCCCGCCGTACTCCACCGTCCGGCGTGCGGAGTCGAAGGAGTCCTTCACAACAGAGTTGAACATCGCGTCGAAATCCGCAGCCCCTTCCTCGTCGCCACCACCCGACGCCACCCGCGGCGCACCCCGCCCCGCAAACGCACCGGCAACGGATGGGATCAGGAACCGCCCCCTCTGGTAGTCAAGATCCGCACACCGCGAGACGGGATCGCCGTCACCACCGCCACCGACGCCACCACCCCCTTCGGCGGGCGCCCCCTCCGCCGCCCTGTCGCCCTGCGAGGGCGTGGCAGACTCCTCGTCCTCCTCCTCCAGCTCGTCGTCTTCATCCTCATCCTCGTCCTCATCGTCCTGCTGCACCACCGCCTCCCCGAGGCCCAAGGGATGCACCTTGTTGCGGAAGGGCACGATGCTGTTGGACAGCAGCTGCTTCCGCAGCACAGCCCCCGACAGGCTCTCGCTGCCTGCTGGGAGAATCAGGTGTTCCGCACTGTCGGCAGGAACGCCCTTCGCCATCTTCTCCCGCAGGTACGACGGGTTGCCTGCACCTTGGAGTAGCCCCCGGATGAAGTCGATGAGTTGAGGGTTCCGCCCGCCCAGCAAGCGCCTGTTCCTCGACCCTCTCTTCCCGGTGAGAGCCGCGACAACAGCGCACACAGCGATGTTTGCAGACTCGAGGCGCTTGGGGAAGGAGGAGAACGCCTTATGCTTCGAGCTGCAGTGCCCCGAGATCTGCTCCGTCAGATCCGCAAGCTTGTAATCCAGATCGACGGGGAAAGGATGCGCCTTGCAGTGGATGTACTGGAAGAAGAATGGGAGGAACACATACAGCAGGGGTGTCCCTGAGGCGACGAGGTAGTCCAGCCCGCTCTCCAGCGCGGTGCAGACAAGGCGGATGCGGAAGTAGTACCCTGGGGGGTCGTTGTACCCTGCGTAGTATAGAATGGTCAGCAACGCACCGAAGAAGTCAGACGCTGCGATCATCTTCGACGCATATAGCTCGGCGAGGAGCGTCATGTCGAGCAGACGTTTCTGGGGGGAGATGGGCTGCGACCCCTCCGTGAGGGGGGGGCACAGCTCGAGGCCCAACCGGATGTCCTCCAGCACGAGGTCCACGAGAAGCACACCCACGGGGGGGTGATATTCCGAAAGAGCCTGCGCCAGGGCGACCAGCAGGGGGACTGCGGAGTACTGCGCTTTGTGCACCTTCCGCAGATTTTTGACAACGTAGTGCAGGGTCTTCGGTTCGCTCCATGGGAGGCGCCGCAACGCGCGCAGCACAGCTGGCAGGGTGGCCTTCTTGAGGTGCTCTGTGAACAGCAGGTGTCTGACATAGAGGTCGAGGGGCTCACGCTTCCGCTTCTTCTTGGCATGCGGTGCCTTCCCAGGGCCTGTCAGATCCGGCGTCCCTTCTGCGATGGCCGTGTCAAGCATGAGGTCGACCCGCGCATCGAGGTTTTTGTTGTCCCTCTGCCGCTTGATCTGCAGGAGGAGGTTTTGATACCTCACGGAGCTCTGCTGCGTAAGGTAGAGCGGCCGCCCTGCACCCTCGAGGAGGTGGCAGCAGACGTCGATGTTGTGGTGGACGAAGCTGTCGATCAGCTGCCCGAGGCAGCGTAACAGCCCCGGCGCCCCGTAAACCCCCATCTTGAAGAGCTCGCAGAGCATCCGGATGTTCCTCCGGCGCTCCTCCACCCAGAGCTGCTTCTGCCGCGCCAGCTGCTGCGCGAACTCCTCCTCAAACTGCGACACGAGGTTGGGCCCGAAGTCCTTCCAAAACTCCGCAACGGAGGCAACCACCCTCGCGTAGTATGGAAATGCGCTGAAATTCCCCCTCGGGACGTCAAATATCGCCTTCGCAAGCCGTTTCCGACACCCTGCAGCATAGGTGAGTACCCACTCCACCTCCAGCGGGGTTTCGTAGACGTGCGTCTCGCCCGGGCCCTCCTCCGCATCGACATAGGAGGGGGCATATGTCTCCTGCAGGAAGTTGTACAGCCACTCGTCGGTCTGCACCCTGCCGACACACTTCTCAGGGAGGGTTTTTATGAGGGCGTCAATCGCAGTGTAATCCATCTTCCTTTTGATAGTCGAATGAACCGCCGATGCGGATGCTGCCGACCCAACCCCATCGCTGCTGCCCCCAGCCTTGGAGAGCACGGTGTGAGAGCCGGACTCTTTGACATCAGATGCGAACGACACAGCGCTGGGCTGCGAAGGCGACGGTGCGTCAGGTTGCGTTTCCAAAGCGGGATCAGACTCAGAGGCTGCCCTATCCCCTGCCGCAGCTGCGGCGGCGATGCTGGCGCTGCTCGCACCGCCCCCCGAGATTTTCTTCAGAATCGCCTTCCGGAGGGACACGCTTGTGACGAACCGGGGGAGAGGGAGGTCGGCCGGGTCTGGGAAGTCCTCATAGAGCTGACGCTCCTCCTCGTCACGGAACCATGTCAGAGTGTCGAAGTTTTCAACAGGCGCGTAGTACGACGAAAGGCCGCTTTTGAAGATAATGTTGGAAGAAGTCTCACCTGAGGTCCGCTCGATATCCTCGCTCATTGGAGGCAGGCGCTCCAACACATCAAGGTAGTTCGCAAGGTACCGGAGTATTTCGTGGTGCCGTTTGACAACGCTCCTCCTCTCCGCCAGCATAGCCCGCTTCTCCTCAGGCAGCTCCCCCCGCACCCCAATGACATCGGAGCACTCCTTGACGAAGGCGACCGACTCCGCCACCTTCCTTTCATACCACTTTGTAGCAAGGGAAAGGTATTTCAAAAACCCCTTTTTATACGACTCCGATTCCTTCTCCCCAAAGACAGGCTTGGCATGCCGCCTGCGAGCCTGGAGCGACACCCACTCCTTGGCATCTTCAGGGGAGGCCGTGTCGGGGAGAGGGGTGTCGTCTGCAAACCCTGCAGGTTTGAATCCGAAGAAGTCAAAACCCCCCTGCCTCAGCAGGTGCATGATGATTGTGAGGTTGGAGGAGAAGGACTTGTCGGCAGGCGTCATGCACACGTCTTGTTCCGGGGTGCTTGCGGGCTGCGGGGCTGCAGGGGGAGGTACGGTCAGGCGGGTCAGGATTTTTTTGAGCAGCTTCGCATCCACGGAGATGCCTGCCAGCTGCATGTTGAGGAACACCTTGAAGAATACACATCGCCTCCCGGCTGCCTGCTTCGCAGCCGCAACGGCGTCCGCCGCATCTACAGGGGGAACCAGGTCCTCCTCCAGCGCCTTGTGCAGAACCTCCGAGAGCTCAGCGTCGAAGTCCTGGTATGTGCAGTTGAACAGCGTGACCACATCAATGAGGGTCGCCCCCTGCCCCACCACTGGGGGCGGTGTATGCAGGCTGGGGAGAGCGGCTGTGAGGATATCGTCCTTTGTGTCCAGCAGGCCCTGCACCAGCGATGCGGCGACTTCGGAGGAGTATCTGTGTGTTTGGAATATAGCATGAGCACCGCGGCGAAGGGGGGGAGGTGGGCCGCCCCCAAAATGGAACACAGCAGACGCATGTCACTAGAAAATGGGGGGGGGGGGGGGGTAGGGGGGGTCAAATGCCACCCTTTTACGTGGACAAACACGATTTTTCAAAAAACCGGCGCAGAGGCCCCAAAGCCCCCGTAAACCCTCCAAACCCCCCCAGATCGGTCCGGAAACCCATCGAACCCCACTTTTCCACCATTCCGGGCACCTCAGGTGCCCGAATTGGGGTACCTAAATTTTGTGCCACCGTTTGGTACCGTACAGTGCCACTGTGTGGGAGGTTGGAAAAGAAAATGCCCCAACACACCACATCTGAGGGTTGCAATGCATGTTGCTTGCCAACCACGTCATCCGGTGGGTGTCAGGCGCTATGTAGGTGGCATTAGCCAGGTCTTCGATGTGTTCTGGCTTGTATATATACCTCCCTGCCACCATGCACCGGGAGGCTGCCTGTAGGTACGGAACAGTCCAGATGGTCGTGTGATTCCTGTGCAGCAGTGCTCCACAACCGGGATGTGTTGACAACGACTGTTGCAACACGAGCTGTACATTCCGGGAACACATGAAGTGCGCTGTCGTGGTACCCATTGTGCCAGAATTGGTAGTTGCTGCGGTCTACTTTGCCTGGCCCAAGAGCACTGGTACTGAACGGTGCAATATGCGTGGCGAGGTGAATACAACGGAAGCGCGCAAAGTCAATACAGCTCTCGGATGGCGGGTGGTGGTGCCACTAGTGTGTGACGTTCACTCGAGGATACAACGCATCACAATGAATCAGCAACCGTGGACCGAGTACAATACGCTCTCTGTGGCTGGTGTGGGGGACAAAGGCAGTGCCTGTGCCGCAGGCAGGGAGGTATATATACAAGCCAGAACACATCGAAGACCTGGCTAATGCCACCTACATAGCGCCTGACACCCACCGGATGACGTGGTTGGCAAGCAACATGCATTGCAACCCTCAGATGTGGTGTGTTGGGGCATTTTCTTTTCCAACCTCCCACACAGTGGCACTGTACGGTACCAAACGGTGGCACAAAATTTAGGTACCCCAATTCGGGCACCTGAGGTGCCCGGAATGGTGGAAAAGTGGGGTTCGATGGGTTTCCGGACCGATCTGGGGGGGTTTGGAGGGTTTACGGGGGCTTTGGGGCCTCTGCGCCGGTTTTTTGAAAAATCGTGTTTGTCACCCCCATTTGACCCCCCCTAGGGGGGGGGGGGGCTGTTGCGGCTGCAACGCAACACAGGCGTGTAGCCCTGCAATGCGGCACCTTGGCGGTGCCTCCTGGAAAGAATATAATCGGGCATGCATACCCATGCTTGCCAATGGTTACCATGTGTTCCATTTCCCCCCTTCATTGCATGCCATGAGGTTACAAAGAAGAAGCCAACGACTCCACCACCTTCTTCGGACATACCTGGTGAGGTTCAGCGCCCTTGCCTGGGTCAACGCCCACTCAAGGTCTGACTCTTTGTCTAGGCACTTGACCCGCTTCACGAACGCAGCGCTTTTCTTCATGTCCGCCTTGAGATTCTTCTTATCAGGCCCACCGGTGCGCTGCGCATTCTGTTCGCGCTGGGCATCGCGTGCTGCGTAGTACTGCGCTGCGCTGGCCATCATCTCCTCTGCGTTGGAAGGCCCAGCGGGCGCGGGTGAGTCGCATGGTTTTTCAGCGCTTATCTCGCCATCTGGCATTGTGCCTGTGTGGGGCCCGCACGCCACAGCGCACGCCCTGCAGGGGTGTCTAGGGTGTATACGATGTGTATCAAAAGACAGCTGCACAGTGAAGATGGAACACATCATCCCGCTCCCCGGAAGCAGCACCTGCTCGGCATCAGCGTGTGCACACCCCGGACCCACACCTTCCTGCTTCCGCGGTTCTGGAGCAGCGCAGCCACAACTGCGAAGAAATATTCGAGAGCATGAAAAAGCCATTGAGGAGACCGAAGGTCTCCTTGGTGTGGCTGGGAGGGTGGGGGCGCGTATGATACGGAGGCAAAGGCGGGGGCGTGGTGTGGGAGGGAGGGGGGATGGGGGTGGGGCATCTGCACCAGGAAATGGCTCAGCCGCATCCCACGTACCACTGCATGCAGGGGGGTGGGGGCAGTCACGCAAAAAATCTGGCAATACCCACACGGATGACTGATGTTTAAAAATGGGAGGGGGGGCTGGCTTGGTCACCGCTGCCAAAAGTACACATCATCACGTGTGAATCTTTTTGGAGCGGGACACCCATAAAAAAAACTTACTTCGGTGTGATATCCGCTGTCGCGAACCACACAACTTCTGTGTGGGGGTCTTCGCTGGTCGACAAACTTCGACAAACTTCGTCGTTCGTCACATAATTAGGAAAACGGCTGTTTCAGGGGGTTTTTCACCGAAGACGGCAGTGTTCTGACGACGACGACAGGGGTCTTCGACAAAAACTTCGTCAGCGAAGACCCCCCCCCAAAAATGAATTAAAAACCGGTTTTTCGGGGATTCTCGCTGTTCGTCACCTGTCGTCAAATTTCGACAAAATTCGACAATTTTCACCTAAACCGACGGAAAATGCACCAAAATGCACCACCCACAGCCTGGGTCGGCCCAGGGTCTGGACACCACTCCTGGACCCGGCCCAGTACGGGCGAGATCGGCCCATGTCCGGCCCAGCACTGCCGAGATCGGCCCATGTCCGGCCCAGTACGGGCGAGATCGGCCCATAGCCGGCCCAGCACTGCCGAGATCGGCCCATGTCCGGCCCAGTACGTGCGAGATCGGCCCATAGCCGGCCCAGCACTGCCGAGATCGGCCCATGTCCGGCCCAGCACTGCCGAGATCGGCCCATAGCCGGCCCATGTCCGGCCCAGTACGTGCGAGATCGGCCCATAGCCGGCCCAGCACTGCCGAGATCGGCCCATAGCCGGCCCAGTACGGGCAAGATCGGCCCATAGCCGGCCCAGCACTGCCGAGATCGGCCCATGTCCGGCCCAGTACGGGCGAGATCGGCCCATAGCCGGCCCAGCACTGCCGAGATCGGCCCATAGCCGGCCCAGCACTGCCGAGATCGGCCCATGTCCGGCCCAGTACGGGCGAGATCGGCCCATGTCCGGCCCAGTACGGGCGAGATCGGCCCATAGCCGGCCCAGTACGGGCGAGATCGGCCCATAGCCGGCCCAGCACTGCCGAGATCGGCCCATGTCCGGCCCAGTACGGGCGCCATCGGCCCATAGCCGGCCCAGCACTGCCGAGATCGGCCCATAGCCGGCCCAGCACTGCCGAGATCGGCCCATGTCCGGCCCAGCACTGCCGAGATCGGCCCATAGCCGGCCCAGTACGGGCGAGATCGGCCCATAGCCGGCCCAGCACTGCCGAGATCGGCCCATATCCGGCCCAGTACGGGCGACATCGGCCCATAGCCGGCCCAGCACTGCCGAGATCGGCCCATGTCCGGCCCAGTACGTGCGAGATCGGCCCATAGCCGGCCCAGCACTGCCGAGATCGGCCCATAGCCGGCCCAGCACTGCCGAGATCGGCCCATAGCCGGCCCAGTACGGGCGAGATCGGCCCATAGCCGGCCCAGCACTGCCGAGATCGGCCCATGTCCGGCCCAGTACGGGCGAGATCGGCCCATAGCCGGCCCAGCACTGCCGAGATCGGCCCATGTCCGGCCCAGTACGGGCGAGATCGGCCCATAGCCGGCCCAGCACTGTCGAGATCGGCCCATAGCCGGCCCAGCACTGCCGAGATCGGCCCATGTCCGGCCCAGTACGGGCGAGATCGGCCCATAGCCGGCCCAGCACTGCCGAGATCGGCCCATGTCCGGCCCAGTACGGGCGAGATCGGCCCATAGCCGGCCCAGCACTGCCGAGATCGGCCCATAGCCGGCCCAGTACGGGCGAGATCGGCCCATAGCCGGCCCAGCACTGCCGAGATCGGCCCATGTCCGGCCCAGTACGGGCGAGATCGGCCCATAGCCGGCCCAGCACTGCCGAGATCGGCCCATAGCCGGCCCAGTACGGGCGAGATCGGCCCATAGCCGGCCCAGCACTGCCGAGATCGGCCCATAGCCGGCCCAGTACGGGCGAGATCGGCCCATAGCCGGCCCACCACTGCCGAGATCGGCCCATGTCCGGCCCAGTACGGGCGAGATCGGCCCATAGCCGGCCCAGCACTGCCGAGATCGGCCCATGTCCGGCCCAGTACGGGCGAGATCGGCCCATGTCCGGCCCAGTACGGGCGAGATCGGCCCATAGCCGGCCCAGCACTGCCGAGATCGGCCCATGTCCGGCCCAGTACGGGCGACATCGGCCCATAGCCGGCCCAGCACTGCCGAGATCGGCCCATAGCCGGCCCAGCACTGCCGAGATCGGCCCATGTCCGGCCCAGCACTGCCGACATCGGCCCATAGCCGGCCCAGTACGGGCGAGATCGGCCCATAGCCGGCCCAGCACTGCCGAGATCGGCCCATGTCCGGCCCAGTACGGGCGAGATCGGCCCATAGCCGGCCCAGCACTGCCGAGATCGGCCCATAGCCGGCCCAGCACTGCCGAGATCGGCCCATAGCCGGCCCAGCACTGCCGAGATCGGCCCATGTCCGGCCCAGCACTGCCGAGATCGGCCCATAGCCGGCCCAGTACGGGCGAGATCGGCCCATAGCCGGCCCAGCACTGCCGAGATCGGCCCATAGCCGGCCCAGCACTGCCTAGATCGGCCCATATCCGGCCCAGTACGGGCGAGATCGGCCCATAGCCGGCCCAGCACTGCCGAGATCGGCCCATGTCCGGCCCAGTACGGGCGAGATCGGCCCATAGCCGGCCCAGCACTGCCGAGATCGGCCCATACCCGGCCCAGTACGGGCGAGATCGGCCCATAGCCGGCCCAGCACTGCCGAGATCGGCCCATGTCCGGCCCAGTACGGGCGAGATCGGCCCATAGCCGCCCCAGCACTGCCGAGATCGGCCCATGTCCGGCCCAGTACGGGCGAGATCGGCCCATAGCCGCCCCAGCACTGCCGAGATCGGCCCATGTCCGGCCCTGTACGGGCGAGATCGGCCCATAGCCGGCCCAGCACTGCCGAGATCGGCCCATAGCCGGCCCAGTACGGGCGAGATCGGCCCATAGCCGGCCCACCACTGCCGAGATCGGCCCATGTCCGGCCCAGTACGGGCGAGATCGGCCCATGTCCGGCCCAGTACGGGCGAGATCGGCCCATAGCCGGCCCAGCACTGCCGAGATCGGCCCATGTCCGGCCCAGTACGGGCGAGATCGGCCCATGTCCGGCCCAGTACGGGCGAGATCGGCCCATAGCCGGCCCAGCACTGCCGAGATCGGCCCATGTCCGGCCCAGTACGGGCGAGATCGGCCCATGTCCGGCCCAGTACGGGCGAGATCGGCCCATAGCCGGCCCAGCACTGCCGAGATCGGCCCATGTCCGGCCCAGTACGGGCGACATCGGCCCATAGCCGGCCCAGCACTGCCGAGATCGGCCCATAGCCGGCCCAGCACTGCCGAGATCGGCCCATGTCCGGCCCAGCACTGCCGACATCGGCCCATAGCCGGCCCAGTACGGGCGAGATCGGCCCATAGCCGGCCCAGCACTGCCGAGATCGGCCCATGTCCGGCCCAGTACGGGCGAGATCGGCCCATAGCCGGCCCAGCACTGCCGAGATCGGCCCATAGCCGGCCCAGCACTGCCGAGATCGGCCCATAGCCGGCCCAGCACTGCCGAGATCGGCCCATGTCCGGCCCAGCACTGCCGAGATCGGCCCATAGCCGGCCCAGTACGGGCGAGATCGGCCCATAGCCGGCCCAGCACTGCCGAGATCGGCCCATAGCCGGCCCAGCACTGCCTAGATCGGCCCATATCCGGCCCAGTACGGGCGAGATCGGCCCATAGCCGGCCCAGCACTGCCGAGATCGGCCCATAGCCGGCCCAGCACTGCCGAGATCGGCCCATGTCCGGCCCAGTACGTGCGAGATCGGCCCATAGCCGGCCCAGCACTGCCGAGATCGGCCCATACCCGGCCCAGTACGGGCGAGATCGGCCCATAGCCGCCCCAGCACTGCCGAGATCGGCCCATGTCCGGCCCAGTACGGGCGAGATCGGCCCATAGCCGCCCCAGCACTGCCGAGATCGGCCCATGTCCGGCCCAGTACGTGCGAGATCGGCCCATAGCCGGCCCAGCACTGCCGAGATCGGCCCATGTCCGGCCCAGTACGGGCGAGATCGGCCCATAGCCGCCCCAGCACTGCCGAGATCGGCCCATGTCCGGCCCAGTACGGGCGAGATCGGCCCATAGCCGCCCCAGCACTGCCGAGATCGGCCCATGTCCGGCCCTGTACGGGCGAGATCGGCCCATAGCCGGCCCAGCACTGCCGAGATCGGCCCATAGCCGGCCCAGTACGGGCGAGATCGGCCCATAGCCGGCCCAGCACTGCCGAGATCGGCCCATAGCCGGCCCAGCACTGCCGAGATCGGCCCATATCCGGCCCAGTACGGGCGAGATCGGCCCATAGCCGGCCCAGCACTGCCGAGATCGGCCCATGTCCGGCCCAGTACGTGCGAGATCGGCCCATAGCCGGCCCAGCACTGCCGAGATCGGCCCATAGCCGGCCCAGCACTGCCGAGATCGGCCCATAGCCGGCCCAGTACGGGCGAGATCGGCCCATAGCCGGCCCAGCACTGCCGAGATCGGCCCATGTCCGGCCCAGTACGGGCGAGATCGGCCCATAGCCGGCCCAGCACTGCCGAGATCGGCCCATGTCCGGCCCAGTACGGGCGAGATCGGCCCATAGCCGGCCCAGCACTGTCGAGATCGGCCCATAGCCGGCCCAGTACGGGCGAGATCGGCCCATAGCTGCCCAGCACTGCCGAGATCGGCCCATGTCCGGCCCAGTACGGGCGAGATCGGCCCATAGCCGGCCCAGCACTGCCGAGATCGGCCCATAGCCGGCCCAGTACGGGCGAGATCGGCCCATAGCCGGCCCAGTACGGGCGAGATCGGCCCATGTCCGGCCCAGCACTGCCGAGATCGGCCCATGTCCGGCCCAGTACGGGCGAGATCGGCCCATAGCCGGCCCAGCACTGCCGAGATCGGCCCATAGCCGGCCCAGCACTGCCGAGATCGGCCCATGTCCGGCCCAGCACTGCCGAGACCGGCCCATAGCCGGCCCAGCACTGCCGAGATCGGCCCATAGCCGGCCCAGCACTGCCGAGATCGGCCCATAGCCGGCCCAGTACGGGCGAGATCGGCCCATAGCCGGCCCAGCACTGCCGAGATCGGCCCATGTCCGGCCCAGCACTGCCGAGATCGGCCCATAGCCGGCCCAGCACTGCCGAGATCGGCCCATAGCCGGCCCAGCACTGCCGAGATCGGCCCATGTCCGGCCCAGTACGGGCGAGATCGGCCCATAGCCGGCCCAGCACTGCCGAGATCGGCCCATAGCCGGCCCAGCACTGCCGAGATCGGCCCATGTCCGGCCCAGTACGGGCGAGATCGGCCCATAGCCGGCCCAGCACTGCCGAGATCGGCCCATAGCCGGCCCAGCACTGCCGAGATCGGCCCATAGCCGGCCCAGTACGGGCGAGATCGGCCCATAGCCGGCCCAGCACTGCCGAGATCGGCCCATGTCCGGCCCAGTACGTGCGAGATCGGCCCATAGCCGGCCCAGCACTGCCGAGATCGGCCCATAGCCGGCCCAGTACGGGCGAGATCGGCCCATAGCCGGCCCAGCACTGCCGAGATCGGCCCATATCCGGCCCAGTACGGGCGAGATCGGCCCATAGCCGGCCCAGCACTGCCGAGATCGGCCCATGTCCGGCCCAGTACGTGCGAGATCGGCCCATAGCCGGCCCAGCACTGCCGAGAGCGGCCCATAGCCGGCCCAGCACTGCCGAGATCGGCCCATAGCCGGCCCAGTACGGGCGAGATCGGCCCATAGCCGGCCCAGCACTGCCGAGATCGGCCCATGTCCGGCCCAGTACGGGCGACATCGGCCCATAGCCGGCCCAGCACTGCCGAGATCGGCCCATATCCGGCCCAGTACGGGCGAGATCGGCCCATAGCCGGCCCAGCACTGCCGAGATCGGCCCATGTCCGGCCCAGTACGTGCGAGATCGGCCCATGTCCGGCCCAGCACTGCCGAGATCGGCCCATAGCCGGCCCAGCACTGCCGAGATCGGCCCATAGCCGGCCCAGTACGGGCGAGATCGGCCCATAGCCGGCCCAGCACTGCCGAGATCGGCCCATGTCCGGCCCAGTACGGGCGAGATCGGCCCATAGCCGGCCCAGCACTGCCGAGATCGGCCCATAGCCGGCCCAGCACTGCCGAGATCGGCCCATGTCCGGCCCAGCACTGCCGAGATCGGCCCATGTCCGGCCCAGTACGTGCGACATCGGCCCATGTCCGGCCCAGCACTGCCGAGATCGGCCCATAGCCGGCCCAGCACTGCCCAGATCGGCCCATGTCCGGCCCAGCACTGCCGAGATCGGCCCATAGCCGGCCCAGTACGGGCGAGATCGGCCCATAGCCGGCCCAGCACTGCCGAGATCGGCCCATAGCCGGGCCAGTACGGGCGAGATCGGCCCATAGCCGGCCCAGCACTGCCGAGATCGGCCCATAGCCGGCCCAGCACTGCCGAGATCGGCCCATGTCCGGCCCAGCACTGCCGAGATCGGCCCATGTCCGGCCCAGTACGGGCGAGATCGGCCCATAGCCGGCCCAGCACTGCCGAGATCGGCCCATGTCCGGCCCAGTACGGGCGAGATCGGCCCATAGCCGGCCCAGCACTGCCGAGATCGGCCCATGTCCGGCCCAGTACGTGCGAGATCGGCCCATAGCCGGCCCAGCACTGCCGAGATCGGCCCATAGCCGGCCCAGCACTGCCGAGATCGGCCCATAGCCGGCCCAGCACTGCCGAGATCGGCCCATGTCCGGCCCAGTACGTGCGAGATCGGCCCATAGCCGGCCCAGCACTGTCGAGATCGGCCCAAAGCCGGCCCAGTACGGGCGAGATCGGCCCATAGCCGGCCCAGCACTGCCGAGATCGGCCCATGTCCGGCCCAGTACGGGCGAGATCGGCCCATAGCCGGCCCAGCACTGCCGAGATCGGCCCATAGCCGGCCCAGTACGGGCGAGATCGGCCCATAGCCGGCCCAGCACTGCCGAGATCGGCCCATGTCCGGCCCAGTACGGGCGAGATCGGCCCATAGCCGGCCCAGCACTGCCGAGATCGGCCCATGTCCGGCCCAGTACGGGCGAGATCGGCCCATGTCCGGCCCAGTACGGGCGAGATCGGCCCATAGCCGGCCCAGTACGGGCGAGATCGGCCC
The DNA here is from genome assembly GCA_963210315.1 of Rhynchopus euleeides. Taxonomy (NCBI): domain Eukaryota; phylum Euglenozoa; class Diplonemea; order Diplonemida; family Diplonemidae; genus Rhynchopus; species Rhynchopus euleeides. Next base: position 1,209,432 of record OY723251.1, on the reverse strand, counting down.
ATAGCCGGCCCAGTACGGGCGAGATCGGCCCATAGCCGGCCCAGCACTGCCGAGATCGGCCCATGTCCGGCCCAGTACGGGCGAGATCGGCCCATAGCCGGCCCAGCACTGCCGAGATCGGCCCATAGCCGGCCCAGTACGGGCGAGATCGGCCCATAGCCGGCCCAGCACTGCCGAGATCGGCCCATAGCCGGCCCAGTACGGGCGAGATCGGCCCATAGCCGGCCCAGCACTGCCGAGATCGGCCCATAGCCGGCCCAGCACTGCCGAGATCGGCCCATGTCCGGCCCAGTACGGGCGAGATCGGCCCATAGCCGGCCCAGCACTGCCGAGATCGGCCCATGTCCGGCCCAGCACTGCCGAGATCGGCCCATAGCCGGCCCAGTACGGGCGAGATCGGCCCATAGCCGGCCCAGCACTGCCGAGATCGGCCCATAGCCGGCCCAGTACGGGCGAGATCGGCCCATAGCCGGGCCAGCACTGCCGAGATCGGCCCATAGCCGGCCCAGCACTGCCGAGATCGGCCCATGTCCGGCCCAGCACTGCCGAGATCGGCCCATAGCCGGCCCAGTACGGGCGAGATCGGCCCATAGCCGGGCCAGCACTGCCGAGATCGGCCCATAGCCGGCCCAGCACTGCCGAGATCGGCCCATAGCCGGCCCAGCACTGCCGAGATCGGCCCATATCCGGCCCAGTACGGGCGAGATCGGCCCATAGCCGGCCCAGCACTGCCGAGATCGGCCCATGTCCGGCCCAGTACGTGCGAGATCGGCCCATAGCCGGCCCAGCACTGCCGAGATCGGCCCATAGCCGGCCCAGCACTGCCGAGATCGGCCCATAGCCGGCCCAGTACGGGCGAGATCGGCCCATAGCCGGCCCAGCACTGCCGAGATCGGCCCATGTCCGGCCCAGTACGGGCGAGATCGGCCCATAGCCGGCCCAGCACTGCCGAGATCGGCCCATGTCCGGCCCAGTACGGGCGAGATCGGCCCATAGCCGGCCCAGCACTGTCGAGATCGGCCCATAGCCGGCCCAGTACGGGCGAGATCGGCCCATAGCTGCCCAGCACTGCCGAGATCTGCCCATGTCCGGCCCAGTACGGGCGAGATCGGCCCATAGCCGGCCCAGCACTGCCGAGATCGGCCCATAGCCGGCCCAGTACGGGCGAGATCGGCCCATAGCCGGCCCAGCACTGCCGAGATCGGCCCATGTCCGGCCCAGTACGGGCGAGATCGGCCCATAGCCGGCCCAGTACGGGCGAGATCGGCCCATAGCCGGCCCAGTACGGGCGAGATCGGCCCATGTCCGGCCCAGCACTGCCGAGATCGGCCCATGTCCGGCCCAGTACGGGCGAGATCGGCCCATAGCCGGCCCAGCACTGCCGAGATCGGCCCATAGCCGGCCCAGCACTGCCGAGATCGGCCCATGTCCGGCCCAGCACTGCCGAGATCGGCCCATAGCCGGCCCAGCACTGCCGAGATCGGCCCATAGCCGGCCCAGCACTGCCGAGATCGGCCCATAGCCGGCCCAGTACGGGCGAGATCGGCCCATAGCCGGCCCAGCACTGCCGAGATCGGCCCATGTCCGGCCCAGCACTGCCGAGATCGGCCCATAGCCGGCCCAGCACTGCCGAGATCGGCCCATAGCCGGCCCAGCACTGCCGAGATCGGCCCATGTCCGGCCCAGTACGGGCGAGATCGGCCCATAGCCGGCCCAGCACTGCCGAGATCGGCCCATAGCCGGCCCAGCACTGCCGAGATCGGCCCATGTCCGGCCCAGCACTGCCGAGATCGGCCCATAGCCGGCCCAGCACTGCCGAGATCGGCCCATAGCCGGCCCAGTACGGGCGAGATCGGCCCATAGCCGGCCCAGCACTGCCGAGATCGGCCCATGTCCGGCCCAGTACGTGCGAGATCGGCCCATAGCCGGCCCAGCACTGCCGAGATCGGCCCATAGCCGGCCCAGTACGGGCGAGATCGGCCCATAGCCGGCCCAGCACTGCCGAGATCGGCCCATGTCCGGCCCAGTACGGGCGAGATCGGCCCATAGCCGGCCCAGTACGGGCGAGATCGGCCCATAGCCGGCCCAGTACGGGCGAGATCGGCCCATAGCCGGCCCAGTACGGGCGAGATCGGCCCATAGCCGGCCCAGCACTGCCGAGATCGGCCCATAGCCGGCCCAGTACGGGCGAGATCGGCCCATAGCCGGCCCAGCACTGCCGAGATCGGCCCATATCCGGCCCAGTACGGGCGAGATCGGCCCATAGCCGGCCCAGCACTGCCGAGATCGGCCCATGTCCGGCCCAGTACGTGCGAGATCGGCCCATAGCCGGCCCAGCACTGCCGAGAGCGGCCCATAGCCGGCCCAGCACTGCCGAGATCGGCCCATAGCCGGCCCAGTACGGGCGAGATCGGCCCATAGCCGGCCCAGCACTGCCGAGATCGGCCCATGTCCGGCCCAGTACGGGCGACATCGGCCCATAGCCGGCCCAGCACTGCCGAGATCGGCCCATATCCGGCCCAGTACGGGCGAGATCGGCCCATAGCCGGCCCAGCACTGCCGAGATCGGCCCATGTCCGGCCCAGTACGTGCGAGATCGGCCCATAGCCGGCCCAGCACTGCCGAGATCGGCCCATAGCCGGCCCAGCACTGCCGAGATCGGCCCATGTCCGGCCCAGCACTGCCGAGATCGGCCCATAGCCGGCCCAGCACTGCCGAGATCGGCCCATAGCCGGCCCAGTACGGGCGAGATCGGCCCATAGCCGGCCCAGCACTGCCGAGATCGGCCCATGTCCGGCCCAGTACGGGCGAGATCGGCCCATAGCCGGCCCAGCACTGCCGAGATCGGCCCATAGCCGGCCCAGCACTGCCGAGATCGGCCCATGTCCGGCCCAGCACTGCCGAGATCGGCCCATGTCCGGCCCAGTACGTGCGAGATCGGCCCATGTCCGGCCCAGCACTGCCGAGATCGGCCCATAGCCGGCCCAGCACTGCCCAGATCGGCCCATGTCCGGCCCAGCACTGCCGAGATCGGCCCATAGCCGGCCCAGTACGGGCGAGATCGGCCCATAGCCGGCCCAGCACTGCCGAGATCGGCCCATAGCCGGGCCAGTACGGGCGAGATCGGCCCATAGCCGGCCCAGCACTGCCGAGATCGGCCCATAGCCGGCCCAGCACTGCCGAGATCGGCCCATGTCCGGCCCAGCACTGCCGAGATCGGCCCATGTCCGGCCCAGTACGGGCGAGATCGGCCCATAGCCGGCCCAGCACTGCCGAGATCGGCCCATGTCCGGCCCAGTACGGGCGAGATCGGCCCATAGCCGGCCCAGCACTGCCGAGATCGGCCCATGTCCGGCCCAGTACGTGCGAGATCGGCCCATAGCCGGCCCAGCACTGCCGAGATCGGCCCATAGCCGGCCCAGCACTGCCGAGATCGGCCCATAGCCGGCCCAGCACTGCCGAGATCGGCCCATGTCCGGCCCAGTACGTGCGAGATCGGCCCATAGCCGGCCCAGCACTGTCGAGATCGGCCCATAGCCGGCCCAGTACGGGCGAGATCGGCCCATAGCCGGCCCAGCACTGCCGAGATCGGCCCATGTCCGGCCCAGTACGGGCGAGATCGGCCCATAGCCGGCCCAGCACTGCCGAGATCGGCCCATAGCCGGCCCAGTACGGGCGAGATCGGCCCATAGCCGGCCCAGCACTGCCGAGATCGGCCCATGTCCGGCCCAGTACGGGCGAGATCGGCCCATAGCCGGCCCAGCACTGCCGAGATCGGCCCATGTCCGGCCCAGTACGGGCGAGATCGGCCCATGTCCGGCCCAGTACGGGCGAGATCGGCCCATAGCCGGCCCAGTACGGGCGAGATCGGCCCATAGCCGGCCCAGTACGGGCGAGATCGGCCCATAGCCGGCCCAGCACTGCCGAGATCGGCCCATGTCCGGCCCAGTACGGGCGAGATCGGCCCATAGCCGGCCCAGCACTGCCGAGATCGGCCCATAGCCGGCCCAGTACGGGCGAGATCGGCCCATAGCCGGCCCAGCACTGCCGAGATCGGCCCATAGCCGGCCCAGTACGGGCGAGATCGGCCCATAGCCGGCCCAGCACTGCCGAGATCGGCCCATAGCCGGCCCAGCACTGCCGAGATCGGCCCATGTCCGGCCCAGTACGGGCGAGATCGGCCCATAGCCGGCCCAGCACTGCCGAGATCGGCCCATGTCCGGCCCAGCACTGCCGAGATCGGCCCATAGCCGGCCCAGTACGGGCGAGATCGGCCCATAGCCGGCCCAGCACTGCCGAGATCGGCCCATAGCCGGCCCAGTACGGGCGAGATCGGCCCATAGCCGGGCCAGCACTGCCGAGATCGGCCCATAGCCGGCCCAGCACTGCCGAGATCGGCCCATGTCCGGCCCAGCACTGCCGAGATCGGCCCATAGCCGGCCCAGTACGGGCGAGATCGGCCCATAGCCGGCCCAGCACTGCCGAGATCGGCCCATGTCCGGCCCAGTACGTGCGAGATCGGCCCATAGCCGGCCCAGCACTGCCGAGATCGGCCCATAGCCGGCCCAGCACTGCCGAGATCGGCCCATAGCCGGCCCAGCACTGCCGAGATCGGCCCATGTCCGGCCCAGTACGTGCGAGATCGGCCCATAGCCGGCCCAGTACGGGCGAGATCGGCCCTTAGCCGGCCCAGCACTGCCGAGATCGGCCCATGTCCGGCCCAGTACGGGCGAAATCGGCCCATAGCCGGCCCAGCACTGCCGAGATCGGCCCATAGCCGGCCCAGTACGGGCGAGATCGGCCCATAGCCGGCCCAGCACTGCCGAGATCGGCCCATGTCCGGCTCAGTACGGGCGAGATCGGCCCATCGCCGGCCCAGCACTGCCGAGATCGGCCCATGTCCGGCCCAGTACGGGCGAGATCGGCCCATAGCCGGCCCAGCACTGCCGAGATCGGCCCATGTCCGGCCCAGTACGGGCGAGATCGGCCCATGTCCGGCCCAGTACGGGCGAGATCGGCCCATAGCCGGCCCAGTACGGGCGAGATCGGCCCATAGCCGGCCCAGCACTGCCGAGATCGGCCCATGTCCGGCCCAGTACGGGCGAGATCGGCCCATAGCCGGCCCAGCACTGCCGAGATCGGCCCATAGCCGGCCCAGTACGGGCGAGATCGGCCCATAGCCGGCCCAGCACTGCCGAGATCGGCCCATAGCCGGCCCAGCACTGCCGAGATCGGCCCATGTCCGGCCCAGTACGGGCGAGATCGGCCCATAGCCGGCCCAGCACTGCCGAGATCGGCCCATAGCCGGCCCAGTACGGGCGAGATCGGCCCATAGCCGGCCCAGCACTGCCGAGATCGGCCCATAGCCGGCCCAGCACTGCCGAGATCGGCCCATGTCCGGCCCAGCACTGCCGAGATCGGCCCATAGCCGGCCCAGTACGGGCGAGATCGGCCCATAGCCGGCCCAGCACTGCCGAGATCGGCCCATAGCCGGCCCAGTACGGGCGAGATCGGCCCATAGCCGGCCCAGCACTGCCGAGATCGGCCCATAGCCGGCCCAGCACTGCCGAGATCGGCCCATGTCCGGCCCAGCACTGCCGAGATCGGCCCATAGCCGGCCCAGTACGGGCGAGATCGGCCCATAGCCGGCCCAGCACTGCCGAGATCGGCCCATAGCCGGCCCAGCACTGCCGAGATCGGCCCATAGCCGGCCCAGCACTGCCGAGATCGGCCCATGTCCGGCCCAGTACGGGCGAGATCGGCCCATGTCCGGCCCAGTACGGGCGAGATCGGCCCATAGCCGGCCCAGTACGGGCGAGATCGGCCCATAGCCGGCCCAGTACGGGCGAGATCGGCCCATAGCCGGCCCAGCACTGCCGAGATCGGCCCATAGCCGGCCCAGCACTGCCGAGATCGGCCCATGTCCGGCCCAGTACGGGCGAGATCGGCCCAGCACTGCCGAGATCGGCCCATAGCCGGCCCAGCACTGCCGAGATCGGCCCATGTCCGGCCCAGTACGGGCGAGATCGGCCCATGTCCGGCCCAGTACGGGCGAGATCGGCCCATAGCCGGCCCAGTACGGGCGAGATCGGCCCATAGCCGGCCCAGTACGGGCGAGATCGGCCCATAGCCGGCCCAGCACTGCCGAGATCGGCCCATGTCCGGCCCAGTACGGGCGAGATCGGCCCATAGCCGGCCCAGCACTGCCGAGATCGGCCCATAGCCGGCCCAGTACGGGCGAGATCGGCCCATAGCCGGCCCAGCACTGCCGAGATCGGCCCATAGCCGGCCCAGTACGGGCGAGATCGGCCCATAGCCGGCCCAGCACTGCCGAGATCGGCCCATAGCCGGCCCAGCACTGCCGAGATCGGCCCATGTCCGGCCCAGTACGGGCGAGATCGGCCCATAGCCGGCCCAGCACTGCCGAGATCGGCCCATGTCCGGCCCAGCACTGCCGAGATCGGCCCATAGCCGGCCCAGTACGGGCGAGATCGGCCCATAGCCGGCCCAGCACTGCCGAGATCGGCCCATAGCCGGCCCAGTACGGGCGAGATCGGCCCATAGCCGGGCCAGCACTGCCGAGATCGGCCCATAGCCGGCCCAGCACTGCCGAGATCGGCCCATGTCCGGCCCAGCACTGCCGAGATCGGCCCATAGCCGGCCCAGTACGGGCGAGATCGGCCCATAGCCGGCCCAGCACTGCCGAGATCGGCCCATGTCCGGCCCAGTACGTGCGAGATCGGCCCATAGCCGGCCCAGCACTGCCGAGATCGGCCCATAGCCGGCCCAGCACTGCCGAGATCGGCCCATAGCCGGCCCAGCACTGCCGAGATCGGCCCATGTCCGGCCCAGTACGTGCGAGATCGGCCCATAGCCGGCCCAGTACGGGCGAGATCGGCCCTTAGCCGGCCCAGCACTGCCGAGATCGGCCCATGTCCGGCCCAGTACGGGCGAAATCGGCCCATAGCCGGCCCAGCACTGCCGAGATCGGCCCATAGCCGGCCCAGTACGGGCGAGATCGGCCCATAGCCGGCCCAGCACTGCCGAGATCGGCCCATGTCCGGCTCAGTACGGGCGAGATCGGCCCATCGCCGGCCCAGCACTGCCGAGATCGGCCCATGTCCGGCCCAGTACGGGCGAGATCGGCCCATAGCCGGCCCAGCACTGCCGAGATCGGCCCATGTCCGGCCCAGTACGGGCGAGATCGGCCCATGTCCGGCCCAGTACGGGCGAGATCGGCCCATAGCCGGCCCAGTACGGGCGAGATCGGCCCATAGCCGGCCCAGCACTGCCGAGATCGGCCCATGTCCGGCCCAGTACGGGCGAGATCGGCCCATAGCCGGCCCAGCACTGCCGAGATCGGCCCATAGCCGGCCCAGTACGGGCGAGATCGGCCCATAGCCGGCCCAGCACTGCCGAGATCGGCCCATAGCCGGCCCAGCACTGCCGAGATCGGCCCATGTCCGGCCCAGTACGGGCGAGATCGGCCCATAGCCGGCCCAGCACTGCCGAGATCGGCCCATAGCCGGCCCAGTACGGGCGAGATCGGCCCATAGCCGGCCCAGCACTGCCGAGATCGGCCCATAGCCGGCCCAGCACTGCCGAGATCGGCCCATGTCCGGCCCAGCACTGCCGAGATCGGCCCATAGCCGGCCCAGTACGGGCGAGATCGGCCCATAGCCGGCCCAGCACTGCCGAGATCGGCCCATAGCCGGCCCAGTACGGGCGAGATCGGCCCATAGCCGGCCCAGCACTGCCGAGATCGGCCCATAGCCGGCCCAGCACTGCCGAGATCGGCCCATGTCCGGCCCAGCACTGCCGAGATCGGCCCATAGCCGGCCCAGTACGGGCGAGATCGGCCCATAGCCGGCCCAGCACTGCCGAGATCGGCCCATAGCCGGCCCAGCACTGCCGAGATCGGCCCATAGCCGGCCCAGCACTGCCGAGATCGGCCCATGTCCGGCCCAGTACGGGCGAGATCGGCCCATGTCCGGCCCAGTACGGGCGAGATCGGCCCATAGCCGGCCCAGTACGGGCGAGATCGGCCCATAGCCGGCCCAGTACGGGCGAGATCGGCCCATAGCCGGCCCAGCACTGCCGAGATCGGCCCATAGCCGGCCCAGCACTGCCGAGATCGGCCCATGTCCGGCCCAGTACGGGCGAGATCGGCCCAGCACTGCCGAGATCGGCCCATAGCCGGCCCAGCACTGCCGAGATCGGCCCATGTCCGGCCCAGCACTGCCGAGATCGGCCCATAGCCGGCCCAGCACTGCCGAGATCGGCCCATAGCCGGCCCAGCACTGCCGAGATCGGCCCATGTCCGGCCCAGCACTGCCGAGATCGGCCCATGTCCGGCCCAGTACGGGCGAGATCGGCCCATAGCCGGCCCAGCACTGCCGAGATCGGCCCATGTCCGGCCCAGCACGGGCGAGATCGGCCCATAGCCGGCCCAGTACGGGCGAGATCGGCCCATAGCCGGCCCAGTACGGGCGAGATCGGCCCATAGCCGGCCCAGTACGGGCGAGATCGGCCCATAGCCGGCCCAGCACTGCCGAGATCGGCCCATAGCCGGCCCAGCACTGCCGAGATCGGCCCATGTCCGGCCCAGTACGGGCGAGATCGGCCCAGCACTGCCGAGATCGGCCCATAGCCGGCCCAGCACTGCCGAGATCGGCCCATGTCCGGCCCAGCACTGCCGAGATCGGCCCATAGCCGGCCCAGCACTGCCGAGATCGGCCCATAGCCGGCCCAGCACTGCCGAGATCGGCCCATGTCCGGCCCAGCACTGCCGAGATCGGCCCATGTCCGGCCCAGTACGGGCGAGATCGGCCCATAGCCGGCCCAGTACGGGCGAGATCGGCCCATAGCCGGCCCAGCACTGCCGAGATCGGCCCATGTCCGGCCCAGCACGGGCGAGATCGGCCCATAGCCGGCCCAGCACTGCCGAGATCGGCCCATAGCCGGCCCAGCACTGCCGAGATCGGCCCATATCCGGCCCAGTACGGGCGAGATCGGCCCATAGCCGGCCCAGCACTGCCGAGATCGGCCCATGTCCGGCCCAGTACGTGCGAGATCGGCCCATAGCCGGCCCAGCACTGCCGAGATCGGCCCATAGCCGGCCCAGCACTGCCGAGATCGGCCCATAGCCGGCCCAGCACTGCCGAGATCGGCCCATATCCGGCCCAGTACGGGCGAGATCGGCCCATAGCCGGCCCAGCACTGCCGAGATCGGCCCATGTCCGGCCCAGCACGGGCGAGATCGGCCCATAGCCGGCCCAGCACTGCCGAGATCGGCCCATAGCCGGCCCAGCACTGCCGAGATCGGCCCATATCCGGCCCAGTACGGGCGAGATCGGCCCATAGCCGGCCCAGCACTGCCGAGATCGGCCCATGTCCGGCCCAGTACGTGCGAGATCGGCCCATAGCCGGCCCAGCACTGCCGAGATCGGCCCATAGCCGGCCCAGCACTGCCGAGATCGGCCCATAGCCGGCCCAGCACTGCCGAGATCGGCCCATATCCGGCCCAGTACGGGCGAGATCGGCCCATAGCCGGCCCAGCACTGCCGAGATCGGCCCATGTCCGGCCCAGTACGTGCGAGATCGGCCCATAGCACTCCTGGGCTCGGCCCAGGGACTGGACATCACTCCCTGGCTCGGCCCAGTGTCTGGACAGCACTCCTGGGCTCGGCCCAGTGTCTGGACACCACTCCCTGGCTCGGCCCAGGGTCTGGACACCACTCCCTGGCTCGGCCCAGGGACTGGACAGCACTCCTGAGCTCGGCCCAGTGTCTGGACACCACTCCCTGGCTCGGCCCAGGGTCTGGACATCACTCCTGGGCTCGGCCCAGGGTCTGGACAGCACTCCTGGGCTCGGCCCAGGGTCTGGACACCACTCCCTGGCTCGGCCCAGGGTCTGGACATCACTCCTGGGCTCGGCCCAGTGTCTGGACACCACTCCCTGGCTCGGCCCAGGGTCTGGACATCACTCCTGGGCTCGGCCCAGGGTCTGGACAGCACTCCTGAGCTCGGCCCAGTGCCCGGACAGCACTCCTGGGCTCGGCCCAGGGTCTGGACACCACTCCCTGGCTCGGCCCAGGGACTGGACAGCACTCCTGAGCTCGGCCCAGTGCCTGGACAGCACTCCTGGGCTCGGCCCAGGGTCTGGACACCACTCCCTGGCTCGGCCCAGGGTCTGGACATCACTCCTGGGCTCGGCCCAGTGTCTGGACACCACTCCCTGGCTCGGCCCAGGGTCTGGACATCACTCCTGGGCTCGGCCCAGTGTCTGGACAGCACTCCTGGGCTCGGCCCAGTGTCTGGACACGACTTGTCGGCTCGGCCCAGTGGGTCGAGCCCAGGAGTGATGTCCAGACACTGTCTGGACGGGAAGCTCCCCGCAGTGAGTGGTCGGGGGCCGTGGCCACGACCTCGGGGTGATGTCCAGCCGAGCAGAACGTGGCGCCCGGAGTACCGAGTGTTTGCTCCACTCAGAGGGGGTTCGATGCAGGACCCCTTCCCAGTCATGATCTCCTCAGTGCCTCCATCGATCCCCTCCGTCAGGGATCTTGCTGTGTGTAACATTAGCACAAGACCTAAACCCGCATCGCGTACCCATCCTTCGAAACCGTGCGATGTGCAATGTTGTGTTCATGTAGCTAGCTCGGAGAGTGTCTTAGCGAGCCCGCAAGGCTAGCTATATTTGCACCGTCCAACCAAATCTTGCTCAGCTTCGACTTGGCGCCGAGAGAGTTACGAGCGCTGCCCATAGAATCAGGTGTGCCGGGCGTGTGTGTCTTTATCAACACACGCAGACTCCTGCATACAGTAGACGGCCTACAGGCGAGGCGGAGTGTGACCTACTGTTGGGGGTGGTGAACTGGTCTGCGACGTCATCCTGCTGGTGTGCGACGTCTCCACCTCCTGCGGCACAGGGGGCCTTGTGATCTGGAGCGCTGGGGCAGCGCGGTGCAATGTCGGAGTGCGGACGGGCCAAGTCCCCCTGCTCCTGTGCATGCAGCGCAGATTTCTTGTTGCTGCGGTCCAGACAGCGGGCCGAGACCGGATGTGATGTCGGCCCACCCTCGGGACATCACTGCCTGGCTCGGCCCACCCTCTGGACAGGACTGCGTGGCTCGGCCCATTCTCGGGACAGCACTGCCTAGCTCGGCCCACCCTCGGGACAGCACTGTCTGGCTCGGCCCGTTCTCGGGACAGCACTGTCTGGCTCGGCCCATTCTCGGGACAGCACTGTCTGGCTCGGCCCACCCTTGGGACAGCACTGCCTGGCTCGGCCCATTCTCGGGACAGCACTGTCTGGCTCGGCCCACCCTCGGGACAGCACTGTCTGGCTCGGCCCGTTCTCGGGACAGCACTGTCTGGCTCGGCCCATTCTCGGGACAGCACTGTCTGGCTCGGCCCACCCTTGGGACAGCACTGCCTGGCTCGGCCCATTCTCGGGACAGCACTGTCTGGCTCGGCCCGTTCTCGGGACAGCACTGTCTGGCTCGGCCCATTCTCGGGACAGCACTGTCTGGCTCGGCCCATTCTCGGGACAGCACTGTCTGGCTCGGCCCACCCTTGGGACAGCACTGCCTGGCTCGGCCCATTCTCGGGACAGCACTGTCTGGCTCGGCCCACCCTCGGGACAGCACTGTCTGGCTCGGCCCGTTCTCGGGACAGCACTGTCTGGCTCGGCCCATTCTCGGGACAGCACTGTCTGGCTCGGCCCACCCTTGGGACAGCACTGCCTGGCTCGGCCCATTCTCGGGACAGCACTGTCTGGCTCGGCCCGTTCTCGGGACAGCACTGTCTGGCTCGGCCCATTCTCGGGACAGCACTGTCTGGCTCGGCCCATTCTCGGGACAGCACTGTCTGGCTCGGCCCACCCTTGGGACAGCACTGCCTGGCTCGGCCCATTCTCGGGACAGCACTGTCTGGCTCGGCCCGTTCTCGGGACAGCACTGTCTGGCTCGGCCCATTCTCGGGACAGCACTGTCTGGCTCGGCCCATTCTCGGGACATCACTGTCTGGCTCGGCCCACCCTTGGGACAGCACTGCCTGGCTCCGCTTCGTGCCAGCACGAGCACTAGCCGTTGCTCCTGCATTGCCCCAGGCGGCCAGCTCCCATCTTGGCTTGGCCCAGGATGACAGGTTGATCTCAATGTTTACCCGTGACACGGGCCCCGCCGTGCCTTCTCGTCCTGTGAGGGCTGAACAATGCACAGGGACCGCTCGACATTATTTTTTGGGTCCAAATGCGTGCTCCCAGCTAGGGGCCACCCAACACCCCGCCCTTTTTTTTGCCTCCGATTTGGCCCATTTTCGGCCCATTTTGCCCTGCACCAGCCTGCACTTTTTTGCACCGGCTAGCGAAGACCCCCTGTATCTTCTTTTTGGAAAGTGCCGGTGCCCATCAGCCATTCAAACCTAGAGCAGCATCGCAGGGGGCCTTTGCTCTTGGGCACGTTTCGTTCATTTTCCTCACAAATAATAGGGGGGGGGGGTCACCGAAATGAAGACGCAGGGGCGTGCTGTTGTGTGCGCCAAATCATGATTCTGTCTTCAAAAAATAAAAGGCGGCCTTTGCGACGCCTGTTGCGTGGTGATCTTCTGAAAGGATCTCTGCATGGGTACAGTTTTCTGCGTTAAATCGAGCCATTTTCGGCAATGTATCGCGAAGACCCCCTACGAAGCCTCATCCCGGCCAGCACGATACGGGCACTGTTTGAGAGTCCGGGGCATCTTGATTGGGCCACATTGTGTACAGAGACGGGGGGGGGGGGGGGAGTGCATTCCCTATTCGGCAAAGTTCGACGCCTTCCCTCACAAAAATAGATCAATTCATCAAAGGTCACTCAAAACGCACCATTTTTTCCTGGCACCGCAGCGAAGACCCTCAGGGAGGGTATGGTCCAGAGCCAGACGACATCAAAACCGTCATCACACAGGCTCCAGCACATAACCTGCTGATGACCTTGCGTGTTGGAAGATGACTGGGGTGTTGGAGGGTCTGTTCCAAAACAGGAAATCACAAAAAAAACAAAAAAAACAAAAAATTCACCTTTTTTCACCTTTTTTCACCTAAAATCACCGAAAATCGCTGGTGACTTGAGAGGCCACAGCGCCTTGTTGCCCTGCAGGGTGGTCCTGTGGATGACTTGTGGGTCCCTGTGGTGGTCCCATGTACCTACACGACGGACTCCAGCCGGTCGAGTGGGGGTAAAAATGGGAGATAGTTCGACCTGTGGGTCTAGTTCAGGGGCTTGTCATCGGAGGATGTGACTGGGAGTCAGCCAGCATGCCACACCTGCCCACCCAGCGGGGCCGCCTCTTCGGGTGTTCCAAAACCTGTTTCTTTTGAATATTTGGAATCTGTGCGGATCGTAGTGGGGTCATTTTGTGGGTCTAGGTGTCAAGCTTCACCCATGAATAAGGGGTCTGGTTCAGGGGCTCCCACACCACACCTACACCCACCCACCTCCGCGGATTTTTTGAAACCCCGTTCTTTTGAACGTTTAGAACCTGTGCGTATCGTGGTGGGGTCATTTTGGTCATGGCGTGAAATCTCCAGTTTACCACCAAACTCCCACAAAACCCGGGCCAAAATCAGCTACAAAATGGAGGTCACTACCATACTCCCAGCCCCAGGAAGGGTAAGATGAGCCTGTGGGGTTGGTCAGGGACTGGTTTTCGTCTTGGGAAGGGTCCCGTTGGGAAGAATATCCGATTTGCTTGACCGCACGACGCCGTTGGGTGAAGGAGAAGTCGTACGGTACACTTCCTGTTCCTGGACGGACCGGGTTCGATCCGTACTACAGGCCAACTGCCCCCCTAAAACAGGGAGGAAGATATCACTTGCACACCCGGACATTACTTGCACTGCATTCCTCCCCGGTTCCAGGCACATTATTGCACTGCGTGCAAGTCAGGGACCTGGAGTGCAAGTACATAGTGGACTCCAACTGCCCTAGCCCGCTAGCGGGAGTCTGGGTACGGGAGTCTGAGACGCGAATGCGTGTCCTAGTCACACAGGCAATGCGAATCGCATTGCCTGTGTGCCTAGTGGGACTCGCGAGATGGCCGCCCGTAATCCGGCTCAAATTTCAGCGGCCGGACAGGATTTCCAGCCATTTTGGGTAGACCATCCCTTCCCAAAGTCGCATCCCACCGGCCGATATACCCACGTTCCGAATCCCGACCCAGGGGTATCCAAGCTTCGGTAAGGCTTGGGTGGGATTGAAGACCACTGCAAGCCTGAAGCTGAATGGCTGAAGTACCTCGCTGTGCCCAGTTCCCCTGCTGCAGCGAGGTAGTGGGCTGCCTCCTTGTCGCGCTGCAGCAACAGTTCGTTGGTGGCGGTGAGGGGGTGCCGGCTTGGGCAGTGGCGAAAGAGATGCTTCAGGGAGACCCTCGATGGGGTGTGGCCCGGTGCTGCAGGCAGGGTACACGTACTGGTCTGTGTCCGGCTGCTGTGGTCATCGACAAGGCTGTGTGGTCTGTCCGAAGGAGGTGGAGGGTGGTCTCCCTCAGGTGGAGCATCTGTGGATAAGGACTTCGCGTCTCTCCGATCCTGCATGGGCTCAGGTCTCCAGATGATCATCACCCCTTGCCTTGCTGATCAGGCAGGCTCCTTGAGGCCTCCCAGGTGATGTGCGCGCGCCACCCCGTGGTTCCTTGTAGAGTCGCATACAGGTCCGTGCGCACGGTGGGAGCGTTCGTATCGCCCGTTCCGTGCCAGGTCCTGGAGAATACCTTTGGTTGAGTATTGACTCTCGGGTTCAAGCCCCATTCAAGGTCCTTCGCTACGACATCACTGGTCGTCAGTCAGAGGGGAAGAACGGTGTCCCTCACTTTTTTCACTGCTCACGGGAGCGAAGGCCAAGTCCAACAGGGGTAGCCTTGTAGAGAAGGCTCCTGATCTCTCCAAACATTGCACCGAAGACCACACCTGCCCATCAGGTTCTTCCCCGTCAGTCGAACAGTCTTTCTTGTTCATGTTCTGGGCAGGGTGCTCTGCCTCGGTCACCCCGACACCTAGGCTCGCCCAACATATTCCCTCAGTGTTCTCACAGGGGTGTCCTCAGTATCTGGGTCCCTACGGCAAGGCAGCGTACCAGGCTTTGCGAACCCGAAACAGGCTGTACTGTAGAGGAGGCGGATCTCAAGCAATTCCTCATAAAAAAAGTGTGACGGAAATTAATTTGGCCCATTTGGCCCAAAAAAAACACGCTCATGCACTCCGCACACACTCCGACAATGCCAAAAAACACATTTTTGGACATGTTCGGGTGGAGGCCACTTCACCTTGGGGCCAGACTGCCATCAGAGAGTACTCCGACGGCAGAACAACGCAGAAACAAACGACACTTGGTCAGAAACACACCAGGAACAGTAAGGTGTTGGCCGGAAACAGAGACACGCGCTGGGGCGACCAGCGACTTGTCACGGGGACACTCAGGAACAGCGAGCTGTTCCTCGGAAACGTCTCCGATCCGGAGCCTCCGGCGAGTCTCCGGAGTCAATCCGGAGTCTCCGCGGAGTCTCCGGAGTCGATCCGGAGTCGATCCGGAGCCGTTCCGCAGACTCGCCGGAGACTCCGGAACGACTCCGGAGACTCACCGGAGACTCCGGATCGACTCCGGAGACTCCGGAATGACTCCGGAGACTCGCCGGAGACTCCGGATCGACTCCGGAGACTCACCGGAGACTCCGGAATGACTCCGGAGACTCGCCGGAGACTCCGGATCGTCTCCGGAGACTCCGCGGAGACTCCGGATCGACTCCGGAGACTCGCCGGAGACTCCGGAACGACTCCGGAGACTCACCGGAGACTCCGGAATGACTCCGGAGACTCGCCGGAGACTCCGGCTCGACTCCGGAGACTCCGCGGAGACTCCAGAATACCTCCGGAGACTCACCAGAGACTCCGGAACGACAGGAGACTCCGCGCAGCCTAATTTTGGCTACGTCTGCCTACGTCTGTCACCCAGAAAAGGTGATTTTCACACAGAAACGCCCCAAAACGGGCCATCTGGGGCCGAAAATCTTAGTCTGCACCCTCAGAAAGGCCACAGATGGGCCAAAAACTGGTTTTTGGTTTTTTGACCCTCTCCAAGGGGGTCTGGAGGGGGTACTGAGTGGAAATAACGGGAAATGGCCATGCTCCCACCAAAATTGGCTGAAAAATCAAAAAATGCGTTTTTCTGGGCAAAAATCGAGCATTCCTGGGTTGCAGACTAAGGCAGACGTAGGTTTTTGCCCATTTTGGGGTCACCTGGTGGGTTAGCGGGCGAGTAGTTGTCCAAAATCGTCGAAAATAATTTTCGTCACAGCGAAATCGGGGTATCCGCCTCCTCTACTGTACTGATGGTTGCATACCGCCGCAAGTACGACCCTGTCGCCACCCCATGAAGTGGGGTGGCGACAGGGTGTAAGTCACGAGGGGAAGGGCATGTGGAACGGCCACTGCCCAGTCCCCAGCGCCCTCCACCCCATAGGACATTCGATTTTTTGCAGGGAACCACCATACAACACCGCACAACACTACCGAACGCCACCAAACTCCACCAAACACCTCCAAACTCTGCCAAATTCCTCCAAACTCGGGTCAAAATCAGGTGGCGGTACATCAAAAGGGCCCAAATCCATAGGAAAACCCCCCCGCACGCCCCAAAAAAATCCGTTTTTTCACGATTTTTCACGATTTTTCGTTTGCTATGTTGGATTAGCGGATCCGCATCGTACAGAACGTCTACGAAAGACGACGCACGAGAACTGATACGCTATCCAAGTCATTTACTAAGTCACACCACACGGGCGCGATCTGCTCCTTTCTTTTGTTAAAATAGGGAAAGGCACGTGAACACTGAAGGTCGGAGGCTCCACCGAATGAAGCTCGGAGGGTGATACCTCGGCCGCGCGTTGAAAATAGCGCGGGACCTTCCACTTACTGGGAAGGAAGTCTGATGAACGCCTGATCTGGCGGGGGGGGTCAAAAGGGAAAGCCCGGGCTCGGAAACGTTTCTGCCGATGGATCTTCGACAGACGAACCTTGTGGGGAATGGGGTCAATCGCGCAAGGGGGAAGTAACCACCTCCATGCCTTGACTTTAGCTGTAGTGAGTGGCCTGCTTGGCGCATCAAACAGGAAGCCGGTAGCCACTGCTGGAGGTTTCGAGTCAGATTGCCCAACGGCCTTTGTTTTCGAAACAGGGGCGCCCAGGGGGCGGGGTGAGAGGAACGAGGGGCAATGAGTACCCTTGCAGAGGGGTAGGGGAAGTAAGCCTGGGAAAGGCCGGACGTCCAAGGCGCTAACCGTTGCGCAAGTTGCAGGCGTTTTTCCCGGTGGCGGGATGTCGGGCGCGCCAAGGGCATCCGCCTCTCTCTTTGCGGCAGATGGGACATGAGGGGGCAGGAAGGTGAATCCAGGTTCAGACTGCGACGACTGGGCAGTGCGCTTTGATGAAAGCACCTTTGTTGATTTGCCGAGCCCGCCGGTTGTCTGTGTACCCGGGTCAGTGACAAGACGAAAGGGAGGTGGGGTGTTCTCCGGCAAAGGGGGAGGGGATGCCACGTTGGGGAAAGGTCTAAGCGACGAGATATCAGGACAAGGGCCACTCAAGGAGCTGACTACGGTGCAGGTAGCTTGTCTTTTATTGAAAGGCGCGGCATCAGCCACGTCCCGCACGTCAGCCAGCCTCTTAAGCAAGCTAGGAAGAGGCAGGGAAGAGAGAGAAGGGGCTGGCGGTAGCTCGAGGTCGCAGCATGCCACAACCTCGTCCACACCAGGAGAAGACACATCCGAACAGGGGGGTTCCACCCTCTCTGGCACTGGGCCACTCTCATAAACATAACTGGCGGCGCTCTCAGTGGCAACCTGTCCCAGTGCGGTCTCACATCCCTCAGATGGGGGTCCATCATCATCATCGTCGGCGGCCGCCGAGGGCGCGTCGGCGGCCTCGTCGCGCTCGCTGAGGCCGGCATCCCCGTCTCCGCCCCCAGCGGCAGGGGGACTGTCCCCATCCGCGTCGTTGTCGTCGCAGGAGTCCACCTCCTCGTCGCCGCCGTTCGAGGGGCCACCCGCGGAGTGCCCATCGCCGCTGCCGTCATCATCAGCAGAGCACATCTCGCTGTCCTCGTCAGTGGGGGGTTCGTGGTGGCCCGCCTCGCAGCAGGTTTCCGCCTTGGCGCATGCACCACACCTCGTCATCTTGTGCTTCTTGCAGCACCGTACAGACAGGCCGTCGTCATGCGAGTGGTGCGCGCGACAGCACGCTTCCAGATGCGTCTGGTAGTTGCGCTCCTGGCCTTCGCAGAGGTCGCACCTAGGTTTTGAGTGCGCGTTGCAGACCCGCGTCTTGTCGTGTATGGCCAGGTGATCAGGTACAAGCACTGGAGAGGCGCTACGGGTCGGTCCAGGCCCGGGGGTTTCCCACGCTGCGGCACGCCCTGCTCTGTTAATCCCGGTGTAGTCTGGGTATACGTCACTACCCCAGGTCAGGTCGCCCTTCTGGACCCGCGCGGCACGTTTGGCGCTGTTCTCAATGGCGGTGATCGTCTCAGCGCCACCGGCAAAGATGGGTCTGGGGACGACGCCGCCCCATACTTCCCCTGCGCCGACGGAGGAGAGGCACCCCACTCGGTCCTGCCGCTCGGCAGGCCACGGCTTACCGAGTTGTGTGCGTTGGCAGAGTTGCATCATGTGCTTCATCAACGTCCATAGGACACGTCCACGCTCCCTGAGTGGCGGGAGGGGGAGGTCGCTGGTCCCTTCCGTCGCCCGGGGGAGCTGCATGCCTGTGTACACCTCGAAGTCGAGAGCGAGCTCAATGTTCGACACTACGCCCCTATCCGTCCAGCGCAGGGCCTTCAGCCAACCAGTGAAGGCACGCAGGAGCGCAATGTCAGCCTTCTTCCAGATCCGTTCGCCCGGAGGTACATCGGGGATGCGGGAGAAGTCAAAGTCATGAGGTTCCGCAGGCAGCGAGAGGGCGGCTGTCCAGGGGTGGACGAGGGGCTTTGCACCACGGCTCTTCGCCTCCAGTTCCCAACGCTTCAGCACAATGCGACCCATCAGCGTGTGGAGCAGCGTCACGTCGACGTCGAATCCCTCCGGCACGACGCCATAGCGCGCAAGGCACGGGGGCCAGTCAGAGCGGTCCGCGGCAAGTAGAGGCGCGAATTGGGGCTCAGACCGGACACAGTCGAAGGCACTGCACACCCACCAGAGGTGGTCTGGTGTGTCGTCCAGCACGTCCGCACAGTGTACGCATTTCTCAGGAGGGGGATCTGCGTTCTCAGCATGGGGGGAGGCAGCATCAGGGTCGTCATCGGCCTCCGAGGCAGCGTCTTCCGACTCCGCTTCCTCATACTCCTCGGCTTCTTCATCCTCCTCGCACTCTTCTTCCTGCGTCGCCGCGCCCTCATCGGACGGGTCTGGAGGGGAGGAGAGCGCGTCTGAGGCATCATCCCTTTCACCACCAGAGACGTAGGCGTTGTTGCGGCCCCAGCGCGTCGCGAAGAAGATGCCTCCGATGAGAATCACCGTCAGAGCATGGGCCATCATGGGGTTTTTGGTGGTGAGGCGCAGCTCATTCGTCCTGAGGTAGTCAACACCATTCTCGATCCCAGCGAAGGAGGGGCGAAATTCGGCGAGCTTCCGCCAGGCGTGCCGGCGCAGTTGCTCTCGCAGGGCGTGGTTGCGGGATGAGCGGTCCTCCTGCACCAAGTTCATCTCTCCCAGCGCGCAATCAAGAATGTTGTCGCCCCAGTCAAGGCCCGCCGCGGGCAGGGCAGTATGCAGCGCAATACCGACTGGGCCGAGGGCATCTTTCGGGGATAGCGTGTCGTGGTCCTCGTACTTCTCCTTGATGGAGTTCAGGCGACTCACCAGCCCAGGCCTCCGCGAGCACGTGTCGAAGAGGGTGCGGAGGATGGTGTAGGCATTCGCAGTCGCGGGGTCGGTGAGGTGGCTCTTGTTGATGATGGAGAGCGTTGCACCGACACTTCGCGACGGGTGCTTCACACCGATGATCCCGGTCGTCAGCTTACTCCTGTGCCGTTTCATCGCCGTGTCAGACACCGGCGCGTAGGATCCTCCGTGGATCGTGCGCGACACCACGTTGCTTGCAACAATCTCACCCCGCTGTCTGGTGCCCAGCGGAGAGGACGGTAGGCGGTGCAGGAGCTGTTCGCACGAACCGAGCTTGGCGTTGTTGCGCCTCTCCCTCAGCTTGTCCGAGATGCAGGTCTTTGCCCCAAGGATCGGGGCGGCCTTCTTCGTAGGGAACGTGGCGTCGCCTATCCCAAGGGTGCCTATGTAGGGGCGCTTTCTGCGGACTGCAGAGGAGCCCTTAGGTATACCCATCGCGATCGTCTTCTTGACGTTCAGCGCCATACCGGTCATCTCGCAGAAGCCAGCCACGACATCCACAGCTTGTTGCACCGACGCCTCATCCACCTGCGAAATCAGCGTCGCATCATCGGCAAAGGACTGCGTCTCGACCTGGGGCACACGCTGCTCGATGACGCTCGATGACGATTTTTCGTCAGCTGATTGAGGGTGTGATATGAGGGTTCTATCCAACAAGGATATCAAGGCGGCACTTTCAAAGTCCTGCCAAGGACAGCGCCACGTGGGTGTGTGCTTCTGATATATGTTATGTCATCATGTGAACCCTCCCCAGCGTGTGCCAACATCCCTGACACGCTCACGAAAAGCATGACACGGAGAAAACAGGTGCCGAAACAACCTGCCGAGCACACGGGTAGTGCCACGTTGATCCACGCAGCGATCTCCCATGACAGGAAGCCTTGTCGCCACGGCAGAGTCGCCGCAGACTGTGGGAGAGGTGTCGCCAGTCACCTTGAGGTTGCAGTGTGTCATCAGGCTAAGACCCGTGCCCTCTTCACCTCCCCTGTTAGGTTGCTCCCATATCGTTGCCTGCTTTGGGGCCTGAAGGACATAGGGGTCCAGCAGGCACTTGAGCATCGCAAGGCATGAGTGGCTGTTTCAAACTCCTGGTGCAAGCACCCGTCATGGTCTGGGGAAGCCCTCCCAGGTAGTTTAACGTCTTGCCCAGGACAAACCGCGTTTGCTATGTTGGATTAGCGGATCCGCATCGTACAGAACGTCTACGAAAGACGACGCACGAGAACTGATACGCTATCCAAGTCTTTTACTAAGTCACACCACACGGGCGCGATCTGCTCCTTTCTTTTGTTAAAATAGGGAAAGGCACGTGAACACTGAAGGTCGGAGGCTCCACCGAATGAAGCTCGGAGGGTGATACCTCGGCCGCGCGTAGAAAATAGCGCGGGACCTTCCACTTACTGGGAAGGAAGTCTGATGAACGCCTGATCTGGCGGGGGGGGTCAAAAGGGAAAGAAAAAGGGAAAAAACGATTTTTCACCTTTTTTCACCTTTTTTCGTTTGCTATGTTGGATTAGCGGATCCGCATCGTACAGAACATCTACGAAAGACGACGCACGAGAACTGATACGCTATCCTAGTCTTTTACTAAGTCACACCACACGGGCGCGATCTGCTCCTTTCTTTTGTTAAAATAGGGAAAGGCACGTGAACACTGAAGGTCGGAGGCTCCACCGAATGAAGCTCGGAGGGTGATACCTCGGCCGCGCGTAGAAAATAGCGCGGGACCTTCCACTTACTGGGAAGGAAGTCTGATGAACGCCTGATCTGGCGGGGGGGGTCAAAAGGGAAAGAAAAAGGGAAAAAACGATGTTTCACCTTTTTTCACCTTTTTTCGTCAGCTGATTGAGGGTGTGATATGAGGGTTCTATCCAACAAGGATATCAAGGCGGCACTTTCAAAGTCCTGCCAAGGACAGCGCCACGTGGGTGTGTGCTTCTGATATATGTTATGTCATCATGTGAACCCTCCCCAGCGTGTGCCAACATCCCTGACACGCTCACGAAAAGCATGACACGGAGAAAACAGGTGCCGAAACAACCTGCCGAGCACACGGGTGGTGCCACGTTGATCCACGCAGCGATCTCCCATGACAGGAAGCCTTGTCGCCACGGCAGAGTCGCCGCAGACTGTGGGAGAGGTGTCGCCAGTCACCTTGAGGTTGCAGTGTGTCATCAGGCTAAGACCCGTGCCCTCTTCACCTCCCCTGTTAGGTTGCTCCCATATCGTTGCCTGCTTTGGGGCCTGAAGGACATAGGGGTCCAGCAGGCACTTGAGCATCGCAAGGCATGAGTGGCTGTTTCAAACTCCTGGTGCAAGCACCCGTCATGGTCTGGGGAAGCCCTCCCAGGTAGTTTAACGTCTTGCCCAGGACAACACCTTTTTTCACTCAATTTAAAAAGCTCTTTTATAAGGGGCTCCGTGATTTTTGGTGAAGAGGGCACGGGTCTTAGCCTGATGACACACTGCAACCTCAAGGTGACTGGCGACACCTCTCCCACAGTCTGCGGCGACTCTGCCGTGGCGACAAGGCTTCCTGTCATGGGAGATCGCTGCGTGGATCAACGTGGCACCACCCGTGTGCTCGGCAGGTTGTTTCGGCACCTGTTTTCTCCGTGTCATGCTTTTCGTGAGCGTGTCAGGGATGTTGGCACACGCTGGGGAGGGTTCACATGATGACATAACATATATCAGAAGCACACACCCACGTGGCGCTGTCCTTGGCAGGACTTTGAAAGTGCCGCCTTGATATCCTTGTTGGATAGAACCCTCATATCACACCCTCAATCAGCTGACGATTTTTGGTGATTTTCGGTGATTTTTTGCGATTTTTTGCGAATTTCCCTGAACATAGGAGATGGAACAGACCCGCCAACACCCCAAGATGGTCGGATAAATCGCTGTGTGGAAACACAGCGCTTTAAAGACAAGAATGCCGGGGGGTGGGGGGCGGGACTTGTGACCCCACCAGCAGTGGGGAAATACCACCGCCATCCACACCTACCACCCCTCCTCCTGCTCCTCCGCCGCCGCCTCCCTGTCGCTCACCGGTGGGGGTTGAAATCGTACTCCTTTCGCTTTATTATCGACACCCTGTCCAGCAACTGTGGGAGAACAGTTCCGGACTGCTATTTGTTGAGCGCGCACACTTGTGTCAAGGCTGTGGTGAGGCCCTGTGAAGTGGCATGAAGGTGCTAATACAAAAGCTTCAGTCGTACAATTTCCTTCGTTACTTCGCGGCTTCGCTACGCTTCGTCGCGTGTAACTAGTAAAAATTGAATTCGCAAACCTTGCGGTCATGCTTATTTAACTGTGCACCCACATAGGCAAGGCTGTCTGTTCTCGCCCCAAGCCAGCCTCAAGGATCTGATGAGCGGTGCGACTTCGGGAGCAGGCGGAGGGGATGCCACGCCCATTGCATCCATCACACGGTTCCGCCCACAGCAACATGAACACACATGCATGTCGTTTTATTTTCGCCAGCACTTCCCTCTTCATCGCTTGTTGCCAAAACACGTTTGCCTTTTTTGTGCAGAAAAGCCGTTGCCAGCATACCGGGGGCTGTGCTGCGAACCAGCTGTGCTACCAGGAGAATCCACACGTCACAGCGGTTCAAATGAGCTTCGACCAGTAGGGCTATGGACGTCGCCATAGAGGTAGTTTCAAGGCTTCGTTGTGGTCCCTGCTGTCAGCACAGCCTTGTGGGTAGCTTCCCTGCCCGCACATCAAGTAGCCTGGCGACTTTACAACAATGCCATGTGTTGGCAGTCGTGACTGCATGGCGATGGAGCACAGATCGGCCCGAGGTGATGCAGCGTGCTGTCAGCTCCATGCCCAGACTCGAGGGTTCGGGGCTCACGTATTGATGTGCCTCACCTTGACATGCCTTGTGCGAGAACCACTCTAATGAAAACACCCGAGATAAAGGGAACATCAGGGAACCTTTGCCAAATCGGCAGCAATTGAGCACTCTTCGGCGCTCCCCCTCTCCAAACAAGGGTGGAGAACGCACCAAAAACGCCCTTCTGCACCGCTTTTGCGAAGACCCATTTTACTCCCTATACGTATAGAGGCCGCAGCTAAGGGGGAAAGGGGCACATCTCACTCAGGGCTCGTTTCCGGTAGCAGTCTGCAAAAAGTAGAAAGCTTGCTCCATAATGAATGGGAAACCTTTGGAAAAAGATATCCCGCCGAGGTAAGGAAATAACGGATCGACGCACACGACGCACCCACGTGAGCCTTGATGAAGGGAGAGAGCACACCGAGCACCCTCACAGCATCACAGCATCACGACACAGCTGGACCTGCAGTGTGATAACCACCGAAAATTGGCAGGAAACACCACGCTAATACAATGCGTGCCTTTGTCGGAAGTGCAGACCCCACTCATTGTGTGCAACCCCAGTCTGGTGCGTAGTGGGTGGTGGTAAGATCCCAGTAAAAAAGGCACAGGAGGCTCCCCCAGTTGGGCTATTGCCCAAACTCCAAAAAAAAGACAAAATCAATGGGATTGCCAAAAAATCGTACACATTCCGCTTCATGTTCGTATACCTGCCCAGCAACTGTTACTTCTCGCGGCTTCGCTACGCTTCATGGCAACCAAAGGCATGCTTGCCGAAAAAGTTCTCCTTGAAAAAGAATGACTTCATCATCACGCAGAACAGTAAACCAATTCAAAAAAAATATTGCTTGCCCTCAGCTTCGACAATCTTCGGAACTTTCTCAACAGGGAGGAATATGTACTTTCTAACGCATTATCTGCACCGCTTCGAGAAGACCCTAGACCCTCGCCAGCGCCTTTGATTCTTCCACCAAAGAACTTGCCGTGGAATGTGACGAGGTGCCTGGCCAATGCGCACACCACTGCTGCGGACGACTTCAGTAATGTGTTGGGAGCTGGTTCGGCTGTGAGTGGGTGAGGTGAGAGTGGCATACTGCGAGGAAACCCGACGGCAGGCAAGCATGAGCTTCCCTGTCGGCAACTGTGTGAGAACAGATCCGGGATGCCCGTTGTTTTGAGGCACACAAAGTGAAACAAAGATCATACCGCTTCCATGTCATATGCAAACACGTTGCCCCATGAGTCAGACAGCACGGCCATCGTCCGTCCCACGGAAGCAGACATGACTGGGCAGCGCGTCGATATGCTATCCACGATCTCGCCTGTGATCACATCCAGGATTTCGACCTGTGCGGTAGCAGGGGGTGGAATGGTGTTGCACGAGGCCGGAAATCGTACTCCTTTCACTTTATTATAGACACCTTGTCCAGTGAACTGTGGGAGAACAGTTCCGGACTACTTTTTGTTGAGCGCTCACTTGCTGCGTCAAGGCTGTGGTGAGGCCCTGTGAAGTGGCATGAAGGTGCTAATCCAAAATCTTCAGTCGTACGATTTCCTTCGTTACTTCGCGACTTTCGCTACGCTTCGTCGCTCGTAACTAGTAAAAATGCAAATATCTCAGGTTCTGTGCGCACAAGCGGAAACCTCATTTGCGTGTGCAGAATGCCACGAGTCTTTTTCGTGAGAAAATCTGGGGTCAGGGCTGGAAAACAAGGGCAAGGAACATCAACGGCACCGAGACATACCAACGGCGCCGTCGACAAGACAAGCACAGCGCCCCCTGGCACCATGTGCAGGGAGCGCAGGCGACGCTTCGATTGGTTCATCGGTGCCACACTTGGCAATGTGTTTCGCTTCTCGATCGACCCGCTTTCAGACTGCTCACTCTCGGAACGCATATCACCATCCTCCGATGGGGTTTTGCTGGATTGTGAGGTCTTGCGCAAAGACCCTTCCTCGAAGTCACCATCGTGCCGCACCGCAGCAGAGTCGTTATGCTTTGTCCAATACGGCTCGTACGACGGCTCCCAGTCCTCGGCAGAAGCATCGTCAACCGCATCCGTCAGGTCTCGATTATCCTTTTGGTCGTGGCACTTCATGACAAGCTCGTCGTTAATCCAACACCGCAGGAATCTGTCGTCACACGTCATCAGCAAGCCTGTAGGTGTATACACCAGACTGCGCAATGGGGAGTTGTGTGCCAGGACCTTCTGGAGCACTGCCAGGTCCGTGAGTCGCCACACGAGCACCTCGCCCTTGAGGTCACCAGATGCGGCGATGTCTGAGTTGGAGGGATGGAAGTCGAGGCAAACGGTGGCCCGCTTGTGCCCCACAAACGACCTGACGTGCACCGCGGTGGCCCCACGATCCCCCACCTCGTACACAGAGACGAGTCCGCCCCCGCCGACCACTTCAGACGCATCGCAGGAGCCACCCGTCACAATATACTTCAGATCGGGGCTGACCTTGAGGTAGGCGAGTTGCACCATCTCCTCCTGATCAGGATTGACCTCGATACATTTGGAGTACCTCTGGCGCGAGGCGTTGAAGATGCAGATCGGCCCCTCCACCGTCGCGCCGTACACCAGGGGGTCGCTGTCGGACCACACATATGCAAGATCCTTGAAAGAGGACGGGTCTTTGCTTTTGAACACCCCGACGACAGTCCCGGTGAAGAGGTCGACATGCCGAATCGACTTCTCCCACGTGTCCACCTTGTGCTTCGCCAGGACAGAGCGGACGGAGGAATGGGAGGAACGCTTGCTCGAGTCGAACGCTATGCACGAAGGCACCTGCGCCAGGGAAGGCCCGCCCGCCAAACCCATTGCAGAGGGGAGCGGCTTCCCCCTCTGGAGCCCGACCAACGCCTTCTCATCCGGGCTGAGGACGACAGACGAGAAGGGCCTTCCAAAACCCCTCAGGAAGCGAAGACAGCCACCACGGAACCTCGGCTTGTGCAGGCGAGGCAGCAGCAGCTTCGGGAGTGTGCACCCGCTCAGCTGCAGGTTGACCGTGCCCTGTTCGGAAGACGGTTGAATCAGCGCATCCACCTCGTCCTTCGTCAGCGCGATGCCGAACTGAGGGATGAGCTCCGTGTCGACAGTCACCAGCACCGCAGGGCTGCCGTCTGGCGAGGGAGCCGGGCGGAAGATGCCGCGCCTGCCACTGAGAATGTCGCGGAGTATCTTCACATCGTCAGGGTCGTCCAGCGTCACCTTCAGCCGCAAGGTGTGCTGGTTCAGCGCGATGGAAACAGTCACGGGATTGGATGTGTCGCCCACTCGCTTCGACACCACAAAAGGAGACCCCTCGTGCTCCTTCAGACGCTTCACCGGACGCTTCTTCTTCTTGATCTCCTTGATGTCGCAGCTGAACAGGTCGATTTTGCTGGCCGATACCTCCGCGCGGGACTGCTTCTTCGAGGCATGCTGCGGGCTGGAAGGTTTCGCCGTTGCCTTAGGGGATGATTCGACATATTTCTCTTCAGAAGGCGCTGCTGCGGTTGACCCGCCGCATCCCATTCTCTCGACTGGGCGACACCCCCAGCCCGCCCCCAGGCGAGCTCGTCTCCCAAGCAAGCCTCCTCCAACGTCAAGCGACTGGGCCCTGTGGATGTGTGGCGGTGCATCAGGATTGCAAGGAACAGCAGGGTTTAGAGGAGCATGGCTTACACAACAAAAAGGGGTTGAGGAGTTGGGGTGGTGGTGGGCGCGGGGTGTATGTATCACGGACAAACTGCATGCGGCATCCCATTTGCCCTCTTGATTTTTCACACGCAGGACGCACGTTGCTGTTGTGGGTCTTGGGGGAGGAGAGAGAGAGAGAGAGGATGAGTGTGTGGCGCATGGTGATTTTTATTTGTTCGGCTGCGCTGTTTCCCCCCCACCCCCACACGCCATCCCCTCCCACCTTTGGGCAACCCGAGGAGGCATATCTTCGACCTGCAAGAACAGGAGAAAGAAAAAGCTTCTGTCGGGATGTCTTATACAAAACATGGCAGTGCATCAGCTCTATTTTTTTACACAGATTTTTTTTTGAATTTTTTGAAGTCATTTCCCAGCAGAAGCCTCGGGGGGGGGGGGGGGGGGGCGGGGAGGGGGGTCATTTTTATTCCTGCGATACTCCGCAAGAATAGAAAAGAGCAAACCCGCAGCACAGAAGGCGGGCCTGGCAGGCCAAAGGCACACACACACACACATGCCAGGCATAGGGGGCATATA
Organism: Rhynchopus euleeides; assembly: GCA_963210315.1. Classification (NCBI taxonomy): domain Eukaryota; phylum Euglenozoa; class Diplonemea; order Diplonemida; family Diplonemidae; genus Rhynchopus; species Rhynchopus euleeides. The sequence goes on along the minus strand of OY723251.1, from coordinate 1,181,442 downwards.
TACGCCAGGCCGAAGCCCGCGAGGCGGACATTACCCCGCCCTCATCACACTACACCCCCACCCATTTGTTCCGTGGGCAAGCGACCCCATCCCCGATGGCTGGCCGGTTCGTTCAACATACAGGACCAAAATATACACTGGTGTGGTCACTGGGGTGGGATGACACCCACCTTCCCCCACCCCACCCCCCCACCCTGGTAGCCCTCCTACCCCCGCGCCCAGGCTAGACAGTAGCGTTGGATGCAGACGCTGTGCAGACCGCGTCTGCAAAGCTGCAGACGGTTGCCACATGACAGGCATGTTTGCCTCGGTGAGTTTGTGGGTGGGGGTGGGGGGGGTGAGCGGCACAAGATACAACACAAGAAAGGCAGCGAGGCAGGGGGTGGGGGGGGGGGTGGGGGGGTGTGCCTTTTTCACACAGAAATGCGGGAGAAAGTGAGAAAACAACTCTCGAGCTGATTCTCGCACAAAAACTGGCGCACAGAGCGACACACAGGAGGGTCTCGCTACCAAGTCACAGCTCGTCAGTCAGTGAGGGGAAGTGGGGCTGCTGCTCACTTCCTCTCACTCAGCCACACCTGGTCGCGAGGAACCCCACAGGATACTATTTTTTTGACACGCAGTGTGGCACATAACAACAAGGCCACCCCAGCGACATAGTTACAGATACAGCTTAATGTGCCACCGCCGCTCGCTCATGCACATCAGGCCCGTGTTCGGAGCATGATGTGTGATGGGGTGTGCTGCACAGTTCAGAGTTTATGGGCACCCATCATGGACTGTGCCCCGAAGCCAAGGCACTATTCCCTACTTTTGAATGCATGGCCCTACCCACCCGCCCCAACGCAGGTGGGCTTTGGAGGCTACCGATCCAGGGGTGGGCCAAGAAGCAACCCTCTTGGGGTGTTAGGGGGGGATGAGGGGCGTTTGAACTTGGCCCATTGGTTTTGACCCAGTCGGCCACGCCTCCCCCCCCCCCCCCCCCGCCGCTGGTTTTTCCAGGAAGTTTTCAGCACTGCCCGATCCCAGGCGGCCATGCCGTGCACAGAAGCTGCGTCAAACAGGCGAGATCTCACGACCCACGCATGCGCCATAATGCTGGGTGACACGAGGCTGGATGCGCATTTGCAAGGAACCAACCGCACTGCATCCCCTGTCGCTTTTCCCTCACACTCAATACCTCCCATAGGTATACGGAGATGCTTGTTGAGATGCCTGTGTCTGGCCGTACTGCGCAGGACTGCTGTGTGGGTAGAAGGCAACAGGTGATGCAATCGGGAGGTCGTTGTCCACCTCCATGGCAGCGCTCCGACCGTAGGCAGGGCGGTGCATATACAGGTGCAGGTAGACATTCTGCGCAGGCTTTGCTGGGCTGGGCGCTCCGGGAAGCGCCTTCACCTTGCGCTTCCGCCGAACCACGGGTGCCGGCTGGCGGAGCGTGTCAATCATATCCGCAGGCATCAGCATGCGTGGCTCTTGGGGTGGAGGGGAGATGTACTCAGGCACAGGGGGCACGTGTTCAACAACAGGCACGTATTGGGGCTCTTCGTACGACGACTCCGATTCGGTGACCTCTGACACCACCTCTGGCTCCGGCACTTCTTCTACTACCTTCTCCTCGATGACAGGGGGCGGAGGTGGGGGCGGCGGGGGGGTCGGCGGAGGGGTGTCTGGTTTCGGCGGCGCAGGCGGCGGTTTGACGCTCGGCAGGGATTCCTTCCAAATACGGTGCTTCTCCTTCGCGGACTTGTAGCTTTGCTTTTCCTTCGCAAAGCGCTGCTGGCCGTTTTCGAACTGCTGCACTTCTGTGTCGAGCTGTGCTCTCGGCGTCACCGTGTAGCATTTCAGATTCGGGGAATCGCCTGCAGGGGGGAGGTGTTGCAAGAAGATACACTTGGTGTCGTGCAGGATCATTTGTGGGGGAAATCGCGCCTGTGTTGAGGCCATGTGAAGTGGCACGGATGTGCCAACTACAGACATCACGCTTCATTACTTCGCGATTCCACCCGGGGGAGGTGGGGGTGCCTAATGTTCGGGATATTCGGAAACCACCGGCTCTCTTGCAAGTTCCACGAGGGGGGAAGTGGCACTCTGTCGAGACAGGGCACGCAAGGCACAACACAAACACATACCTTTGAAGCGCTTCCATTGCTTCCACGCGGGGAGCACAACGCTTCTCAGGACGGCGTCCTTAGACCCCGGCATGCGCATCCGCCACATAGGCTCGATGTGCCTCATCGATCTCTGAACGGCCCGATCAAAAGTGAAGACCACGATACAGCCGCCTTGTTCCTCCTGAATGAAGACGTGCTCAAGGGAATGGATGTGCATCACACGGTTGACCGTCATCTTCGGACCCTTTACGAGCATGAGAAAGTGATGATTCAGCATCAAGTTCACCGGCGCAGACTTGCCGTTGCTCATCATACGATGACATGACTGCTTGATGTACAGCGACTTGCCCCTCGCATCACGCGCAACCGGCTTAATCGTCGCTGCATCCGGGTCATTGATGGCCCGGAGGTCAATCTCCTGGGTATGAGACATGCCGGCTACAACCCTCTACCTCCAAGCCACACCCCCCCCCCTCCCGCCCCTAAGGGGCGCTGGAGGCGTCTCTGGTAGAGAGACTGCCTGGATGGGTAGCGTGGCTTTTCGTGTGTGGGGGTCGTCCTCAGAGAGTTCCCCCTCAGAGAGAGTGCTTGGTGTGTGGGAGGCAGAGGGCAAGGAGGGTGTGTGGGTCGTGAAGTAGACGGAGCTATGGGCACAGGGCGTAGGGGCACACAAGGATGATCTCCCTTCACTCGGTATGCAGGTTGTGTCTGAGATCCAGTGATATGCACGGTGGAATCCAGCGGGGGTGGGGCAACCCTTTCCGGGGGTCTCAACTAGCGGGAGTCTTCGGGAGTCTGGCCTAAATTAGCTGGATAATAGACTCACACTAGTGCCAGTCTCCGGTACAGACTGCTTCATTAGACCCTCTCAGACTCCCGCTAGGGTGGCTGGAGTACACCGTGTCGGCCGAAGTTGTGTTGTTGCTGTGTGCACGACGCGCTGTCGGGGTCAAAACCTGTCGATTCGACAGCTAAATCGACAGTCGAAGCTGCCGACAGGTTACTGTCGACCTGTCGACAGCTTCGACAGGTCGGATACCATCAGTCCGATACTGGACTCCGGGGGTTCACTGACCGGTAGACAGCCTGAGTGACCTGACCCGGTCACTCAGGCTTGGCACTGAGTCATCTCAGACCCATGGGTTTCAGTACCAGTTTCAGATTCAGATCTGCTGATCCAGAACCGCACCCTCTCCTTCCACACCAATTGTATCCGCTGTTCATGGGTCCGATGACGACGATAGCAATGACGATGGCTCCATAGCAAAGATGGCTACCACTGTCAAAGCTCATCTGAAACAGAAACTGTCCCAGATGGAAGTCTCCTGTTTTAATACAGGGTCCGGGTTTCCCACGAGTGTAACGCAGATACGTGCAGGTGTGTCAAGAGAGTGTGCAGCTCACAGCAGTTCCTCATCCTTGGTTCTGAACCCCACAGTTCTTCGAATCACAGTGACAACAGGGAGGCCACATCCAAACGATCAGGCTTTCCCAGACGCGGGGTTCAACAAGGTTGTTGAGAGACCGTAGCGGAGGTCGACGTAGGATTTTCTCAGGCTACGGCAGGGATGAGGACTCAGCCGCCACCCCGGATGGTTTGCAGGTTGAACAGGACAGGTTGTGTGGTTCCACTGTTCAACGTAGGTCGGCCTGTCTGATAAGACTCGGCCACCCTGCGGGTCAATTTATTCCAAAAAAGACGCCCTTTTGACCAAAAGGCAAAATTTCCTTCCGTCATGCTCCCGTAGCACAGAGGCCGTTGTGGGTTGCCTCTGTGTATGTGTACGTTTTGCGATGACGGGGTGTGGAACCTGGCGTAGACCGAGCTACAACCAGGTGCCGTGGTATTTTTTTTTAGAAAAGGCCTTGAGTCAGGGTATAAGATAGACTTTTTTTCTGGCGCCGTTTTCCGGTTTTTCTGGTTTTGAAAATTTTTCGCGCGCGCCTTCGGCGCGCGCGACCCGCGCAAACCCTCCCAGAATCTGAGAGGGCCCGGTGCCTGCGCGCGTCCTGTCGTACTGAGGCTGCTTGGTGGGGCAGGCGCAGCAGCTGCTTTGAAAGTTTGGACTCTCGGCCAAAAAACCGGTCTGGTGTAATTTTTTTACGCAGGGGGGTCTGGGGGGCGGAGCCCCCCAGCCGCCGGAGGCCACGGTAGTGAACATCTGTTCCCTACAGTCTGGATTCGCTTGTAAGTAGGAAGGCTTCGCTGATCGCAGCCCGGCCAGCAGGAGATCACTGGTCCTTGAGGGTTCAACCTTCAGGGTGGAGGAGGACGGGGGAGCGACCACTCGTGACAGGTGTGCGTTGTGGGTGGAGTGGGTGCACGACAGAATGGCCAAAGGGTCCACGAGATCTCTGCACACATTCCGTTATCGAGGAGATGGGCTAGCTGTGACGACAGGCAACAAACAAATCTCATCTGTTAGTTGCCCCCAATAGGCTTGGCGACCTTCAAGACTGCTTGAAATTCGTTCGTGTTCTCGTCTCAGCCCTCCAGACAAGCAGATCTGTCTCGAGTTGGTGGGCTGTCGCCATGTATTCGATGGCACCGAGTGACGCTGCACAGAGGCAGACGACACGGTGAACTCCAGCGGAGGTTACCCTACCTCCGCTGGAGTACACCGTGTGTCTCCCATGAATCTCAACCAGCGGGAGTCTTAGCGTAAATTAGCTGGAAAATAGACTCCCGTCTTCAGTACAGACTGCAGTCTTAGACCCCTCTTAGACACTCGCTAGGGTGGCTGGAGTCCACCATGTGTGCACCTTCAAAACAGAAGAGACCTGCATGACGAGGGCATCACCACCCACCGGGCCACCCGCTAGGTCCATTTTTCTTCTCCGCTTCTCTGCCTTCTTTGGACTATTTGAGCTCTGTGCGGATCACGATGGGGTCACTTTCTATTTTTTTATGGCGTTTTTTCTGACTGTTCTACTGTCCCAAAGTCACAAAAAAACCCGCCAAAAATGAGACCGACCTTTTTTTTTTTTTCCAGAAAACCGGGAACCGGGAAACCCTGGTTTTGAAAACCGGAAAACCAGACCTATCTTATCCCCTGGGCCTTGACCAAAGGCATCCCACTAACACTTAGCGTCGGGCTGTGCAGACGCACCCACGCCTCCACGCCCTGCTGCGCATCCCCGAGGCTGCGGCAGACGGCCTCGGTGCTGGCGTGCACCTCCTGCAGCACAGGGAGGTGGCTCGACGCGCACCCGGCCCACCCCTCCAGCACCGGGTCCATGCGGGGCTGCCAAGGCTATCCCCTGGGCCGGAAAATGGGGGTGAACCGGGCCGAGGCTATCCTCCTGTGGCATGCATTGCCAGGCAAAGCGTTGGCCCTGGGTGACGGCTCTGTTGTTCTGCGTGAGGTGGACGTGGCGTGGGTGGCGTGATGGGTCGGGCCCTCTGATAACTGACGTGTGGCAGGAAAGGTGAGAGGAGGGGGCGGCGATGATAGCCTTGGGATATGTATGGCCCTGCATGTGTCGCCCGCAGGTGGCCCTGTTGCTGAGCGGGGGCTCGGTTGGGGTGTGGGGTGGGTGTATCAGCGACAGCGGCTCAGGAACGATTTCCCAGATAGCGAGGGTCACATCCAAGGCAGGACACATGGGTACGGTGCCAGATGGGCCTGGCGCAGGGAATCAATATGATGGTGTCGGTGCACAACGTCGCATCGCTGTCAGCCTTCGGGCGACGGGCTGTGCAACACAAACAACAAACAGCAGAGGGCTGTGGCCAGTCAGGGCAGAAAGGGAGGCATGGTGATTGAGAAAGCAGGCAGGGTGTGTCGATGTTGGAGCGTCATCTGCAGGAGTAGCAACTGGCCCACTGGTCTGCTGTGTGCGGCGAGGTGTTGGTCTCCGAGAAGGAGACACTCGTGCAGCACAGACCAGGGTCAGGACAGCCAACCTCGCAGTGACTACCTTCGACGGGAGAACAGAAAACCAAAAATGGAAAACGCCCGTTACTCACAGCTACAACTGCTCCGATGGTTTTGGTCTGATGCGTTTGTTGCGTTGACGCTTTTACACACACAAAACTCCCAAACAGTTCCGTGTCGGGGGTGTGTATAGTGCACGACTGCAGCTGTGGTAGGTCGTTTTCCGCGCTCATACGAGTGTGACGAAAAACGGAAAATGCAAAAGGGAGCCGATGTACGTACTGTAGGTTTGTGCAACCGGGGTGTTCATCTGGGGAAGGTGGATGTATTGAAACGGCAGAGAAGCAACCAATGCAAAGAAACAAATGATATAGAGACACACGCACACTGGTGCCACAGCTCCGTTTCAGGTTGTACACGCTTCTTTCCCGAACGGGTGATTTGCGCGTACCAGAAATGGAAAAAGATAACGAAAAAAGCGTGCTACGACGGTGCGTGGCACACAGTGATTTTCCCCCGTGGCGAAAAAATAAAATTTCGCAAAAAAAAAAATCTCTGGAAAAATCGTCCGGCGAAAAAAGTTTTTTCGCCACGGGGGTGGGAATTTTTCAGGGGGTCTGGGGAGAGGTCCTGGAGGAAAAAACATCAGGCCCAGGAAAAAAATGGGAGGGCCTGCTCTGTGAGCCCCACCAAGCAGTTACAGATTGGCAGGACAAGACCTGCAGAGGGTGGCTGCAAAGAACAGATGTTCACTACCGTGGCCTCCGGCGGCTGCGGGGCTCCGCCCCCCAGACCCCCCTTGTGGAACCCAGGCCCGCCAGCCGTACAGCAACCCCAGGAATGCGAAAACGCCCAAAATCTGTAGCCTCGACGGGACGGATGTTCACTACCGTGGCCTCCGGCGGGTCTGGGGGGCTCCGCCCCCCAGACCCCCCCTGTCGCGTGTGCCTGTCTCGCAAGTCCTTGGGCGTATGCGACTGGCCATCTCCGCGTAGTCTCGGGCGCGCGAAGCGCGCCCGAGAAATTTTTTTCCGAGTGGGAAATTTTTTTTTCGCCGGCATTTTTGAGATTTTCAGCGGAGAGGAAAATCACTGGTGGCACAACGAAACAAAAAAGATAAGGGTGTTGTATGTGCGCCAAATCCGGGAGCAAAAAGCAGGAGACACCAGGAGGCGTGGCAATGTCAGTGCGCTACCGCACGCTGAGCATTGGAGCCTTCTGGCACCGAGCTGCAAAACACAAACAAACGGGGAGGCAGACAGATGGGTTGGTGCTCTCACAGGCTGCACAGTGGCAGAGACAACCAGGGAGCAGTTGACTCTATATCTACAGCACACCCTCTGTGTTGCTCTCTGTGTTGCGGGACGCACTGGCCCGACTCATGAGCAGGCACGCCACAACCACAAGCAACGCCACGCCCACCAGCAGCCCGCACAAGATACCTGCGATGGCACCCCCAGACAGCCCGTCGTCACCGTCTGCCACGCGCGGCTCACACGACCGTAGGTCATGCGACAGCTTGTAGCCAGCATCGCACGCCTCGACCACACACGCGTGATCAGCGTAATGCATGCGTGCTGCGTGATCCACCCTGCACTGCAGGCGGCCCACCCACTGCACATGCACAGACGTAGCCTTCCCCAACGAGCGTGCGGTAGTGCCGTACGTGTCCTTGCTCAGCTCCTCATGCAGCGGCGTCACCAGGTCCTCCGTCAGCAGCCGCTTCAGCGACGCCTGCACCCGCACCGTGAAGACGGCATCCCCTGGGGTGGCACAGGCCATGCCTGAAGTGCTGTCGACACCCCCTACATCACCGCCCACCACGGCGGTCATCGCCTTCTCCACGTCCACAATCGCACCGCGTGGGCACCTCTGCACAGGCCACACGGCGACCAGCTTCTCCTCCGCCCCGGGTGAGTCGACGCCGGAGCGGACGCAGGTGTAGGCGGTGCGGCCCGTCTCGCTGTTCGCAAGGTGGCTGTACCCCGACGAGCAGGCACACTTGCCCCATCCGGTGCACACCGCAGACTTGTCGCCGTACACCCAACAGTCGCTATCCTGCCTGCACCACACCGTGTTTGTGGGGCTTGCGTCGCCGGGGCTCAGAGTCGGTGAAGCAGGGAATGAGTTGGGACGGGGCGTGCTGGCAGATGTTCCAGGCGCAGGGGAAGGCACAGGGGTTGCCAGGGCACAATGCGAGTCAAGCAGAGCCGGTACAAAGCCAGCTTCGCCTTCCCGGACGACGCAGTACGGGTACCTGGACGCCATCTCCACTGCATGCGCCACAGGTTTGCACCACAGCCCCCACACCCGACGCACACCCACGTGTGTCGGCTGCGTCATGTTGACGTCCTGCAGCACACGGTACTCGGTCTTCTGAAGCTCCTGCGTCACCGCCTCGAGGGAGAGTGCGTGCAGCGCCGACAGGTCTTCCGTCATCAACGTCACGTCCGCCAGGTTGCCGTAGGGAGAGCACTCGACCGAGGTAGACACGGCTTCCGTCCCCCCTGCAGCAGCCGTGACGGCAGTGCGCAGTGCCAGTGCGACAGAGGAAGACTTGGGGCACTTCGTCGAGAAGGGGAACATCACGCGCACGACTTCACGCACGGCGCTGCTGCCACGCGCGCACAGCGACACGTCAGGTGCGACGTGCGCAAAGTCCGCCGAGCAGACGCATGCGTCCTGCTGACACTTCGCACCGACATCGTTGTAGGTGTGACAGTCGCTGTCCTGCCTGCACCACAGCTGGCTTGCTGAGGCATCGCACGCCACGGCAGCGGCAACAAGGAGAAGGGGCTGCACCCAGCGCATCGTGCTGTCTGATGTGATCACAGAGTGAACCTGCAGGTGGGTGGCATGTGGCGCTGCGGTGGCACGCCGTGCGGGGCACACACAATACACGACATTGTATTGGGTGCGGGTCCCTGCCTGCTCTGCCTGCAGTTTTTTACACACTCTCTCCACAACGTGCACAGCGCCGCTGCCCCATGAGGGCCCACCCGGAGGCCACATTCCTAGTATGCAAATACAAGGGTATATACCCTTGTATTTGCCTGGTAACTTACCACCTGATTTTGACCCGAGTTTGGAGGAGTTTGGTGGAGTTTGGTGGCGTTCGGTGGTGTTGTGCGGTGTTGTGTGGTGGTTCCCTGCAAAAAATCGAATGTCCTATGGGGTGGCCGTTCCACATGCCCTTCCCCTCGTGACTTACACCCTGTCGCCACCCCACTTCACGGAAAACATGACTACGCAGCAACAGGGTCATGCTTGCGGCGGTATGCAACCACCAGTACAGCCTGTTTCGGGTTCGCAAAGCCTGGTACGCTGCCTTGCCGTCGGGACCCAGATACTGAGGACACCCCTGTGAGAACACTGAGGGAAGATGTTGGGCTAGCCTAGTTGAAGCAGGCTTCGGGGTGACCGAGGCAGAGCACCCTGCCCAGAACATGAACAAGATTGTTCGACTGACGGGGAAGAACCTGGTGGGCAGGTGTGGTCTTCGGCGCAATGCTTGGAGATATCAGGAGCCTTCTCTTCAAGGCTACCACTTATGTTGGACTTGGCCTTCGCTCCTGTGAGCAGTGGAAAAAGTGAGGGACGCCGTTCTTCCCCTCTGACTGACGACCAGTGATGACGTAGCGAAGGGCCTTGAATGGGGTTTGAACCCGAGAGAGTCAATACTCAACCGAAGGTATTCTACAGGACCTGGCACGGAACGGGCGATACGAACGCTCCCACCGTGCGCACAGACCTGTCTGCGACTCTACAAGGAACCACGGGGTGGGGCGCGCACATCACCTTGGAGGCCTCAAGGAGCCTGCCTGACCTGCCTGACTCCGCTGCGCCAGCTACAAGGCGGAGCTCGGGAGCCATCCCACCGACCTACAGCAAGGCAAGGGGTGATGATCATCTGGAGACCTGAGCCCATGCAGGATCGGAGAAACGCGAAGGCCTTATCCACAGATGATCCACCTGAGGGAGACCACCATCCACCTCCTTCGGACAGACCACACAGCCTTGTCGATGACCACAGCAGCCCGGACACAGACCAGTACGTGTACCCTGCCTGCAGCACGGGCCACGCCCCATCGAGGGTCTCCTTGAAGCATCCCTTTCGCCACGGCCCAAGCCGGAACCCCCTCACCGCCACCAACGAACTGTTGCTGCACCACGACAAGGAGGCAGCCCACTACCTGGCTGCAGCAGGGTAACTGGGCACAGCGAGGTACTTCAGCCATTCAGCTTCATGCGACTTTGGGAAGAGATGGCCTCACCCAAAATGGCTGGAAATCCTGTCCGGCCGCTGAAATTTGAGCCGGACTACGGGCGGCCATCTCGCGACTCCCACTAGGCACACAGGCAATGCGAGTCGCATTCTCGGGGGTACCCACCACCCGTAAACCCCAGCACACCACCTGCCCGCCTCAGGCACAACTTGACGGTGTACTCATCTGGCGATAGCGTGCACGTCTTTCTTCTCCGCGGTGGCGATGCTGAAGATGCAGTCCACGTTTGTCATACTCTCAGCCAGGTCTGCAGACACTCCACCACGTACGGCCAAAGGCGGGGAGGAGGGCTGCCTGGGCTTTCTTCCAGAAGGCCAAGGGGGTGTCGGCAACAAGGTGTGCCGCACTCAGGACCAGGTAGGCCTTGAACTCCTCCCGACAACATCCTCGTAGAAAACAGTAAAAATTGCACCCCTGGCCCCCCGTCGAGGGGAGAAACCCTCAAAATACCCTGTGAGAACCACCTCCGTGTCATTATGTGGACAGACTTGAACACGTCGCGTGACGGCTACACCACCCAAACTGCCTCCAACTGCCTTCAGGCAGACTACTTGAACCACTTAAACACGGGGGTGGGGGGCCTAAACACAGGGACGGGGGTGGCACGGTGGAGACCACTTTGACCTCTTCCGCTGCTGCCGTAGGGGGGTGATTCCGATCCGGATGGACTTTTGGCACCCCACTTTTCGACTCTGACAGCACTTGGAGGGCACCAGGTGGCCTAGCGGCCACCTGATGACCCTCCAGACCAGCCCACCCCCGTGTTTAGGCCCCCCTGTGTTCAAACCCCCCCCCCCCCCTGCCAGACCCCCAGGGGGGGGCTTAAACACGGGGGTAAGAGGGGGGGGCCTAAACACGGGGGGTCCCAGGTACCCTTGTATTTGCCCCCCCCCGCCCCCCCAGTAAAGGCGAAATAATTATCGTGGACTCTGTAACCTGTCGAAACGCATGTCGTCTGTCGATTTCGACAGGTCGACATGATTCCTAACAGCGCGTCGTGTGAGCGGGGTGTCGGGGGGGTTTGATCGTCGAGAGTGATGGAAAAGTAAATCTCCCAGCACATTCTTGCAATGTTAGTCCTTTTTGTAGTCACCACACCAGATATGTTGTACAAGGCAGATCAATGCACAATGGGAGTGTCGGGGGGGTGGGGGGTGGGGTGGTGTCGAACCTGTGCATGGTTTCTGCCTTATTTCTTGGAGCGAATTTAATCTTCCGCGGGCCTCAAAAGAAATCCTGTTGGGCTTGGCACTACCTCTGCATCCGCTTGAATCTTGTTGTAGCAGTGCAGAGCACAACGAGCACACGCTGCTCTTGATGTCATCCCACTGCCAGCGCACACCTGACTGGCATACACACACAGAACACCCTTCGAAGGAGAGCTGCGGAGCAGGTTGAGTGAGGCCCATAAAGTGTAAATACCGGCCCCACAGCTCACGGCTTACTCGGTTGCAGAACAGAAATCAGGGGTGCTGGGAGTCGAAGCAAAACTGAAGGGGGTGTGGCGGATAGGTGGTGGGGGTGGGGAGACATAAGAGGGCGACGTGTGGCGCATCCCACAGAAGTGGTGCGCAGCCACCTCCGCCCTCACCACGGCCGCCGGGGTCGGGGGGCTAGTTGAGTGATGAACTGCCTTCAACAGGTGCGTTCTGGCCGGCGAGAGTCTGTGCGGGTATGGGTTGTGCGGTGGGTGGACAGGAGCAGGACAGGAGCGAAGGGGAAGTCAAAGAGAGAGACGCTATTTCAATTCGCATCATGCAGGCCTCGTTGGTGGAAATAAACAGAGCACTGTGCGCCAGGACATACCTGGCGGTAGTAGGTGAACTTCTCGGCAGTGTCAGCCTGGCGCTTGAGCACCTCGACAATGGGGCCCAGGCACATCTCGAAGTGGTGCCGGTGCATTTTTGCGGCGCGCACCGGTGTCTTTGCCACGACATCCGCAACGCATTTGTGCTTGTTGATGAACTCCAATTCACCCACGCAGTCGCCGACCGTAAACTCGCACACATCGGTGACGGACAAATCTTGGCCTCTCCCGTGCACGCTGACACAGCCCTCGGCAATGATGAAGAACCACAGACCCTCATCGCCGTAGCGGATCAGCGTATCGCCAGGCTTGTAGGAACACGGTTTGAGCGCATCCGCCAGCTGGAGCACCTCTGCGGGGCTGCAGCTGGCAAGGAACCCGACATTCTTCAGGAACTCGCCGTACATGGAGCGCTTCTTCATGGAGGACTTCTGCACAATCGTCTTGTATGTCGCACGGTCCAGGGTGTGCGTCACCACATCATGCGAATTTGCTGCAAAGGGGGTTTGATGGTGTGGAAGAGCTGCCGACCCGTGCTCCTCCTGCACAATTCTATGTGCAGTTTCTTGCGCGCGGTGAGAAAGATGAAGGACAACGACCGCTACTCCAAAGAGACCCGGACACATGCCGCCAAGCTTCTGAAATTGCGGACAGGGTGTGGCATCCTATGCTGCTTGCTCCGTTTTGGCGGACGGTGCGTCATTTCCACCCGGAGAGTCTCGCCCTGATGCAGGAGACGGGTTCTGACATGTCGCTCTCTACTGGATGAAGAGCAGGCGTACCTGGAGACGTACTACATGAGGGAAGCGGAGAAGCTGGAGAAGTTGAAGTAGGGTCACAAGTCAATATAAAAAAAGGCGAGGTCCACCACATACAAGTCTGATCCTAAATCGGAGTAAGTATAAGAGATTCGGCCAAAATATATTTTTTTCCTTTATTTTTTTCCTTTTGGTTCTGAGCCAAGTAACATGGACCAATAAAATTTCCGGAGAAAAAGAAATACCACGGCGTGAGCCACGGATTCGAACGATTCAAATAAAGCCATTTTCGGGAGGAAAAAAAATGGGACCAAAAATGGGGGAAGTGGGGGCTGGGTGGGCCCGCCCCCACAGACCATGGCCTCCACCTGGCTTCCAGTGACTGCCTCCCGCGCGGCACTGGATTCCTACCTGATGTCGGAGTGATCCACACCGAGTTCATCTTGGAAGGTACAGATGTTCACTACCGTGGCCTCCGGCGGCTGGGGGGGCTCCGCCCCCCCAGACCCCCATGCAGACCAGCGGCGTGTGCTGGCTTGTCCTTATGCGACTGGGGTTCTTCGCTACCGTCAAGTTTTCGTCAAAGTTCGGCGATTTCCTCCAATACATACAGCATGGTTTGACAGAATTCTTAAGAATTCTTACTTTTTCAATTCTTAAAAATTCTTGAATTCTTGGAAATTCTTACCAAGAATTCTTAAGAATTCTTAAGAATTTCCAAGAATTTCCAAGAATTCTTGAAGAATTCTTAAGAATTCTTACTGGGGGGGGGCAAATACTAGAGGGCCCCTCTATTATTCACCGTGCCAGCCGACGAAAATGGGGGTTTTCGGACCCCCTCCACTATTTGCTTTTTGGGGGGTGGAAATTTCGCGTTCTTGAATATTTGGCATCTGTGCGGCTCGGAGTGGGATCGTTTTGTCGGTCGACCACCTGATTTGATCCGAGTTTGGCGGGGCTGAGCGGTCTTATATGCCAAAAAAATCTACGATTTTCCAAATCAGCTGGGTCGATGTGTCAAACCTCATCTAGATATGTGGGTCAGAGGCTGATCCTCAGAGGAAGTGACTGGGGGCAGCGAACACCCCACCTACCCACCCAGCGGGACCCCTCTTTGGGTGTTCCAAAACCCCGCTATTCCGAACGTTTGGAATTTGTGCAGATCGTAGTGGGTCATGGTGGTAGAGGTGCCAAGCTTCACCCATGAAACCTGGGTCTGGTTCAGGGACTGGTCATGGGTGTCCAAAACCCCGTTCTTTTGAACGTTTGGGATCTGTGCGGAGCGTGGTGGGGTCATTTTGGCTCTGGTGTGCCTGCGAGCACCACTTACGGATGCAAAAACAGGACTCACACCCCCCTCAATTATTCGGCCAGGTGCGCCGCCAAAACCGCCGATTTCCATACCCCTCTATTATTTGACCCCCCGCTATTATTTGCCCCCCCCCAGTAGGAATTCTTGAAAGGGGCACGCACGAGGTCCCTTTGACAGCATACGGATGTACGTTCTTATTGGGAGGTTTTCTGAGGGAGAAGGTGAAAATCACAAAATGACCCCCTCCAGGGCCTTCTTCCAGGGAAAATAGTCACAAAAATGGCCTCAAACCTGTTTCTGGCCAGCTGGGACAGCCATCCATCGCTGCATTTCCGCCTTCTTGGGAGACTGGCTACCGGCTGGCTACCCAGCAACACACCGGGCACATCCAGTCCTTGTCCTCCATCCCCTTGACGAACTCCTCGTTACAGGAGGAGGGAACAAAGGTATCGAGGCACGAAACCGCCGCGCGGTGTCCGCACGAACGACAGTTGAGGCATCCTTCTCTCTCGTGCTCAGCATCACACTCCGGGAACACACACTTCGCGACCTCCGGAGCGCAGAGGCTCAGCGAATCCCACTCAATCTCCTTCGCCTTGAAGAGAGAGCGGGTAGACATACTGCGCACAAGCGGTAGTTTTTTGTTTGTGCGCTGGTTCGTTACCTGTGGGGTACATGGGTGAACACATGCGCTGCCAACAGTCTTCTTTGCTAGAGACCAGGAGCCTGGTTAGCGCAAAAAAGGCAGCCATCGATCAGCAACTGCCTTTGCAGTTTGAGGAAACCCTCAACCTACCTGAAGAGCACGCTTGTTCGGCACATAAAGCCAGGGATGGAAACTCTACCAACACAGTGTTAGCGAGCGTGGGCATCTTTGTGTGCGATTGAAGCACATGATAATGTGCGTGAACAAGTAGCTCCACTGTTACGGTCTGAGTCTGGGAGCCCTTTCTCGTGGGTGACGTATTGCAAGAAGGGTGGAGGTGTCCATTGGCGCCACCAATATCTCGCCGTTGGGCAAAATCCACGACCTGTTGGAGGCGAGCCCCTTGAGTATACTGGTGTCTCCCATCCCGTCCCAGGACGCCCCAGGCTCAGTCTGGGTGCCGGTACGGAATCTGATCCTGCACCCTCTCGGCACAACCAGGGGGAGGACATTGTGCCCAGGTCATTTCCTCCCAGATTACGCCAGTGAAGATCCACCGGAGGCAGGTTTGAACAATTTTGAATGAGTTTTGCCATGCTCTCAGCAGCCCCACGTGAGAAGGTCCTGTTCTGGGTTATTCTGGCTGCACGTGGTAGGTTGGCAGATCTGGACGATTCACTTCCTTCCTCCTATTCCTTCTGCGGTATCCACTTTCCTGCCGGTTCTCGTGCGTCCTGTGCCTTCTTCATCATTGCTGCAGCTGAGGTGAATATATGCATGCCTTTCTCCCGATTGGAGAACAGAAGGACCACGTCTGTGTGGGGATGCTGTAGGCCATGCAGTAGATGATGCATTTGGTCCTTGTGAAGTGGTCTTTCGCAGACTGCTGTTCGAGACCAGCTCGCATACACCGGCCGTGCGGAGGGGTACACTTCCCGGATCCCCTTTTAGGTGCGGCAGTCGAGCTGCCACACGACAGGAACGCTGAAGTCGCTATCGTCCTGCGTGCCCTGGGGCGCAGATGCGGGTGATTTCGTTGCTTGCTACATCATGTATGCATAGAGCGCCCTCTGGGGACCTTCAGGAAGTTCGCCCAGGGTGCTCAGTGCCTGCACGACGGACTCCAGCCGATCGAGTGGGGGTATAATGGGAGATAGTTCGAGAGGGGGTTGGTATCCCGAAAAGCGGGGGTGGCAATCCCCTTTCCGCGGTCTCGAGACAGAGACGGATCAACTGTGTCTGGCCGATCAGGTGCAATCGACTGAATAGTCTTTCATCTTCGACGGATGTATGAGTCAACGTGGATGCCAAGATACACAGCCTCTGGAACGTTGGGTAGTCCTTTCCACAGTCACGAACAGGGAAGTCGAGCAGGACATCGGGAGAGGAGTCGCATGTCTTCCGACACAGAGTGACCATGACGCCCGTTCAGGATCAGCCATTATTCGAGAAGAATGGCCGTCTCCTGCACGGTGGACGCAAGCGGTGGTCGGGTAACCCTTGTCGGGAGTCTCGCCTCCCCCGAGCGGGAGTTTTTGGTGCTAGCGGGAGTCCATTTTCCCCCTACTTTAGGCTAAAGACTCCCACTCCCAGACTAATATAGAATACCAGCCGTACGAAAATTCTGCGTACGCGTACGCAGCGCGGTTTTCAGAAAGTGCGTACGGCATACGCGTACGCGGACCGTACGGCCGTACGCTGCCACCACTGCACTAGGGTGGCTGGAGTCCACCGTGTGTGCTACATTTTGCCGCACGGACGCGCCGTCCTTGCACGCGTGCGCCGTACGCACTTCTGGAAAACACGATGCGTGCGCCACCACTGCAAACCCAGCATCCTCTCCGGCACGGCGGAGGGGTTCCGGATCCGGGGGGATTGCTTCCCCTTTCGTCGGAGCAGCTGTGCAATTTGAATTGCCCACCGGTGCATCCAACTACACTGGCCGAAGCCGGGTTTTCAGGATCTGAGCCGCACCGGGTGGAAGTTAGCCCCTGGAGCCCCCGATGACTGAAAAACTTGCCCATCCTCCCCTCAGAAACGCCTCAGGAGTTTTCAGGAATTTTCAGGAGTTTCAGGAATTCTTAAGAATTCTTAAGAATTTCCAAGAATTCTTAAGAATTTTCAAGAATTTTAAGAATTCTTAAGAATTCTTGAAAATTCTTAAGAATTCCCGAATTCTTACGAAAAAAGAGCTTTTTCTCTTAAGAATTCTGTCAAACCATGCATGATACAGAGGAGGAAATGCACCAACACACTCGTCTGTCTGCTTCTGCCCGCGCAACACTGGGTTCCGACCTGATGTCGGAGCGATCCACACCGAGTTCAGCTCGGAAGTTCACTACCGTGGCCTCCGGCGGCTGGGGGGCGGAGCCCCCCAGACCCCCCTGTGGCTTGTGCTTGTCCTTATGCGACTGGGGTTCTTCGCTACCGCCAGGTTTTCGTCAAAGTTCCGCGATTTCCTCGGATGCATACATAGGCTGTGACGAGCGCTGTGAAAACAAAATGACCCCACCACGATCCGCACCGAGCTCAAAAATGCAAATAAAGGCGGAAAAACGGGGGGGGACGGGGAAAAAAGGAGAAGGAAAAAAAACCGGAGTAAATTTTCAGGATTTTGGCCGAAAACCCCCGGTGTAAGGATCATACATGACCCCATACCTGAATGTTGCCCGGTATGAGTATAAGGATTTTCAGAATTGCCCATATTTTTTTTTCGTGGTGGTTCAGGCCCAAATGGTCCGAACAAATAATATTTCCGGAGAGAAATAATATCATGGCGTGAGCCACGGATCCCAACGATGCAAATAAACGCATTTTCGGGAGGAGGAAATAATCGACCAAAAATGGGGCGGGCGGGCCAGCCCCTGGGGCCTGGCCCCTGTCCTCAGTGTCTGTCATTGAACATCTGGCTTTGAGGCAACGATCCAGCCCGCACTGACGATCCTTGACGCCCTCATCGAACCCTTGGGTGCAATTCACTCAAGTTCAGGAAGATGACCTGTACCGCACAAGGAACAGATGTTCAGTACCGTGGCCTCCGGCGACTGGGGGGCTCCGCCCCCCAGACCCCCCTGTGGACCTCTTTACATTCTCTGGACCACCTCTAAAGGGGCACCACTCTCTTCTCCAGGGTCAAACTGCATATTCCCACGATTTCTCGTTTTTCTGTACGGGCTCTAATAAAAGATGAACTCATCTGCAGAACACATCCGGGGGCACCATGGATTCCAATGTTCCGAAACATGCGGGTGTTTTCGGGTCACCTGCGGTGCGCACGGCCCAAAAAATGGGGCGAAACATGTCACGAAAACCAAGAAAAAACTGAGTAAGTACCGGGTTTTTGGCCGCTTTTTGTCAGAATAAGCTTCAGGTATGGTCCACCCACACAGAAATATTCCAAAAAAGAGAAAATTTTCTTGGACATTCTTCAAACCTACTTGCAGAACCCCCCACTGGCACATGAATAGCATGCAATAGTCGTCAAGTTGCAAAGCCACATCCATCTGAGGATCTGCATACAGATCCCCAATTCATGCTGGCACCTCGCCCATGCTGCGAAGAACACGTCGTTCGCTGGGACAGCCAAGGACGACTGGACGAGTGTCGCAAACCCGCAAGTATTCAATATAATTGTGATGTCATGCAACAAAACCCCTGCCCTGCGCATACCTTTGTACGATCTGGAGTGCGGCTGCGAATACATCAACACGACCTCCCCGAATGACTGGCCCGCCGGAAACTCCTGCATCGGCTGCCCTGCCTCCTCCTCGGCGACGACCTCGCCCGTGCTGACGACGTGGAACACATCCCCGTCCTGCCCCTTCTCGAGGACTGTCTCGCCCTTGCTGTACTGCATATTCACCATGGCGCCTGCCAGCTGTTCCAGCTCAAAGTCTTCCAGGTGGCAGAACAGGGGGTGCCGCTCCAGCACGGACACGAGGAAAGCTGATGTCTCGCTGGACTTCGGGATCACATTGCACTTGAAAGCGTTGAGCTCCACATCCGAGATCACCTCGGCGCTGATCGTCCCACGCCTGCCGCGGACCTGGCTCTCTGCCATTTCTCCGGTTTGCTGGCGGAACACGCCGAAGCTTGTGTTCATGTCCTCCTCCTCGGCACGTAGTGTGTCCTGCTGCGGGGAGGCGGTGGGCGACTTCTGCAGGTTGCGGTAGTGTTCGTACTGCGGGTTGTCGGCGGCGTTGTTGCGCAGGATGTCAAGGACCGGGCCCATGCACATCTCGAAGTGTTTCCGGTTCATCTTTGCCAGCCGCACGTCGGTTGTGGCCCGCACATCCGCAACGCATTTGTGGTTGTTGATGAACTCCAACTCGCCCACGCAGTCGCCGGATTTGAACTCGCAGACCTTCACAGGCGCAGAGCTCTCGTCCCTCCCGATCACCTCGACAACACCCTCGATGATGAGGAAGAACCACTGTCCCTCCTCGCCGTACCGGATGACGTGCTCGCCCTGATTCACCCTGTAGTGTGGGTGGGGGTGGAGGGGTGGTGAGGTGGTGAGGTGGTGCAGGGAATTCCTGAAGCAGGCAGCACTGGAACTCGGTGCGATGTACACAGCGCTCAGAGGTGTCATACTTCACAGATTTCAGGGCGTCGGCGAGATGCAGCAGCTCATGGCGTGTCATGTTCGACAGGAACCCCACCTTCTGCAGGAATGTGCCGTACGCCTCGCGTTTTGCTTTACTGGCCTGTGCGTGCGTGTGTGGATGGGGATGTACCGCATGGTGTATACATGCCTGTGTGATTTGTGTGCACCCCAACACAATCTGAATTTGCATTGCACACAACGAATGAAAATATATGCGATGGTGCAAAGCACAAGGGAACAGATCCAAAAGAGGCATTTTGCAACACACACCTTTGCTACGATGTGCTTGTACACCTCCCGCGATAAGCTGTACACGACCGTCTCGCTGCTTGTGGCTGTGATAGACGTCTCCTCCTTCTGCTGGTGCAGGAGCTGCACCTCGCCGAAGGTATCACCGTGCTTCATGTCATAGCTGCTCCCCTCCAACACCGCCTCACACGTCCCGGAGTACACAATGCTGAAGGTGTCACACCCGACCGCATCCTGCTGCCGCAGCACATGCCCCATGGCGAACTTCTCCTCCACCATCGCATTCGCCGCCAGCAGCGTCTCGCGGTCATCAAGGTGGGAGAACAGGTGGATGTGCTCCAGCACGGAGGTCAGGAAGTTCAGAGTCTCCGGCGCCTTCTCGTGAACGGGGGGGACGTACTCCTCGATCTCCTTGTCGGACCATCTCTCAGAGCAGACAGTCGGGCGCCGCTTGTCGCGCGACGGCAGGCCCAGCGCATCAACCGAGACGCGGGACCCCACTCGAGAGGAGTGGTTTGTCGGAAGGCCCTCTGTCACAACACCGAAGGAGAAATCGGATGCAAATATGTCCTCCCCGTCGGAGGGTGCGCAGAAAGCCTCATCCGCGCCCTCACCCGCGGGGGCGCCTGCAGTCTCCTCCGCGAAGCAACCCGCATCCAGGGTCGAGAGCTGCTGGTTCTTCTGGAGCTGCAAGGTGATCAGTTTTTCAAACATCGGCCTGACAGCGCACTCCGTGATGTCCAACGCGACAAGCGTCGGGGTCTCCTTCACAAGCTCCACCAGCACCGGCCCTGCCATCGGGCAGTGGTTGTGCGATATATCGACGCGCGCTAGCGAGGGGTGCCCCTTCAGGGCTTCGGCCATCTCCTGCACCGCCTCGCTCGTCAGCTGCTGCCCCGTCAGGTTGAGGGTGTGGAACGACGTGCACTCCTTCACCAGATCCACGAGAGGCTTCAGCCCGTTCACCCCGACGAGAGTGCCACTCAGATCCAGCTGCTGCAGGCCGCCCTTCTGCGGCAGGGTCCCGACAATGGAGTTGACCTTCACACGGTGGTGCTCGCAGCGGGAGCGATACGCCGCCTGCAGGTCTGCCCCGCCATCGCCTCCCTCCGGGGGGGCCATGCCAGGCCCGTCCCAATGGGTGTGCTGGGTGTGCTGTGTATGTTTTGATTTCGACGACCTCTGAGCGCGACGTTTGACCAGACAGTGTAAGACTCCCTGCGTGGTGGTGTGGATCGGGTCATGAAAAGGGGGGGGGGGGGTGGGGAGATAGCTCACACGGTGGACCCCCACCCCCCTGGAGCGGGGGTCTGGGGCGGCCCCGCGAGCGGGGGTATGGACCCCCGATATCGGGAGTCTGCACTGCCCAGACGACCCCGATAGCGGGGGTCCAGACCCCCACTCACGGGGGTCGGACCTCGCCAGACCCCCCGATATTCCGATATCCCAAAAGGGTCTACCCCGACGTGCGGGAGTCCACCGTGCATCACGCCTGAGATCCCCTATTTCATCAGAAGTTTTGAAAAAAGGCTGTTTCAGGGCGCACGAGGGTGAACAAAAGACACAACACACCGCAATCATACGTCTTGAGAGGTTACGACAGGACAAGGTCACATGTGGTGCTGTTTGTGAAGACGTTTGGGGAGAGAAATAAGTCCGGCACAGAACAACCCGGGAGGGGCGCGGAGTGGAGGAGGAGGGCGGGGGGTGGGGCACCGAAGGCGTATCTCGGCATCATCTCGCGGCGGCAGATGGCCTTTTTTGGCGAGAGGAGGGAGGGGAGGGGAGGGGGGGCAGGGTGTGTGGCAGTATTGTTTTGTTAATTCCAGAACGCAAATAGAAGGACAGCAGAGGGTGGGTGGAGGTGGGGCATGTTCAGACAGGCCTTCGCTCTTGATTGCAGAAGGAGGGGTGAGGGGGGCGGCCTGGATGTCAATAGGGCCCTGCGCATGACACACGTTTGGGTACCCAGTGTCGTGCAGGGGAGGGGGAAAGGCAAAACCAAGCAGAGTGCGTTTTGCACCTTAGTTGGTGCACGTGCAGGGTGAACCAACTATATCCTGAGGCAGGCCTTTGCTGCGGTGTCGAAAACTGGCACACACGTCTTTGATGAATAATTTGCATACATTTGCATTTGCCCTCCCATTTACAGGAGATACAATGACATGCAATCGTGGAACTCTGTCGGAGAATTATGCCGCTGCCGGCGAAGACACCTCTCTGAGCCACTCTCTACTCTGAACCTGCGGTGCACGAAAGTGGTGGCAGGTTATTGGCATCGCGGATAAAGCTGTGCGGCTGCAAATCAGAAAGGGGAGAGAAGAACCAGTGGGTCTTCATCGATCGCGAGAACACCCCACACGCCTGCTGCGGGTGTGGTGTGTCCTGCATAGTCAGTTTCCTGCGTTGCTAGCACAACTCCTCCTCTCGCACAACGTGAGCGCAGAGGCACGTATTCTGAAAAATGCATCAGGATCTTGCACGTGCATCGCCAGCACTGCTGTCAAAGCAACACAACCAGCTTTCGCCTACCGTATGTTATGCAGTCACGCAGCTCAGGCCTTGGATCCGACTGCAGAACGAAGGAAGGGAGGAGAGGGGGTTTGCTTTAGTGCCCCCTCCCAAAGCGGAGGGCCCGCCAACACACAGGGCACACACTGGCCAGAACGGGTCTCCCAGCAAAACAACACGCCTGGGTGGCACTGATCTGCTGAAGTGAGAGATGCGTACTGTTCCTTTTTTTGCCAACAGCACAGAGCAGAGTGAGAGAGGGGGGAGCGAGAGAGAGAGGGGGGGGACATCAGAGTGTAAATGAATTCCTGCCAACACTGACGGCAGATACGCGGGAGGGGTGGTTGGAGTGGGAGAGGGCTGGTTACGCTGAGAGGGAAAGTGTGGAGAAGGAAGAGCAAAAAAAAACAGGTATCTGCTCCCCCACCCTTATGGATCGTGAAAGTGGCAGCAAAGCGAAGAGCGAAGAGCGCACACTTGCTGTCTCAAGGCTGTGTTGAGGGCCCTGTGAAGTGGCATGAAGGGTGCCGATCATAAAAGCTTCAGTCGTACAATTTCCTTCGTTACTTCGCGACTTTCGCTACGCTTCGTCGCTCGTAACTCACAAAAGTAAAATGCGGCAGAAAAACCACCTCCAACTGTTGGAGACTAATGAAGTGGTATGTATGGTCCTGCTCCAGCAAACAAAAAGAAGAAGGTTTCCACAGCTGGGCAACCTCCACTGCACATGCAGCACGTGCATAGGCAGCACGCGGATATTATTTTCTTTTGCCACAACACATGTGGCACTTTGTGCTTTTTGGGTAGGAAGGCCTACGCTTCAAAACCAGAGCAAGCAAACCACTCTGCACACATCACACATTATGGCACGTTTAGCCATTTCTTTATTCGGAGGCATGCCAAGCAGAGGCTGATGATACATCGGTATCAGCCCACACACCGGGGCACGCGCACAGCGGTCGCGGAGAGGCGGGGGGACACCTTTCATCTTTGCGGTGCGTCACCACCCACCATACCACCGCGTTGCGCACACACACACACACACACAGGAGGAGAGAGGGATACACGGGCAGGATGTCACAGGCCGACCTCCACGGGGTCTCCTCCGGGAACACCGGCTCCCAGGCCGGTGGCCAACAGGCCGCCCCCCTGCCCCCCCTCGAATTCACGGAACCTCGCAGATACGAGCTCCAACCCCTTCCCCCCCTCTATGGTGCCGCCCACGTGCGCACCATTCTCGACCACCTCCGGTGGGAGGCGGCGCTGGACAGCCTGGAGGGCGGCGTCGCCGTCCTCGCTGCCGAGCAACCCCCCACCCACGGCACCCCCCCCACATGGACTCTAGTAGTCAACGGGAAGGAGGTGGTCCTGACGGACACGCTGCTCCTCGAGGAGCAGAAGCAGAGGGAGGCGGCCGCGAAGAAGCAGGCCGAGGAGGTGCTCCGCCTGAAGCGGCGCTATGAGAGCGTCCGCGACAGGCTCCAGGAGGAGCGCGCCACGGCCGCGAAGGCGGGAAGGTCTGCGAAGTCGCAGGCCAGCGGCACGGTTGGGCGGACCGGGCGTGGTGGCGGAGCAGCAGCGGCGGCGAAGCAGCAGGCGCAGCAGGCACAGCAGAGAGCTGCCCAGCTCCAGAAGGATCTGGAGAAGCTCGCCGGGCGCCTGCGGGAGCTCGGGCATGACCCCGCACCTGCCGCCGCCGACTCCGCCACGCAGGGCGACGGCGCGGCTTGTCAAGCCGAGCTGCAGGGCCTGCGCCGCCTCCTGCAGGACCAGGACGGCCACCGCAAGCGGCTGGAGGCCCAGCTGCTGACCCAGCAGGCACGGCAGGGCGAGCTGGGGCAGCGGATGGAGGCGATGCAGGGGCACCCGGGCCTGTCAGAGCAGTGGCTCGAAGACCGCCTGCGCCGCCAGGGGGAGCAGCACGCCGAGCAGGTGGCGCTGCTCGAGGCCCGGCTGGACAGCCACGCCCAGCAGCACGAGCTGCAGATGCAGCGCATGGGGGACCGCCTCGGCCGCCAGGAGGAGCAGCTGCAGGCGCAAGGGGCCCTGCTGAAGAGCCTCCAGGAGCGCCCCACCACCACACCCCCCACCACTACAGCCACTACGTCCACACTGAAAACGGAGCGTGAACTAAAGGAGCACAAGGCCCAGCTCCTGGAGGTCGCGAAGCACCAGCAGTCGATGGGCGTGACGGTCTCCCGCCTCCGCGAGCATGTCGGAGGGCTGGGCAAGGCGGTGGGTGAGGCAGCAGCGAGCACGGATCTGCAGAAGCTGGCTGCTGGGCTCACCGCCTTGGAGGGGCAAGGCCGCGCGCATGCGACGGATCTGACTGCGTCGCGCAAGGGCTGGGAGGCCAGCCACAAGGCCCTCGAGGCCGACATGCAGGGCCAGCTCGCGCAGCGGGACCTCAAGCACCGGGCGCTTGAGGAGCGCCTCAGCGGCGCTTGCAAGGCCATGCTGAGCCTGCAAGCCGCGGAGGCGAGCGAGCAGACGCCCCTCTCCCACCACCAGGCGCAGCAGCTCCAGGCGGAGGTGGACGCGGTCAGGGCCGACCTGGAGGCGCAGCGCGGGCAGGAGCAGCAGCGCCTGGACGCGGCGGTGGCGGAGCTCCGCAGGGCGTGGGAGGCGCAGCAGGGGGAAGCCGCGGTGGGCGAGCTGCGGCGGCAGACGGAGCGCCTGGGGGTCACGGTGCGCGACCTGCGGGCCTCCTGCGAGGCTGACCGCAAGGACGCCACGGCCGCCCAGCAGCAGTCGGAGCGGGCGACCGGGGAGCAGGTGGCCCGCCTCCAGAGCCGCCTGGATGAGGTGTGTGGGGAGCTGCGGGGGACCTGCGAGGCGCAGATGGCGCGGCACGGGGCCCAGCAGCTCAAGGCCCTTGCCGAGAAGGCAACCCAGCTCGACACTACCCTTCGAGCTGACCTCCAACAGGCAGGGAAGGAGGAGGGCGAGAGGGTGCAGCGCCAGCTGACGCAGCAGGCCAGCGAGCTCGGGCAGAGCTGGCAGGGCCTGCTAGAGGGGGTGCGCGACGCGGAGGAGCAGCGCAAGCTGCAACACCAGGAGATGCTCATCTCCGTGAGGCGGGAGCTGAGCGCTGCCACAAAGGGGCTGGGTGCGTCCAAGGGGGCGAAGGGCAAACCGCCGGCGGGGCCCACGGCCGGGCCGGCTGCGGATGCCCTGCCAGCACCCACAAAACCCGCCCGCTCCTCCCCCAGCACCACCACCACCACCACCACCACCACCACCACCTCTGCCACCTCCGCCGCCTCTGACTCCTCCGCCCCTGCCCCGCCCAGTGATTCGAGCAGTAAACCCGTGACACCTATGGCACCCGGGGCACCAACAACGTCGAGCGCCGCCCCGACCCCAGCGCAGCCAGCAGCAGTGCCGCCGGCAGCACCGGCGCCGCCTGCCCAGCCTGCCCCGCCGGCCCCACCCCTCCTCGAAGCCCTGACGCCCACGGCAGTTGGCGGGGATGAGGCCCCACCCTGTAGGGTGCCGGGAGCCAGCAGGAACGGGAGGACCAGGCAGGCCTCCATCACGGCGTACCTGAAGCCTCGTTCCAACCGCCTTACCCCCTACCCGCAGAAGCCGGATGAGGAATAGGGGGGCGGGCGCTCCGGCCAGCGGGGGGGACCCGCGCAGGAGATTAACGTTCCCCCTGGCCGGGGTGCCGACCACGTCTGGGGACAAATCACGTTCGCCGTCGGGCCCCCAGCCGCACCCCACCCCGAGAAACAGGAGGTCTCGGGGCGTATACAAACACCTCCACACACCCCAAGTAGAACCCCAACCCCAACATCACCCCCAACCCCACCTAGACCCAGCCGAGCCGCTGTACGGGCAGGAGATACCCGGGCAACGGCCCCGTGCTGGGACCCCGTAGATTTGGCGACAGGGGCAGGAGAACCCCGGCGCCTCCGTGGGGGGGGACAGGAGTACTCCCCCTCCACCATAGAGCAAGACGAGCAGTGGTTGACGCATGCTGCAAGGAGACTGATGGCGCTCCGGGTACCAGTGCCGAAGGACGGCAACTGCCAGTACGCCGGCCTTGCAGAGCAGTGCGCGGAGTGGACAGCAGGCGGGTTGCGTGCAGCGGTGGCGTCGTCCATGCGGCAAAACGCAGAGCGCAGGGCCTCGTACGTGCCCGACCACGATGACCCGCAGGCCCCTACATCCTACGACGACTACGTCGAGAAGCAGACGCGCCCGGGGACATACGGAGACGCGGCTACCCTCCGGGTTGCGGCAGAAGTTCTGGATGCCCAGGTGTGGCTGCTCGCCTCCAACAGCAAGCAATGCATGACCCGGTGTGGGGAGGGAGCCAAGGTGCTGGGCCTTACGTGGAGGCCCTTCCACTACGATGTGCTCCGTTTCCCCCTTAGCCTGGCCCGGGAGCTAGCTGTGACGCCGACGAACCAGTGGGACATCCCTGCAGCCCTTCCTATGCCCACCCCGGCCACAGCGGACGGGACGCGAGTGCCTACGCCCGTCCAGGGGTCCACAGCGTCACCGCCCCCGCGGCGATTGCGGCATCCTGCATATCAACTAACAACACCGGGAGTGATCAGGCTGGCGACAGCGAACGTAACGTCACTGCAGACGCACCTAGGCGACGTGGCGGGCCTGAAGGCGGATGTTGTGGCCCTGCAGGAAACCCGAGTCCCGGACCCGAGCAAGGGCACGCACAACGGCTACTTCGCAGCCCACGGCTGGGCTATGCACTGGGGCAAGGGCATGCCCAGGGTCGCAGGCGCGAACGGCCGCGAACAAACAAGGCCCGGAGGTGTGGCTGTCATGGCGAAGGAGGGCCTTGTCGCGCAAGTGGTGCAGCCGAAGACCGCGCAGGAGCAGAAGTTGTACGACAGTACCCGCATGGTGCACGTAGTGCTAGCGATTGGAGACGGGAAAACGGCGCTTCATATCCTGAGCGTGTACGGCCACTCGGGGACCGAAGTGGGTGAGCAGCGGGAAGCCCTCCTGCAAGAGACGCTCGACCTCGCAGCTGGGTTGGGGCAGGTGCCCGTGCTACTGATGGGGGACCTCAACACCAACCCGGAAACCAGCGCCACGCTGTCCCAGGCGTGCCGGGTGGGCGGCTGGGTCGACGCGGCGACGACGCATGCGGAGCTCGCACAACAGAGCGTGCAGAACACGTGCTGGGCGTCGGAGAACGGCACTCGGCTGGACATCTGCCTGATGAACTCCTGCGCAGCGCCGGCCCTGCGTCGCGTTGAGGTGGCGAAGCGGGGGGACTACGACATACCCACGCACTGCCCGCTTTTTGTAGACCTAGACCTCACTGCCTTCCGCCGCCCCAAAAAGATCTGCATTCTTCCCACCCCTTTCCCTGCGGGTAAGCCCAAGCTGGGAGACGCTGCGGCGAGAGGGATAATGCAGGACGTGCTTGCAGAGGGGGAACTGCGCCACGGAGCAACGGCCGCGCAGCTCCTCCACCGAGCCTCCACCTGCGGCGAGCGTTTCCTAAAGCGTGTCCATGTAGGCCACCTGGAGAGGCAGGAAGCGGCCTACACAGGCAGAGCGGAGGGCTACCACATGCAGTGGTCGCGGGCGGCCACCAAGCACCACCCCGCCTCTGCACGGGGGGCCGGTGACACGAACACCCGGGCGAAGGACGGACTGTTGGGGAACCTCCGATGCCTCGTCCAAGAGGGTCTCAAGCGACTGCAAGCCGATGCACCGTACGGCCTCACGAATGGGGAGAAGCACGCCTGGAGCGCCGCAAAGAAACGCCTGAGGGAGGGGGGCCTCCCCCAGGGGCTGCAAGCAGCGCTGACGAACACAACCTCGCAGTTGCCGGACCTGGAGATCCTGGAGCAGGCCCTCATTGCCTTGGAGGGGTCGCAGAGGGGCATGTTCGACAGGCTCCGCGACGCGAGGATCCGCACGTGGAAGGCGAGGATGCAGAAAGCTTGGACATACGAGGCAGGGCAGGTGTTCGCGTACCTCGCAGATCGCTTCTGCGCTCCAGCCACCTTCATGCGGCGCGAAGACGGCTCTTTCACGGCCTGCCCCAAGGAGGCGGACGAGCTGCTGAGGAGCGACACGGCGTGGGGAGGGTACTTCCGTAAGTACGCAACGACGCCAGAGCCCCGGTGGGACACCTTCCGCCAAAAGTACCTCCGCTTTCTCCCCGAGGTGGCTGACATGGAGTGCAAGACCATCACGGCAGAAGACGTTGGGAAGGCCTTGGCCAAGATGTCCACGTCCACCTCGCCGGGCCTGCACGGTTGGCGGGTCCACGAACTGAGACAACTCCCGCACGAACTCCTCAGGCTCTTCGCGGAGGTGTTCAACGAAGTTGAACGGTCGGGCGAGTGGCCGGAGCAGCTGATGCACGCCATGATCTGCCTCATCCCCAAGCCTGGCAGCTCAGGAGAGCCACTGTCGCAGCGCCCCATCAGTATCACCCCCGTGCTGTACAGAGTGTGGGCAGCTATCCGGGTGAAACCGGCACTGAAGTGGTTGGAGATCATCGCGCCCGAAGACCTGCACGGCTGCCGGCCTGGCCACGGTGCGGAGGACCTCATCTGGCACCTGGCGGCACGTATTGAAGAAGCCCACCTCACAGGGCGACCGCTGCACGGAGTCGCCCTCGACTTCAAGAAGTGCTTCGACACGGTGCCAATCGACCTCACCTTCCGCCTGGCTGCGGAGCTCGGTTTCGACGCCCGTGTCCTGCGCACCCTGCGAGCAGCGTACAGGACGATGCAGCGGCACTTCCGGGCGAGCGGCACCATCGGGGAAGGCTTCCTGCCAACTAACGGCATCATGCAGGGTTGCCCCATCAGTGTCGTGCTGATTAACGTGCTGGTGGGTGTGTGGATGAGGATGGTCGAGCACCGGCAGGACACAAGGGCGCTGTCTTTCGTTGACGACGTATACGCCACAGCCCCCAGCCCGGAGATCCTGCAAGACGTTGTAGACGACTCTGCGGGTTTCTCCCACGACACCGGGATGGCTATTTGTGCAGAAATCAAGTCTCACGTTTTCTCGACATCCCCCGGGCCGCTCCGGATTATGTACCGGGCAAGGGATGGCGAGGCCACTCCCCTCCGGCAGCGCAACAGCTTCGACTGTCTCGGGGCCATGCTACACGCGCGCCTGATCAGGGAAGGGCGCACAGCGCCCCAGTCCGAGCGCATCGCCCGCCGGAAGGAAGGTGCGCAGCAGAACCTCCGCAGAACCTCAGCGCTGCCCCTGCCGGTGCAATGGAAAGGGCAGGCGGCGGCGATGACGGCAGGGGCTCGACTATATTACGATGCCCTCGTAACTCGTTGGGACAGCAAGGACATCAGGCGATGGAGGGGCCTCTTCGTCGCCGCGCTCTGGTCTGGCCCACCTCGCAGAGCACAGGAGATTGTGCTGTGTGTCCTCCATCAGGCGCACCGGGTGGACCCCGCTGTCGCCCCCCCCTACCGGCAGATCACCACATGGGCCAAGCAGATCAAAAAGTGGAGTCACAGCAGGGTGCTGTCCGAGGCAGCCTGGGGGAGTAGAGAGAGGCTTGAGGGGACAGGCCCCTTCGCGCTTTTCTGGGCCGCCCTGCAGGGGATTGAATGGCGCTGGAGTGCTGCGACCACCCTGGCTTACACTGACGAAGCTGGTCGCGATGTCACCTTCGACCCTGTTGCTGCAACACCGAGCGCCTGGGCTATCTTTGCACACGACCTCCGCCAATCCCTGCGTAACGCAACGGCGAAGAAGCTGGCCGAACGCAGAGACGACTTCCAAGGAGCAGAGCACGGCATTGACGGGAGGGTGACACGTTGCGTCCTGGAGGGAGAGGGCGCTGCAATCACGGGGTACCAGCGAGGCCTCCTCCGCTCCGTTGTTGCAGGGGCGGTGCCTGCTCGTGGGCGCACAGGTCTGGGGGAGGTGTGCCGATACTGCACATCTGGGACCCCGGAGACGGTATCACACCTGTGGTGGGACTGCGCGGCATGGGAGCCAGTCCGCCAGAAGCACCCCATAGCAGCGAGGGACCGGACGGCCTGGCCGGCATGCCTGGCCCAGTGCGGGGTGGCGCCCATTTACAGATACAGCGTCCCGGAGAACGAGCAGCCGCTGCCCATGTCCTTTGCGGACAGGATCACCACCGTGGCACAGCTCCACCGCTACTTCATCGCAGTCCTGGCGGCGCGACAGGAGAAGGACGGGCTGCTCGACCGCTCTGTGCGCCATCACCGTACTACCGTCTACCCCTGGGAGTGGAGCACCCCTAACCCCGAGAGTGCCTCCATCCCTGCACTGGCGCCTTCCGAAGTCAAGCAGACGTGGGGCAAGCGGCCCCCAGGCATGTGGGTGGCCCTCTGCGACTGGCTAAGGGGCCTAAAGTGGGGACCGCAGGGGAGTGAGCATACTGTGACCCTGATGGAGCTGGCCGTGGACTTCGAGCTATCAACTGGCCTTACCCTCCCAGACACCGTGACGCGCCGCATCCGCCCCCCCGCCCACGTGGACCCGAATAGGAAGGGCGCGAGGGAGGCCCGCTCGCGCATCCCTGCAGACACAGCCCCAGGGCTCACCCTGTACTTTGACGGTGGTGCGCGCGACAATGGCACCCCCTTCGCCGTGGCGGGGGCAGGGGCGGTGCTATACCAAGACGGTTGCAAGGTTTCAGAGAAAGTACTCCCGCTGCTGAACGTGCGTAGCAACAACATTGCTGAGTACGAGGCGCTCCGTGCAGGTCTGCGCCTCCTCGAGAGGGGTGATGCCCCTGAGGGCCCAGTCACAGTGCGGGGCGACTCCCAGGTGGTGCTGCGCCAGCTCCAAGGGGACTCATTGTGCCGGGATGCCGCCCTCCGTCCTCTGTTCCTCAGCACGTCCCGGCTAGCTGCGGACCTCCAACCGAGGTTCACTCTCACATACGAGCATGTGAAGAGGGAATCCAACACAGATGCTGATGCCCTCAGTAACGCCGCGATGGACGAGGCTGAAAGGCTGGGGGCCTCACGGCAGCAGCTCCAGCAGGACCTCACGGTGTTCCAGAGCAGTATCCTGGGGAAGGCTGCCTCGCTGAAGGGGCTCTGCAGCATGGTGACGAAAGTAGGCACTGGGCCCTGGCATTGCGGCCATGCTGCCAACTCAACAGTCCTCACGGCGATCGGTGGATCTGTGGCGGCGGGCCTGTCGAGGAGGGCCCAGCTGAACCCTGCCACTGAGTCGGTGATGCGCAGCCTCCAAGCGCACCTGGCTGTGCCAGCCCCCAGCCGGACGGATACAGTGTTCCATGATCGCGGAATGGCGTGGGCCGCTACCTTCGCTCCGCAGCCGCACTACCCTGAGGGTTGGCAGCAATCGGCCCAGCAGTGGGCGGCGCGTGGTCGGCAGGCCAACAGCCGGGTAGGGCGCCCATGGGAGCGGAGGGGCGCTGCCCCCCGAACTGCTCCCCCTGGTGCCAGGAGGAACGCAAAGGTGCTTGCCTGCAAGTTGCATTGGAAGCCCCGTTGCTCGGCATGCCAGAAGCGGCGCCTCCCGGAGGAGGTGTGCTGCCGCAACCACCACAAGGAGGGGGACGGGCTCCCGGTCACTATGGGCTTCTGCAAACGCCACAGCATGGACCGATGCGGTGACTGCTACAGCGATGGCAAAACACTACCACATTGCTGCCAAGCACACCACGCCGGCTATGCTGCACGCCCTCCTCCCCGGAGTGGCACTGAGTTGGCCCCACACTCTAACCCGAGTGGGGCCTCCGCTGTGACGTAGAAATGGGCGGGGGTGGGCAATGATCCGCGCAGGATCTCCCCACACAAAACGTGGTCACCACACACACACACACACATGGCAAATAATAGGCGATAACAGGGAGGGAGCTGGGCAGGGTAGCCTCCCCACGCCCAGAAGCAGGCCACGAGTGTGTCAACCCTCGCGCCGTGGCCTCCCACCCGGCAACACACACACACACACACACACCCGGGTCTCTCGGATCTCCCCCTGCGGCACGTGAGTGCCCAGGGGAATCGAGGGAGAAAACCCAGCATCGCCCTCCACACACCCCCACACCCCACACCCCTCCATCCAATGAATACTTAGCTTGGCATTGGGGGGTGAGCGTGCCCTCCCGTTGGGGGGGCGGGGGATGGGGGTGGGGGTGGGCTGAGGGGGGGGAGGGAGAGAGGCGGGGGGGGGGGGGTACGTTAGGCTTATTGTTGAGTTAGGTCGCACCGAGCGGGCGCTGGTGATGCCTGCCACATGTCGGCGGAGACGCACAAACTGCATGAGAATGGTTTGTTTTGGGGCAGTGCAGATCACACTAAGGTAACACCCTGCTGGCGTGTTCGCCGATGCGATAGCACACGCATCCCATCGGCCCAATCCTATGAGCCCTCGCGGTTGTATTTATTCATCAGCGCCTCGATTGTTGCCTCCTCCGCAAATGGCTTCTTCGGCTCAAAGGCGCCCGTCTTCGCGGCACGCTGCCTCGGTTGCACTGCAGCGTATGGATGGGAGGGTGTTAAATGAGTGAAGGATACATTGTCTCATTGGCTCGCCCCCCCCCCCCCGCTCCAACACACGGCGCCCTAGTTTCTAGTTTGACGAGTGAGGTAACTAGTTATTTTCTAACTAGTTGTCTAACGAGTGATCAATCGAAACTGACTTTTTGGGGAGCCCCGGCACGCAAAAATTTTTGCTTTCGAAAATCTGCCATTTTTTCACCCTCAAATTCACTGTTTGTTGACCGTGCAAAAAAAGAGTCGTTTTTTTCGGTGACAAAAAATGGCCATCGTGGAATCTTTCAGTCAAACGCGTTCATTTACGGCCAGGGTCGGGCAGAAAAACGAAAATTGAAGCAACTTGGTGTCCAAGGAGAAAAATGGGCCAAAAATGGCTCAAAATCGCCTTCGGTCTTATAGGGTTAGAGAGCAATCTCTCGTGATCACTCGTTAGGTCTATCACTCGTTAGTCCACTCGTTAGATAACTAGTTATCTCGTCGACTAGTGCGCCGTGCACCCAAACCAAATCACCCGCACGCAGATCTATCTGTGCAGCAGTGCAGGGCACACCGAGCACACCCCTGCTCTTCGTGTAATCTCCAACACACACATACGACACACTACTTTTGTGTTTCGTGCAAAGGTCGCACAGAGCGGACTCTCTGGTGCATGCCTCCACTGCCTCCGTCTCCCTCCCTCCCTCGCCCCCTCCTTCATCAGACATACCGAGCGATGTGGTGATCCCGTCGATAGGCGGCAGCAGCATGTTGTGCTTAAAGCTAACGGGTCCAGCGACAATGGGCGCAAAGATCGCATGCGGCTGCGTCTGGTTCACGAGCACAGGCCCTTGGGGCATCTGGACCGGCCCGGGCTGCGTGCCCTGCACGCTGGAGCTGCTGGAGGCCCCCGCCATCCCCGCCGTGCTGCCGCCGTTGCCGGACAGCCCACCACCGGGCTGCGCCTGCTGCGCCGTTGCGCCGCCGCCCTCCTTCGCACCCTCCTCCCCTGCGTGCGGCTTGGCGTGCTCCCCTGGCGCACCCCCCGCCCCATCCTTCGCACGGCCTGCCTCCTCGCCACCCTCGTCCTTGCTGGCCACACGGATGCGCCTCGGCGAGCAGGGCGCATGGTCCCCCTGCACCTGGGCACCCCCCGCGTGGGGCGCCGGCACCGCGGTGCCGTCCACACCCTGGTGCCCGGCATGCACGTGCCGCACCTCCTCGCGGTCCTGCTGCCGCATCCCTGCCGAGGAGGCACGCTCCCCCGTGTGGTGGGTGTGTGGCTGGGCTGGCGACTGCTGCTGGTGGTGATGCTGCTGCTGCGCCTCCCGGTGCTGGCTGTGCTGATGGTGGTGGTGGTGGTGGTGCCCTCCGTTGTGGCTTGCCGACGCGGCGGCGGCGGAAGCCGCCGCTGCCGCCGCAGCCGCCTCCTGCGCTGCCCGCTCGGCCTTCTCCCGCTCCTTCGCCTCAGCCTCACGCTGCTGCTGCGCCTGCGCCTGCGCCTGGGCTTCCCGCTGCTGCTGCTGCTGCTGTTGCTGCTGCTGCTTCTCCCTCTCCCTCAGCTCCTTCTCCTTCTCCCTCGCGCTGTCGCTGTGGTGCGACGGTGTGGGGACATGTGCGGAGGAGGGCGGGACACCCCCGCCTGCACTCCCCGTCGTCGCTGTGGCTGTCGCGGATGCGCTGTCCTTCCGCCGGGCCCGCTTCATGGACCCACTGCGGTGCGCCGAAGAAGGCCCGTGCTCCGCCCCGGTGCTGTAGCGATGCGAGTGGGACCGCGCAGTCGCGTGGTGAACATGCGCAGTGGGGGTAGACGCCCCCACACTCACGGCTGACGCTGAGCTGGCCCCGCTCATCGCCGTGGTGGCGCGCCCCGTGTTGCTGGTCACCAGCGCGTCGGAGATCCACTCGTGGCGGAGGCCGTCCTCCGGGGTGAACCTTGCACGGGGGTCCCACCGCAGGAAGCCCTCGAGGAAGCTGATGAACTGCGCATCCCCGCAGTGCAGGGCGGACGCGAGGTTCTTCGACCCTGGGCGGCGCTTCCGCCCCCTGCTGTTCGCCTGCAGGCGCGGGTAGTTCATGTCGTCGAAGAACTGCCGCCGCCGCGTCGACATCTCGATGATGTGCTTCGGGGGCACGTCCAACACCTCCATGATGCACGCCAGCTGCTCCATCTCATTCTCCCCTGGGAACAGCGGCAACCCGGTGTAAAGCTCAGCGAGGATGCAGCCGAAGGACCATGAGTCGATGGGACGCCCATACGATATGCCGAGGATCACCTCTGGCGAGCGGTAGAACCGGGACTGGATGTAGGTGTACATCCTCTCGTCTTCGAAACAGGAGCTGCCAAAGTCGATCACCTTGATGCCGCTCTTCGTGGGGCTCTTCAGCAGGATGTTTTCAGGCTTCAGGTCGCAGTGTATGATCTGCTGCCGGTGAAGGTATTTCAGAGTCGTCAGGAGCTGTATCGCGAACCTCCGGATCAGCCCCAGCGACACGCCTTGGAAGTTGTTGTTCTTGATGAACTCATACAGGTTGATCGAAAGCAGCTCAAACGTTATGCACAAATGGTTGCGGAAGTAGAAGTACTCCTGCATCCGAATCACATTATACTGATCGTCCGGATCGTGCGTCGTCAGGTGGTCCAATATCTTCACCTCCACCAGAGCTTGGTGGTGGAACCGCTTCTTATTCCTGATGATCTTCAGCGCCATGGGGCGGCCTTCCTTATAGTCGAACACCTTCAAGACTTGCCCGAAAGACCCTTTCCCCAAGAGGCTGATGATCTCAAACCTATACGCGATGTGGTCGTGAAAGACATATGTGTAGTCCCCGCGGTCATCATCATAGCCGTGGTTGTTGCGTGTGCTCGATATGCTCCCTTTGATCTTCTGCGCACCAGCACCCATGTAGAATATCGTCGAATAGTCGAACACTTCAGACTGCTCGTAGTCGGTGAGGAAGTGGCTGTAGTTTTTCAACGCGGCAGCGGGGGTCAGGGGGGAGGCAACGCCGTTCCCTCCGGGGCCATTCTGACCGCTCTGCGGTGGCGGAGGTGCCTGCTGGCTGGAGTGGGATGCCCTGCCCGGCTTTGACCCAGAGCGTTCGCTGTCCCCGCGTGTCCTGCTGGTCTGCGAGCCATACTTCGAGTCTGTGCGGGATGCCCGGCGCTCTCCCCCGGCAGCTCTCGCGCTGTGCGGCTGCTGCGCCCCGCTATCCTGCCCGTGGTGTGACGACCCGGTGCTTTGGCGCTGCGACGGCCCCCCGCCGCCCCCGCCACCGCCGCCCCCACTCCCACCCCCGCTGCCGCCACCACCGCCAGACCCGTGGGGGGGCCGCGGCTGCTGCCTGTAGTTAAACACCATCCCATGGGGTGTCGCCCACATCGCAGCAGGCTTAGCCCGGCGGGGGACGAGCTATGCACACCACGCCTGCCCGGCAGGTGGTTGGGGTGGGAGGGGTGGGCGCGATTACCCTCTGTAATTGAGGGGGGGGGGGGGGGGTGGGGGGTGGGGGTGTGCCTGTGCCGTACGGTGTGTCAGGAAGAGGTGGTGGTGTGGGTTTAAAAGGGCGGGCGGGGGGAATGGGAGTAGCGGTATTCCTCTTGCAAATCGACCCCCCCCCCCACCCCCTAGGGACGGTCACAAGCCCCCGAAAAGCGGTGACAAACCCAAAAATTCCAACTTCTGCGCTATGTCGCCCATATGGGTGAAAAACCAGAAAATAGTGCCCATACCGCTCCGGAAATGGTGTTCTGCCCTGTTTCGAACCCTTTGGTGCCTCTGTGGGGGTGTATTTGAGGGTTCTAAAAATGGTGACCACGGTTCGGTACCTCGCTGTTTTGTAACCACACTTCACACGAAACGCGGGCAATCATCGCACAAATTACCGCAAAACAGCGCCAAAAATGCACCCGCGCATCACGAACGAGTGATGTGTAGGACAGTGCTATCGAAAAGTACCTCACAAGCATGCTCGCATGGACTGATACACGATGTCCCTGCAAGCGCCGGATACAAGCCCTCAAGAACCCCTATATTCGGAAGAAGTGCACATCATGACTGACATCATGATTTTCCGGCCACTTCGGAGTCCCGGTTTGATGAGTGAACTTTCGGGGAGGGGAAGAGGGTGGACAGGGAGTGGTGCATACTACACGCGTCAAAACGCAGAGTATATCAGTACCCCTTGAAGAGGCAATCTCTTGTACTGTGTGACCTCTGAGTGACGACGCAGGTGAGACGAGAAGAGAGAGTGCCGCCGATGAAGAGCGCAGCGCAAATGAGACGGCAAATATCACCATCCGGCCTTCAGGTGGCTGCGGCGGGAATAAGCGAGGCTGATAGCCGATTCGCGAAGTGTGCAGACATGGCCTTTGCCCAAACCCGGGTCGACCGAGGCAAAGCCCACTCACCTCCAGGAGGTTCCTGCAAACCCTGGTGGGGCATCGTCGGCTGTGACCTTCCTGCACCTGAGGGATCATGATTGACCATGAGCATGCATACCTGATCATCGCAACCAGTCTCAAGTTGAAGGAACGGTGGTGCGACCCACAAACTGAATCATACATTCAAAGCTGGTTGAGCTGCCCTACACGACCCTAACTGGAGAAAACCCTCCGCACCTTCCAGGTCTGTGTGAGTTCTCATATTCAAGCACCACTGGCTCCGGACCCGAGGTGGTGGTGTACCTCTCGCAAGTGCAGAGCGGAGGTCTACTCACAGTGCTTCACAAACGTGAATATTCGCAGAGCAGACACCAAACACTGCTAACATGCCTCTCCTTCAGCCAGGCCGTGCAGAACCATGAAGAATTGCTGAAGCTGAAGCAACTGGGTAGCAGCTTCGTAGGGATATCACCGATTTTGATGTAGTCTTTGAGAACGATGCACGCACTGTTGAGTATCACGCCTCGTGTCAATTGTAGCGACGGCGACAAAAAACACAACCCTGTAAAAGCCTGGCAGGTACCAAACCGTGGTCACCTGTTTCTCCAACTGTTCTCCGGTGCTCAAATGGTGCCAAAACATGGCCAAACCGCCTCAGAACCGGTTTCCGGGAGGTTTTGGGCACGATTTTCATCAAGAAAACACGATTTTTGTTGATTTTTCATGAACCTGAAAAAAGTGGTTTTGTCTCACCCTTGTGACCGTCCCTACCCCCCCCCCCCCAGTGGTGTGACCCTTGATTTTTATGGATTTTTTTGACTTGATTTTTTTGGATTTTTTTGGATTTTTTTGGATTTTTTTGGATTTTTTTGGATTTTTTTGGATTTTTTTGGATTTTTTTGGATTTTTTTGGATTTTTTTGGATTTTTTTGGATTTTTTTGGATTTTTTTGGATTTTTTTGGATTTTTTTGGATTTTTTTTGGATTTTTTTGGATTTTTTTGGATTTTTTTGGATTTTTATGGATTTTTTTGGATTTTTATGGATTTTTATGGATTTTTTTGCGGGAAAAATCCATAAAAATCATGGAAATCTGGAGAAATCGCCATTCCCCCCTTGTCTGCAGGGACTTCCCTTATTTTTTTAGAGAGGGGGCCGGTGCCGGCGCGCGTCCGTCGCACTGAGGCTGTTTGGTGGGGCTAGCGCAGCAGGCTGACCTGCAGGAACTTCCCATCCACCTCACGTGTGCACACCATCCTGGTCGAGAAAGCTGCTCGTTTGCACTCGGAGTGCGCCGATAACCCAGAACCGACGCGCAAGGGGGAGAAATCTGCGCGACCGTAGTGTGGTGTGGATGAACGGGCCTCACGGATGGTGTCAACAGTGCCCGGCGGTGTCACCAGCCTGAGCTGGGTCAAGGCGGGAAGCGCCACCAAGCTTTCTCCGGATGCTCAGACACATACGACAGACTCGAAGGGGAAGAAGCCGTTCTCCGCCAGTGCCTTGTTACGGGTTGAATCCGACTGTCCTTGGATGCAACACTGTGTATGCCTGTACGTAGTGTTGGCTTCGTGTGATTCGGCCAGGGATAGTGCACTGCGTTGGGCAGGGTCTAGCCCCGTTGATTGTTGATGCCTGTTGAGCCACCGCGAAGGGGCCGAGTACGGTCACAGGCTGGCTGGGCATAGTCAGGCATGAAGGGCGCCATGTGTTCCCCGCCTAGGTTCCTGCCCAGTGATTTTTATTGATTTTTATTGATTTTTATTGATTTTTTTGGATTTTTATTGATTTTTTTGGGGGCCTTCGCTACCAAGTGTGACTGAGTGAGAAAAAGTGAGCTCCAGCCCACTTCCCCTCACTGACTGACGAGCTGTGACGAGCAGTGACTGGTAGCGAGGGCCCCCTTTGGATTTTTTTGAATCAAGGGTCACGGGGTCTGATTATTATCACCACTGCCCCCCCCCTCTCCCTTCACTTTGTTGTCAGGCATGTCGCTAAGCGTCGACCGTCGACCCAGTGATTTTGGGTTTCCCCCCCCCATAAAAAAGCGTCGACCCAGTGGACTGGGTTGACGCTTGGTCGAGGCTTGGAGCGTCGACCCAGTGGACCAACTGGGTTGCCATTCAAGCCTGGACCAAGCGTCAACCCATTTATTACACTAGGTCGACGCTAACCTGGCGTTGACCCGGTTCCACTGGATCGACGCTCACCAAGCGTCGACCAAGCGTCAACCCACTTTCACTGGGTCGACGTCGAAGAGAGTATGGTTTTGCAGGAACAGATGCTCACTACCGTGGCCTCCGGCGGCTGGGGGGCTCCGCCCCCCAGACCCCCCTGTGGCGTATGTCTCGTACTCAAGTCATTCGATTCCCACCGGGTCAGGGAATCCAACCACTCCAGTCGCCTCAGGGGGACGCAGCCAACTCACACAGAATCTGTACGCCCACAATGAACAGATGTTCACTACCGTGGCCTCCGGCGGCTGGGGGGCTCTGCCCCCCAGACCCCCCCATCTCGCGTGCCCGTCTAGTAACCAAGTCCTTGCGCTTTGACGGCCGTGGCATATCAGGGGGCAGCGTTGAAATTATGGTCCCGAAAGCCATTTTTTGGCTTCCTCCGACACCCGACGGCGCGAGCGGGAGAGGAACCACGGAAGGAACCCAGCGCCTCACACCGTGCCCACCTAGTGGTCCACCGATGGGAAAACTTGGCAACAACACGAGCGCGCGCGAAGCGCGCGCGAAACCAGACAAATGAATCGCCCAACTGAATCGTGCTAGCTAAACTCCGGAAAGAAGTGTCTTTTTTCGTTGAACGCAGCCAAATATAAGGCCTAACCTGTTTTGGCGCACGGGTGTGATGACAAAAGGGAAAAGTGCTAGCACGAACATGATGTTGGTCTTCTGGTTATGTCTGGTTTCTTAGAACACTTAACGTGTATGCAAAGAAAAATTGACCCCTAGTGGTTTCCCCCCTGATCCCCCCCAAAACAGGAGCGTCAACCCACCAAATCTCCAAAATCAAAAAGTTAGCAACAGGCCTGCTTTGTTGTGGACCCTGCCGCACAGCTGCATGTTGGCATTGGATAGGGCGCTAGAGCGGGGCGGGGCGGGGGCAGGGAGGAAGGATGGGGCCCAGCACAGCTCACTCGTTTGCGACGACGGTTGCCTGGCACAAGAACAGGGATATGGGGGAGGGGCGGGGGTCCCCCCTGTGGCGCGCTTTAGACGCGTTTACCCCCTCCCCCCTCCCCCCCCCCTCCTACCCGCTTTCGCCTGCCTCCCACACCCCCACCCCATATCCGCCCCTGCTTGCTGTCTGGAACACTCCAATAGAAAGTGTGAGTGTGTGTGGCGGTGGCGGTGGCGTCACAGGCACCTCCCACTCCCAGCCCCACGCGATGGGCCTTTGAAGGCGCGGGGGGGGGTAGGCCCCCGGATGTACGGGAAAATTTTGTAATAAAAATTTTTCCAACCCCAAACACGGGCTATTGGCACCTGGAATGGGTGTACCCGCCTCAAAAATATGTCTGGGGACCCAATGAAACCGGTTTTTCACACTTAGTTGCCCTTTCTCGGTCCGAATTTTTGAATATTCGGTGAAAAAAGGGGGTTTTGCCCATTTTGGGCAAAACCCCGATTTTCATGAAAATACAGCAGCAGTCTCTCGAGTCTTCCTTTCAGATGATTTTTGCATTGATCGCTTCCACCCCCTAACACACCCTGCAACCGTGTTGTAGGCACCCTGCAACCCTAAAACCACCCAGAAGCCACTGGGTATGCCCTAAAAGGGGTGTACGGTCCTGTTGGAACAGGTTTTCGACACCGAATTGCCTAAATTCGGTCCAATTTTTTGAAAAAACTGTGAAAAATGGGGGATTCGCCCGTGTGGGGTAAAAGTCCCAATTTTAGGGGAAAAAGTCAAAATTAGGGCAACTAGACCCCATTTTGGGTGGTTTTCGGGTGCAAAACGTACCCTAGGCATCCCTGGGGTACATTGTGTACCATCCGGGGACTCTAGGACCAGTAGAAGTGCGTTACAATGCACATTTTTGCCCCAAAATGGCCCTGCAACCACCCTGCACAGGATTCACCCCAGAAAAGCGAAAAAATGGCCAAAAATGAGGGTTGGTGGCCCCAAAAGTGGGTAAAACCTCCGGAAATTCATATCTGGGGTGGGTCTGGGGGTGGTTTTGCACTGTTGACCTCCAGACCGGAATATTCCAAAAAAATTACAGTTTTTCTCAAGGACATCCGGGGGCCTAGGGGGGGGGGGGGGTTGTGACGCAACCCGCTTTTACGGATTCTGTCACCAGTGAGACCCGCACACATTCGCATCTGCAAGATATTTGTACTGCTGTTCGGGAGGAGCCCCAGGCCTGTCGCTAACTTTTCGATTTTGGAGATTTGGTGGGTTGACGCTCCTGTTTTGGGGGGGGATCAGGGGGGAAAACACTAGGGGTCAATTTTTCTCGCGCGCGCTTCGCGCGCGCTCGTGTTGTTGCCAAATTTTCCCATCGGTGGACCACTAGGTGGGCACGGTGTGAGGCGCTGGGTTCCTTCCGTGGTTCCTCTCCCGCTCGCGCCGTCGGGTGCCGGAGGAAACCAAAAAATGGCTTTCGGGACCATGATTTCGACGCTGCCCCCTGATATGTCACGGCCGTCAAAGCGCAAGGACTTGGTTACTAGACGGGCACGCGAGATGGGGGGTCTGGGGGGCAGAGCCCCCCAGCCGCCGGAGGCCACGGTAGTGAGCATCTGTTCATTGTGGGCGTACAGATTCTGTGTGAGTTGGCTGCGTCCTCCTGAGGCTACTGGAGTGGTTGGATTCCCTGACCCGGTGGGAATCGAATGACTTGAGTACGAGACATACGCCACAGGGGGGTCTGGGGGGCGGAGCCCCCAGCCGCCGGAGGCCACGGTAGTGAGCATCTGTTCCTGCAAAACCATACTCTCTTCGACGTCGACCCAGTGAAAGTGGGTTGACGCTTGGTCGACGCTTGGTGAGCGTCGACCCAGTGTAATAAATGGGTTGACGCTTGGTCCAGGCTTGAATGGCAACCCAGTTCCACTAGGTCGACGCTCCAAGCCTCGACCAAGCGTCAACCCAGTCCACTGGGTCGACGCTGGGTCGACGCTTTTTTATGGGGGGGGAAACCCAAAATCACTGGGTCGACGGTCGACGCTTAGCGACATGCCTGGAGGAGCCCGACTGGGGGTGTGGGGGGGGGGGGGGGTGGAGGTAGTGAAGTCGAAGAAACGTAGAAGCATCACAGAGTTGACCTCCCCTTCAACTCGTTATGCAGGCTGTGTCGAGATATAGGCAATCTCTCCGCTCTGTGCCACTGAGTGTGTGTGTGTGTCAAAACTGAGTCGCTTTTTTGCGACCAGTTTTTCAGAGGCGCATCGCCTCTTCTGCACTTTCTGAGCGCGAAGCTATATCAAAAGCCCATTTTGCAAATCACGCACCCTGCTTCCGGGGTGCCCATTTAATTTTTTGCCACCAAAGCTGCGATGCGCAGAGCACCAACCTCCGCTCCCTCCACCTCCCTGGAAGCCAATCGGCCCTCTGCATCCCCCCCGCGGGGCGCAGCCATGCTCGCAACGGGATTGTTGGATTCAGGAATCTTGGACGATTTGAACGATTCTTTATTGGCTCACGCGCAGCTTTTTTTCTCAGCGAGATCCGACAACAGCTGGGGGCTCCGACCATGGGGGGGGGGGGGGGGGTAAAGAGAACAACGTAGAATTGGTTGTTCCACCACCAGGGGGGTGGGGTGGGGACCACTGACCGTCGACACGGTTGCACAGTATAACATGGTATGACAAAGGTCTTAATAAGAAAAGAATATTTTCACTTCTTTCTTAAGACGTCTTAATGCAGGTGCTGCATTAAATTTCTTAAATTAATGACCCCCATTATTTTTAAGAAATGCAGGATTTCTTAAGATTTCTTAATGAAATGATGGACATTATTTCCATATCTCCCAGCATTAAAAATATCCATCATTCTGAAAAAGATCTTTTAAGATCTTTTTCAGAATGATGGACATTAAAATGCTAGGCATTAAGAAACACGTCTTAAGAAATCAGTAAGGGGGTCTTCGCTACAGGGTGGTCGTCAGTGCATTTTGGTGAATTTCCTGTTGAAATAGGTGAAAACTGACGAAGTTTGTCGAAGTTTGTCGACCAGCGAAGACCCCCTAAGAAATCTTTAAGAAATAGCCCTTTCGGCATTACATTAAGACGTCTTAAGAAATTTCGAGATATCTTAACATTTCTTGCAAGATCTTTGTCATACCATGGTATAAGGCTGGCTAGCGCAGGATAAAAAAGGGGGATCGCAGGTGGATTCAAACCAATGCACACACAGACACATGCAGATGCACACTGCACGTCACACATCACGCATCACACACAAAACAAACCTTTTGTTTTTTGCGGCAGGTGCACCGAAGGTCTCCCTGTTTTTTTCCCGAGCATCTGCGACGCCCCGATTGCAGATACTCGCAAACACCACCTCCTTCCAAACACCAAGGGTTAGAGTACTGCGGGTGCTAATGAAGGAGCCACAAGATAGCTGGCACGGGACAGGGGGCAAGGCAACCAGCTTGTGGCAAGGGGTAGGGGGGAGCGGTTACACAGATGAGTAAAATGTGCAGAGAACAAAAAAAAAACATCACCCCCTTTCTCACTCTCCCTCTCTTCCTCCCCCAACTCCCACCATCCCCTTCACCCGCAACTAGGCCAGGTTCTCGATGAATTTCAGAGCCTGGAACGCCTTTCTTTTTGAGTTTTCTTGCTTTTTTTAAAAGCTCATCACCACCCTCCCCACACCACCACCGCACGGTCTCCCGCAGCGGAGGAGCTCTCCAAGCAGCTGCTCTTAGCCTACTCCTCCTCAGGGATGACGTCGTCAAGTTTGTCGTTCGGGACCTTCTTGCTCTTCAGGAGGGTGTGAGCCTCGATCACATCGAGCTGCGTTGCCCTGAGAGCACGCGCGACCACATTTTTGCTGTATTCACCGTCTGGGTTTGCACGCGCGTGCAGGATTGGGTCGAGGGACTCGGCGACCCGGATCGCCTTTTCTCGAGCGGCAGCCTGCTTTTCCGTCTCCTTCCCCATCGCGTGGATGGACAGGACCCGGATGTTGGACGCGGGGACCATGATATTCCGCCCCACGTAGTCCTCCATTTCCTCCTCCACAGGCCCGCAGAGCGGCAGTGACAAAATACGGAGGTAGCGCTGCTGGTCAGGCTCGTCAGCTTCCGGGTCCTGCACCCTCAAGACGATGCACGGGATGCGCCTGTCCATCCCGACTGCCATGATCGACCCGATTTGGCCCACACGCAATTCCGGCTCCGGTGTCGGCACCACGAAGCTCAGGATGTGCTTCAGCACGGCAGGCGGGTACCCGTCGTTGTCCCGCATGCACTTCAGGGCAACGCACCGTGCCTGCATCTTCCCAGCTGAGCCCATGTCCCACTGCAGGTACTGCAGGTTGTTCTGGACCCGCATCGCTGTGGTCACCTGTGGTGCAGAGGTGGCGTGGGGTGGTGTGGGTGTGTT
Source organism: Rhynchopus euleeides (assembly GCA_963210315.1). Taxonomy (NCBI): domain Eukaryota; phylum Euglenozoa; class Diplonemea; order Diplonemida; family Diplonemidae; genus Rhynchopus; species Rhynchopus euleeides. Next base: position 1,136,870 of record OY723251.1, on the reverse strand, counting down.
TGAAACGAGGTTTTTGCCGAGCGTGCCCCATCAGAATGAAAAGAACAGAACGCATCAGTGTGGCCAAGGTCAAGAGCATACCCTGAGGCTGTCGCGTGTGACGGCGATGCTTTGGATCTCGCGGTGGATGCTGTCGGTGTCCATGCTGATCTCACGGAACACGCAAGTGGACACTCCTGCCGAGTCCTCATGCACAGCGCCGAGAAAGGAGTTGCTGCGGCCAAACCGCACGCACTGAATGAGGCCGTTCTCGCAACCCACAAAAATAAGATCACCCTGGACTGTAGCGCAGCGAGGCTTGCGCGTCTTCAGCTCGTATCGCATGCCGTCGATAAGGCTGAGTGCGTTGAGCTTCGACATGCCAACCAACACGTGCGACTTGTCGGGTGTGATGATCAGGAAGGATGGCTCATCAGGCGGCATGTGGTCAAAGCGCTGCTCCACCCACGGCGCGGTGCTGTTCTTCCGAGTCCAAGCAATAACCTGCAAAGGGAGGGGTGTGGCAACAGGGCTCTCTCTCGTGCTGTTCCATGAAATTCCGAGCGACACAAGTGCCAACCGTAGCGAAAACTGCACGTGAGAATAGGCTACACAGGGCACAGGCAACATTGGCCGCATCAACGTTTGTTTCGGACACCAGCAGAGTATAGGCGGGCATACCTTGGAGCAGGACGACACTGCTGCGATTGTGTTTGCGTCCTCCGAGATCGCGACACGCGACACAGGCTCAGAATATTCGAGCAGGGCAATGGGTTTCGGGTGAAGACGGATGTCCCACAGAACAACAACCTTCTCTGAGTAGCCAACCACACAGTACATGGGTGTCAGTGCGCAGCAGGTGTCTTTCAGGTTGGGGAAGCGCTGTGCTGCGGTCTGAGTGATCTGGTCCGTCTCAGTTTCATCGTTCGCTGCGCCGGATTTCGTATGGCGCTCGATCAGCGTGCGCTTGACAAAATCAAGGGCAACCGAATTGGCCAGCATGCCACAAGCCTTCACTGACTGCAGGTCAAACAACTGTGCTCCTTCGGACCGGTCGGTCGACATAGCCGCCCGCGAGCCATCGCTGCTGACGCCCATGTGTGTCACCTTGCACTTCAAAGCAGTAACCTTTTGCTTGCTATCTGTTGTGATGTCCTTCAGGAACGCCACACCTTTCACATCGACACTGATCCCACGCGCCCCTCCCGCGCACAGCGCCACCTTGTCGACCTGCGACAAGTGCGGTGGCCCTGTCTTGGTCAGCGGCGGGGGTATTTTCTCCTCTTCCATTGCGTACGATGTGTACCTGCCCTTCCCAGCTGTTCCTGCCCCGACCTGCCGAGCCCGGTTGGCCCTCAACCTGTGGGGGGGTGCATGTGTGCATCACAGGGTCGTCGCCATGGGTTCGTTAGGTTGGACTCGCAACACGACCGGTCCTGCTCAAAAGGATTCCGGGATCCAGATGATCACATCCCCCGCAGCAATCTGTGCTCGACAAGGCGAAGGGCTTAGGTGGCCCTTCGGTGCACCGGAGTCGCTCCTGCCTTCTGTCATTCTGTCAGTTTGAAGCGCAGAGTCAGGTTGGAAATGCTCCGGCTGTAGTGCTCGGTGGTCAGAACACTGACGTTGCGTGCTCGAGAACTCGCGGGTCGATGATGCCGGCATAACTGGCGTCGGGTTCGTGTGTCGCTGCAAGATGCGGGGAGGGAGGGGGTGAGGGGTCCAACCGTTTCATCACTGCAGGTTCATGGAAGCGGACGGTGTGCAGTGCGACCTAAACCGGTTGGGCTATGCCACACAGCAGCACCCTGTCCCACACAGCACACCACATCACACCACATCGCACCGCACCATAAATATCAACACGCCACGGCAACGCAAGCTGAATCACGCCCCCCCGCCCCACCACAACCGCCTTGCCTTGCAAACGTCTTTCCCATTGCCTCCCTTTCCTCGAACAAACCGCCATATATTTTTTTTGGCACCGACTGTCACGAGCGAGGCTCAATCTGCTCTCTTGACAACACACACGCGCGCCCCTTCCTGCTGGCAGCATTATTTGGTTTGCATTTGAACTTCTCGCCAACGTGCGGTGTCAGTCGTGGTTATCCCCTCACGCCAACTTGCGTGTCCTTTTCTGTGACTTCTTCGGAAAATGCCGCCTATAACCCGGCGCGAAAACGGAAAAATGACCAACTGGTAGCTCTGACGCATGTTGAACAATTTGAACAATTTTTTGTGCCGTGTCTCCTACAGTCCCCGGTGAGAGAGGGGTTGCAGTCCTTTATTCCCTGCGGCCTCTCCGGGCTTGTCATCATCACGGTGGTAGGGGCAGTCACGCAAGGCACCCTGAAGTTCTTGCATTTTTCAGACCACACCCCTGTCTGATTCGCCCATCCCCTCCTGTCAGCCCTGCCATCGTGCTCTCTCAGCGCTTTCAGCAAGACAAAAACCTCAGGCTTGGGTTCCATCCGCGCCCTCCTCCCTCCCCCACTCCCCTCTTTAAAAACAGAACGACCGCCGAACGCCGGAAGAATGGCACAGGAGGGAGAGAGAGAGAGAGGGGGTCAGGCCAGAAGCCCTTCCGACATCTTTCCTCCGGAGAATTTTCGTGAGAAAATCGGGGGAGGGGGGGGGGGGGGAAATGCACAGCCCGCCGTTGTTCGGGACAGGAGAGGGAAGGCCGTGTATTTTTTTGTGTGTTGCTCAGCGTGGGGAATATCCCACCCCCCCCCGCCCCCCCCCCCCCCCATCCCATCTCCTCCTCCGGGTGAAACCCGGGAAAGACAATGATCCTCCTCCTCCTCCACCAACCACCCACCCACCCCCATCCTCATCCCCACACCGCACCACCCCCTCCCCCCGGGGTGACTTGCCTGGGCTAGTTGGAGGCAACGCACCGCCACAAGCTGTTGAGTGGTTGGAACGTTGCCTTTTGGTGCAAGAGATAAAAAGAGAGAGAGAGAGAGAGGACACACACACAGAGACACAGAGACAGTCAGGGGAGGGGTTGTGTTGAACGCAGTGAATTCTACGCGCGCATTTTAAATTTTTTTTGGGAGGGGGGCAGGCCTGGGCGGGGAACGAGCCCTTTTTCCAGGTTTTTTGGTTCGGGGAACCAGGTTTTTTCTAAGAGTTTTTACAAGGGATTTTTTGCTCGCCCCCCCACAGTTTCCAGGCGCGTGCCCGTCAAGCGGGACTTTTTCTCTGATTTCTCTCCGCGTCATCATGTGACAGCTCTCGAGTGATGCCCAGAGATGCTTGCGGCAGAGAGTGCCCCTCATGCGCGTTACAGCTGAAAATGAATGAGGATCACCTGGCGCTCGTTCTCATCGGGGGTTGTGCTCCGCAGGGACTCAATACACCTTGGCACTCGCGCAGGGCTGGACATGCCAGCAGCTGGAGGACAGTTACAAAGCTGCCACTCCCCGACGCCACCCACCTGCTGGCCCCTTCAGGTCTGAAAGCCCAAAAGCTCCCGGGGATTTTTGCAGTGGTGCGCACCATATTCAGCGCAGTAGGGTGATCTCTCCGATTTTCCAAAACTGCTGGTTTACTGGTTTGGGGAACGGTCGCCGGCAGACCGTTGAAATGCCCGTGTTAGCAAGGCACACTCACGTTTCAGGTAGCGTGTCGCGTGTCACGCATGTCGCGAACGCGGCAAGTGTACCTCCCAGGTGGGGAAGCCCGACCTCCTGTCCGATGTCAGTCAGGCTTCGAAGAAGCGCTTCATGGATGCGGCGCTGACCTCCTACGCTGCACTGTACCCGGGGAAGTGAGATAGATGGACGGGCACACGCTACATCGGGGGTCTGGGGGGCGGTGCCCCCCAGCCGCCGGAGGCCACGGTAGCGAACATCTGTTCGTGTGGGCGTACAGATTCTGTGCGAGTTGGCTGCGTCCTCAGAGGCGACTGGAGTGGTTGGACCCCGACTTGATGGGATTCGAAGGACTTGAGTACGAGACGTACGCCACAGGGGGGTCTGGGGGGCGTGAGCCCCCCAGCCGCCGGAGGCCACGGTAGTGAACGTCTGGCTCTCCAGTTGGCCAGCAAGGCGAACGGTACGTGGGACAGACTTCCCTTCCATCCTTGTGCGCGCCCTGTCGACTGGGGAAAACTTAGAAAAAGTTTTTTCCTCTGCGAAACAACCTTAGAAAAAAATTCCCCTAACAAAATTCTTAGAAAAAAACTTTTTTTCCCCTTACAAAAATTCTTAGAAAAAAAGTTCAGAATCCTGAAAGTGGGGAACAAGCCCCCCAGTTAGGAACAGCCCTGGAGGGGGGTTTTTTATTTTTCACACGCCCTTTCTCGAGCTTCCTCCGCACCCCATCATGCTGTGCATTGCAGGGAGGGGGGGCAGGGGCGGTGGTGAGACACCCCCACCCCCACCCCCCTGAGCATATGAGCGATGTGTCGTTTCGCTGCCCGACAGTTTTTCGACGACGTTCGACAATCTCTCCAAGTAATAAATAGGAGAAAATGCACCGAAACGCACCAGTTTCGGCACCATGGCGAAGACCACTTGAGAGCCTATATTTTTGATACGTGGCAGGAGGTGAGACCCTGCCAATTCAGCCATCCCATCGTTGCTTCTTTCCCCCCCTTTTTTTGACTTCGAACAGTCAACTTGACTGACGTGACGTGCATACTGTCATATAGAGCACTCTCCCTTTTTCGAACGATTTGAACGATTTCTTTTGACCGTGTTCGTAGCGCCCCCCTGGTGAGAGGGGTCGCTGTGCCGTGTTCCCCTGGTTACACGGTTGCCTTCCCGTTTTTTTTGGGTTTTTATGACCGCACCCAGCCTGCCGAGACAACCAGACATCAACTCTGTTCTTCAGGACGCACCCGCCTACCAATGCAAGATGGAGCCCTGCCCCGGCCTGCTGTGTGACCGGTTTGTGCAGTGCTCATCTGGCCACCGGGTTGCCGCCACCACCACCACCACCACCCCTCGCCCCCACCCCGGCCTTGCCGTGTATATTAACCGTCATGCGAAAGAACCGTACTTCCATATTGCAGCAAAAATAAAAACTACTGCCGCGCCTTGCAACACAGGGCGGCAATACGAGACAGGGATATGTCAAGAGAGATAGAGAAAGGGGGGGGGGGGGGGATAAGGGGGCCTTGGGCGCGGCCTGCATAGGAGGAGGGGGAATTGGGGGTTCCCCCCCGCCCCCCCCCCCCCCCCGCCCATACACATCGCATGGGGTCTCAAAGTATGCGCGTGTTTTGGAATGTCCCTTTTTTCATGGTATGACAAAGATCTTGCAAGAAATGTTAAGAAATTTCAAAATTTCTTACTGGGGGGGGTCAAATAATTGTAACCCCTACGATTATTTAGCGACGCGGTCTGTATAAATCGGGTGTCCCAAAATTTTTCAACGGTGGTGATTAATCGTAGGGGTTACGATTATTCACTTTTGGCAAAAATTTACCCGTTTTGCTGTTCAGAATGTCAATTGGTGGGGTGGGGGTGGGTGTGAGGGGTCGCATTCTCGGCCTGTCTCACCGGCATTCCGTGCACAGAGCAACATCACCGGTGGAAACTGGCCATAGCACCCCGGTGGGCCACCAGGAGGGGAGGGACCCGGTGTGAGGCGCTTGAGTCATCCAGATGGGCACACGGTGGGGTCCGACATCCGATGTCGGACCCTGTGGGTTCATGCATGCTGCTAAATGTGAGATTTTTGGGCCAAATTTCGGAATCCCAATACATTTTTTTGGGGGCGAGTTTGTTAGGAAAATGGGGGTGGCACAGCGTCGTTCTTCCACACAAGAGGGTCGTTTTTGACATCAACGGTTCAAACTCTCTTCACGGTGACTCTACTCAAATTTTTTTGAGTTATTGGGGGCCATTTACTGTGCGTCGAAGTGTGAACGATTGGCCACCTTTTTGGTGCCGTGGCTGGTGGGTGGCCATGGGCACACGCTACAAGGGGGGTCTGGGGGGCAGAGCCCCCCAGCCGCCGGAGGCCACGGTAGTGAACATCTGTTCATTGTGGGCGTAGATTCTGTGTGAGTTGGCTGCGTCCTCCTGAGGCCTGAGGCTACTGGAGTGGTTGGATTCCCTGACTTGATGGGTATCGAAGGGCTCCAGGGGGTCTGGGGGGCGGAGCCCCCCAGCCGCCGGAGGCCACGGTAGTGGACATCTGTTCCTTGTGGGGTACAGTTTCTGGACTGTGTCCATCTTCCTGAGGTTGCGTATGGGCCACCCCAGGATTTTGGTGCCCCCCCCAGGCTCACCTCACTGGCAGGGTACCTGGGGGCGGGGGGCCTCAAACCATGCTCTCTTCCCATTAAACTCGGGGCATGTGTGCTCCGACATGTGGGGTGACTCAATCACCGGTCTATGACGACCGATTCTCCACTTTTTACAGCCTGAGTGGGTTCCCTGCTGTTCCTGTTGCTTGATCCTCTGGGGAAAAGTCAGAAATTTGGCCAAAAGTGAATAATCGTAACCCCTACGATTATTCAAAACAAATTTACGTATAAATGGCCCAGAAAATGTTGTACAATTAATCGCCCCCTTACGATTATTCGACTACTTACGATTAATTGCCCCCCCCCAGTAAGACGTCTTAATGTAATGATGGACATTTTAATGCCTAGCATTAAAGAAGGATTTCTTTAAGAAATCCTTAAGAAATTTCCATAATTGTGGACATTTTTTCCTCCTGTATTCAGGAGTCCCACGAAGAGCCCACCCCCCGGGCTGTGGCCAAAAATGACGAAGCCACGATGTCACCTAGGTGCAAGTTCTGGTGCCTTCCCGGGTGTCAGAAAGCACGGAAATGGCCTAAAACCTGTTCCCACCACATATCGGCCAATAGCTAGGGTCTCCAGGGTGCCCCCCCCCCCCCCATCCCCCGCTCCCTCAAATCATCTGCGCCTGTATCTTTCCGCCATCCCCCCCCCCTCAAGTATCGACACCACCGGAGGAATCAGTACTCCAAAGACCCCAAAGATCAGCACTCCACGTCGACCACAGACCAAAACACCCTCTTCCCCCCCCCCCCCCAATGATGACGCCTCAGCAACACCTGCAGCGCCTGCAGGAAAGGGGCCTCGATACGAGGGGCTACGAGGTGAGGGAGGTCGGGAGCCTCCCGATGGGAGCGTGCGACGCGATGGTGGAGCGGGGGTCGAGGCTGCAGGACGAGGTCCTGTGGTGCACCCTCTGTGGGGTGCGCCTCCGCCACGTGTGGATGGAGTCGGTGATGCACGCCGAGTCGCGGAGGCACAAAACGAGTCTGAATGACTAAATTGCCATGCCCCCAGAAAATGAGAAAATCAGTAGTACCAGAGAAGAATCAGCAGCCCCCCACTCATTCCCATCCTCTCACTCCACCGTTCGCACAGGGTTTCTCTGCACCCACAACGCCATCCACCCCCGCCCCGAGAACTCCACCACCCGACAGGTTAAAATTAAAAATGCTCCTCCTCAGATCTCTGTTCTTCCTGATCTTCTTCCTCTTAGTCGGGGAGGTAGTCGCAGGAGACCCGAGTGGAAATGAGGGCCACCAGCAGGGCACCGGAGGGCAGGATGGGAAGAAGAGGAAGGCCCCTCGGCAAGGGACGCCCCTTCCCCCTCCAAGGAGAAGAAACCAAGTGAGAGGCGAATCCGATGATGAGGAAGATGACGAAGATGACGATGCTATGCAGGAGCCCAAGACCGCCGAGAACACCATCGACACCATCGAGAGCCAACATCCCAGCAGCAATGTCGTCGACCCAACGCCATCCACACCTCCAGCAGCCGATACGGCCTCAGGACAGGAGGACGAACCGGAAGTACGCGACCCGGAAAAACTGGCCACGCTCACAGCCTATTTCTGTGCTCTGGGAGCAGATGTCTGCAGGACTCTTTGTAGGGAACGCAGCCTCATCGAGAAGCGGGGACGGGCGCCGAAGCTGGAGAAGATGGCTTCTCTGCTGGGGGAGAACGAGTACGGCGCACTTTATACCACCACATCTCAGACACAGGCCCACCCTACATCGACTGCCACCTCCAGTGAGCCTCCGACCGCCACCCCCAGCAAGCCCCCGACTGCCACCTCCAGCAAGGCCGCCCAGCAGAGGAATACGGCAAGGACCCTGGAGGAGGAGGCACAGGCTGCTGCGGGTCACAAGGAGTCGGAGGAGGGGGGGGGCGTGCTTCCAACTCGCCTGACCGACCTCATCGGCCGAGTTGAGGGGTTCGCGATGCGGCTGAAGCGGGACTGTGCTGTGGGGAAGTGGCACCTGCCCAAGCTGTGGCAGAAGTACGCCGACGGCCAGGAGCTCCCCTGCTGTGTCCCCTGCAAGTGGGCATGGGACCCCACCGCACAGACCCGCGACGTCCTGAAGCACTTCGACTCCAAACTGCACCAAAAGTGCGCCGAACGCACAGCGGCGCACTTGGAGCGGGAGTCGACCCCAGACCCGGGGGCACAGGCGACAGGGAAGAGGGACGCGGTGTTCGCGAAGGCGGCTGCGACAGCGGTGGCGTTTACTGGGATCCCCTTTCGTAAGGCGCAGCTGTTTCTGGAGTTGATGAGGGGCTTCACCATTCCACTGACTGGTCCGCTGGACATCCGCCGGATGTGGGCCGCGGAGAAGGGGGCCCTGGTCACCGACCTGCACGCGAAGATCGGGGCCGAAATCCGGGAGAACAACTACGCACTTGTCCATGACTGCGGCACACTCGGCGCACAGCACCTCCTGATAGTCACACTGCAGACCCGCACTCAGTCGTACGTGCTGCAGCCAGTATTCCGCCCCGACGGAAACGCGTACAACGCTGAGACTCTGCGGATCGCGTTGGAGACGTCGCTGCGCGAGGTGGGCATTGACGTGGCTGATCCGAACTGGAAGAAGCCGTTCGTCATCCGGTCCGACCGAGGATCGAGTGATGGTGCCCTCAGCCGCAACCTCTCCGTCGCATGGGGTGTTCCATTTGTCCCCTGCCCGCCGCACCTCTTCAACAACGTCCTGTCTGACTACACGAAGCACGCCAAGTCAGCAGGAGCACACACCGACCTCCGCGACGCATATGACCTGGTTCGCTCCCTGAACTACGTCTTTGCGGGGAACACGAGGCAAACAAGGTGGGTGGCGTTGCAAAAGCAGCTCGCATCGGGTGCGAAGGAGTTCCAGCTTGTTTCCATCTTGTCAGAGATTACGAATCTGCCGGAGAGTGGCATCAGCCGGTCAGAGCGTGCGAAGTGGCTGGACCTGAAGAAGCAGAAAATTTGCGACATCGTACGGGAACCCCTCCACGCAACAGTGCAGGCAGCACGATCGGCCGCTGACCTGGTGAAGGTACTGACCGACATCACAACCTCCATGCACCTCACGCAGGAGGTGACCGCACCCTCTGTCCGCGCGCCGTTGCTCTATGACACCAGGTTTGTGAGCCACATCGCGTCGTACCTGCACTTCTCGGAGCGGGTCCGGGTCCTTCTCCTGTTCATCGGACAAGAAGTACGGGCCAGCGCGTCCCCGTCGAAGTCCCTCCTCGCGGTTGCGGAGATTCTGAAGCGGAGGGGCCTCGCCGGCACCGAGAGCGCCCTCAAGTCAGCATGCAAGGTGACTGCCAGCCTCGGCGCCGCCTTCACGAAGTACGCCAACGCGATGGTGCCGGGGACTGAGCTGGCAACCGCAGTCTGGGCCGACATCGAGGACATGCTTGACCACGCTCAGGAACAGGCTGAGGATGAGGCAGCGACGCACGACGAACGCGGAGGATATCTCGCAATCGCCGATGGGTTCGTGAAGAGGTGGACTGACGAATGCGGCAAAGGCTACTGGCACACGGTGCGCTTCTTGAACCCGAGCACAGTTGCCGCCGTCGCTGTGTACACGCCGTTGCCCACGTTCGCCCAAGTCAGCACACTCCTCCCTGGTGTGACATCCGACATGTGGGATCGGTACATCGATGTCGCAACGAAGCCGGTGCCGAAGCAGACCATCGCGCAGTTCTGGCTGAAGTACCCGGAACAGGAGCTCAGAGACGCTGCCCTCGACCTGACAAGCATGGCGGTCTCTGCAACATCACCCGATTCTGCTCTGAGCGCTGTGGAGCATGTGCTTGAGGATCGGCCGCTGTCTCTGTCCTCGAAACGTGCTCTCTTCGCACTCAGCCTCAACCAGGACGTCAAAAACGAGCACCCTCTCGTGAAAAATCTGAGGCATGGCTTCCCGAGTGTGATCATCGCTGACGAGGAGGATGAGGAGGAGGCAGAGGGGACAGAAGAGCCGTGCGAGCTCCTGACGATGGACGAAGCCATCTCTGCCATCAACGACATTCCCGACGAAGCCGGCAGCGCAGAAGTTGAGGCGTGAGTAATATCCCTATCCCCCATTCCCCACCCCGTAGAATGTACAGTCCCTTTTTTCCCGTTCTCCCTATTTTCTCTTTTCTCCATACAACCGCGCGTGTCGTGTGACGACCCCAGTGTCCTCATGAGGTATCCATTGGAACCTGGGTGTCTAACCGCGCCCGCGCTGCTCGGAGGCCAACAACAATCCGAGACTTTTCTCCCCGTTCACTGCAGCCTCATGCCATGTGGTTGACAGCACATTTCTATTTCTATTTCTATATTGAATTGTCTTTCTTCTTACTTCTTACTTTTTTGTTTTCTGTTTTGAGTGCTCGGCTGAGAAGGACAGGCGAGAAGGCCGGACGTACTCGCAAGAAAAATGATTGGTACCGGGGCGAAGGACGCTCAGGGAAAGATGCATAACCCCCACAACCCCACCCCCTACTCCCCATTTTCATGATGTGACAGGTATTGCCGCATTTGACATTGGACACTGTGTGCACCAACATTCCTCCCACAGCCAAGACAATACCATGCCGTGATTTGCAGGTGCCACTCCACTCACACATCGTTGTTCCCTCATCCTCAGGCAACGAAAGACAAACCCCCACACACAAAAACAATGAAGAGGCTCAACCATGACGTAGCGATGGCGTTGTGAGGGGCGGCGGGCACACTGGGTCGAGGTTGGACGTGGTATCTCGCGAAATTCGTCGTCACACAGCTTCTGCAAAACCGTAGCCCACCATAATAATGTCCATCATTTCTTAAAATATCTTAAGATATCTTAAGGGGGTCTTCGCTACGGGGTGGTCGTCAGTGCATTTTGGTGCATTTCCTGTTGAATTGGCTGAAAACTGACGAAGTTTGTCGAAGTTTGTCGACCAGCAAAGACCCCCTAAGAAATTCTTAATTTCTTAAAATTAATAGGGGGTATTAATTTAAGCAATTTAATGCAGTACCTGCATTAAGACGTCTTAAGAAAGAAAGAAAAAGATCCTTTTCTTATTAAGATCTTTTTCATACCATGTTTTTTCAAGTTTTTTTGGGGGGGAAGGGGGGGGGGATTTTTTTTGTTTGCAAACAACGCAGGAAACTGTGCGGATGCAGATCATTGCAGGGCCACACCACACCCACCCACCCCCCCCCCCCACACCCGCAGCAGGGCGTGTGGGGGGGGAAGAGAGGTCGTCATCGCTATTGGTGGGGAGGAGGGTGGGTATGGTTTGCCACTCTAAACGACAAAGACGGACGCCAACCACGCGCATCAGATGCCCCGGATCGAACAGGCGGTGCTGATTTTCTGTGAAGAAAACGCTCCGGAGGGGGGTCGGTCGCGGAGGGGAGCCTGGGGTGCTGCCCACCGCATCACTGCGTCGGGATGGGTGAGTAGCCGTGGGGGCTCCGTGTGAGATCTGCGTCCTCATCGGAGATCATCGGGTCGGTGACGCCGTAGTGGAGGGAATACGTTGCGCTTTCGCTTACGCCCAGCTCGTCGTCAAGCGCCATGTCGTCGTCGCCGGGGCTGTTCGGTGCAGCATGCAGCGTCAGGAACACCAGCTTGTTCACCTCCGGGGCGCGGTTGAGGAAGAAGTAGTAATGTTCCCACGTTGCACCCTCGACAGGGCTTGCACTGCTGTCGGGGCGGAACGCAAAGAACTCGCACTGCGATAGGTTCACCACCTGTGTGCGGAAAAGGAAAGTGGGGAGGATGCAGCCGGGTGTGGGTGTGTGTGCTGCCAGGAGCTACCAAAACAATGCAGCCAGGTAAAGTAGGAACAGCAGCTCCGCTGCTGTGCGGGATATTGCTCAAATCGTCCAAAATGTAGGGCGGTGTTGCTCTGTGCGCCCAAAAAATCCCCCCCCCCCCCCCCGGCAAGTAACAATAGAAAAGCAACCTGCATCCTGACGAGGCGCTGCCCGACCCCCCGCTCTATTGGTTGTGACCCAACAGGAGTCCTGTTGCAGCCAAGTGTTACCCCCAAAACACACCTGGTCGATTTCCCGCCATATCGACGGCTCCAGATCGGGCGCCCCTATCTGATTGAGGTACTGTGCAGTCTCTGCAAATACGAGACTCACGGTGCGCTGGATTGCTTCGGGCTGCTCGCGGAAGAACACCTCAGACGGGAGGTCCCTGTGTATTACGCATGAGCATGTGTAGGCGGGTCGGCACGGATTGGGTGCTGGAGTTGTTGGCTGATCACGCAAGGGCCCAACCAGGGTACAACCATGAACTAGCGGCTTGCAGACAAACAAAGCACATCATCAATGCGACAACAACACTAGTTTGTTTATTGGCCCTGTCTGTGCACAAGCAAATGCCAGTCCATCAGAGGGGAGGACCCGGTGTTAACGAATGCGCTTGCCTGCAACGCATACGTGAATGTATGGTCTGGGAAGGTTAGGTTCAACGTCGTGACAATATCGACCACCGCATCCGTGTCCTGATGGCTGGTCCCCTGTTGTTTGGTGAGAGGGTGGTTCCCTGTGTGGAGCGCTTCCGGCACAGACAACGCAGGTGCATGGGTGGGTGGGTGGGTGGGTGAACAAGCAGGCGTCAAAAGGGATTTTTTCAAACCGCCTTCTTGGCTTGTTTACATTTCACAAGCTCAAGGGCACCGGAAGAAACTGTTGGCCGATCTGACAACCAATGCAAAACGACATACCAGATGCGCATTCGACGGAAGGGATGGTTGCAGCGCGAGGGGTGTCAGCGAAAAGCTGCCGGAGTTCCCATCAAAGTCCTGTATCAGCGGGGACGTTTCTTGTGCCGGTGGATTTGCTGGCGATTTTACTCCGCGATCCTGTATTATACGTGCGATCTTTTTATCCTCCCTCACGCGTTTACAGGAGTATGCTTCCAGCCGCCCTGCCACGGTGCAGGATGGGCCTTTAACGCCGCTCACAAGCAGCGCATTCAGCGCCGCAAAACCATCGATATCAAGCAACTTCATTGCACAGCAGAGCACACGCCGAACACGGGTCGAATATCAGAAACCAGAACCAGGAACAAAATAACCGGCAGGAACGGAACTTTTCTTTTTTGGAATGAGAGAGACGAAAAAATACAGGTCTAAAAGAGGACACGGGCAGACCCACAGTTGTGTAGAGGCGCAAAGGCACCTGCGGCCCCGACCAACCCTCGGAAGTGAAGGGCGGCAAGGTCCCTGCTGTTGGGTTGGGTTGGGTGCGTGTGTGTATGTAGGGCTTCAGGGGGTGAGGGAGGGTTTCAACGCGGCATTCATAGCTGCAAAGGGGGTGGGGTTGGGGTTGGGGTTGGGGGGTGGGGGGTGGGGTCCTTTGTCTGCCAACATGGCTGCTCTCCCCTCGCCCCTCCCCCCGCTCTCTCTACCTGGCATTCACCGATTCATCCATCCGTGGGCATCGTCTTCATCACAACAAAAAACATCACCCCCTCACCCCCCCCCCTCCCTCCCACTGGCATCCGATGAATTTCACATAGTAATACACATCTCGCTGCAAGGCAAAGGCACGCGGTCCAGCAGCTGCAATAATAATAAACGATCGGGCCCCCCGCCCGGACTGGCACATAAATCCCTGGTGAACACGCCACTCAGAAATGCTTGTCATATTATTTTTTCGTGCTCACATTTGTCAAGGCGGTGCGAAGGCACTGTGAAGTGCGCCAAGGAGATGCCTACCCTGTATCGGTGCACACCTTCGTTGTGCTTCGGACGCAGTTTCGGAGCACAAATTTGCTTCGCTTTGCTGCGATCGCAAAAAACCAGGACAAAAATGGGGTGGATATCATAGGGTTAGTATCATGGAACACTGGCGGAGGATGGGGAGGGGGGGTGGAGGAGGGAGAGATGTGCGTTTTCTTTTCTCGAGAGCTTTGCCGCCCCCACCCCCACCGCTACCCCCTTCCTCCCTGGCACACCGAGTCTTGGCGTCAAACCGGACTCAAGGACATGCAAATCCGGTTCCGCACGGGTGGCGTGCCCGACACATTCTTTCGACAACACTCCGGGTGGGTCACTTTGCACAGCTGTGAACACAACACGGCACGAAGCTTCAATCTGCCCCCAATTTGGCATCTTGAGCTCCTGATTGTGGCACACAGCCTTGAGGGACGCACGATCCCGTCTTCAGTTTGATTTCAGGTTGGCGTAAGAAGCTATTATTTTCCACAAATAGGGGGAAGAGTTTCCGCGACATGGTGCAGAAAAGGGTACGTTTTTTGGTGCATGGCATGCCAGAGTATAAGTTGTGGGGGCAACCCATCAAAGGCATCGAAGGGCCCCCCGCACCGAGTGGTGCCAAAATGGTGTGGTTTGGCGCAATTCTCCTGTTGTTTTGAGAGAAATGTCGAGCATTTTGCGAAGACATTTGCCGAAAACCTGCCGGATAGCAAAAAAGGCCCCCCTCCGTACAGTTTGAGTGATTCTGTGCGCAACTGGCTGCACATCACACCTGAGTGGCTTGGGAATCCACAGCCAGCTGCTCATAGATGAGGGGGGCATTCCGCAGAGCACAGCACCCTGCGCTCTCGCTTGCCGCAGACACACACACAACCACACGTGGATATTTTTTGCAGTAGGACAGCAGCGTAGATCACACCTATCACACATGCTCTTGAGGTGATCATCACCTCCCCTCTCCCACCCATGCACACAGACATGGTGAGCTGGCTGGTGGATAAACTTGTGCCAGGCTGTGTTGGCGGAAGGGGGCGGTTGGCTCCCCGCTGCATGCAGCCACACGGCATTGGCGCGAGGGCACGCGGGAAGACGCAGAAATATCACATGGGCAGGCAACGCACGCGCCGCCGAATTCACACCCAGGGGCCTTTGAAGGACACGGAGAGGCCCCGCAACACAAGAAAGGTTGAAGACAAAGAGGGTCGCACTAAACCATCACCGCCACCACAACACATCTGAGAGTTGCCGGGCAAGCTCGGGACAACGCCTGCCTGTTATTTTGAACGGTGTCTTTTATGCCGCGTCCCTGGGAGGGGTGGGCGTGCGGCAACCGTGGCAGGGATGTTCTATTTGCAGGCCGGCTATTTATTTTTTTTGCCGTTTTCAAACCCGGTTCAAAAAAAATCAGGAAAGCCAAGACCCTTCGGCCGGGGGTGCACACATCCCCACACAGAACACACGAAACGCTCTTGGCACGCCACCCGTTGGGGATGCAACACATGCACAGACGATACCCTTTTGCAGCAGGGCTACCCCTCGGGGAAACACGGGGCGTGAGACGGGACTGCGGCATATAGGTGGGGGGTAGTGAAGTAGAAGCAGAGGGAAGCCACAAGGATGATCTCCCTTCACCCGTTGTGCAGGTTGTGTCTGTAGATCCAGAGCTATAGAGGGGTGTGTGATGAGGGACTGCCTGCCGGCACTGTCTTGCGTTGAGTGAGCCTGGCTGAGCAACCACCTCCAATGTGTTGCAGAAATATATCCTATAGGAGTGCGTTCTTTCGGAACGCCGCACAATATTCGGAGACGGTTCTGCTGAGAGCCTCGGGCGCAGCATCAGACACGCTGGGGAATGCCTCTGATGTGTGCACGCGGGTGGCGGATGTGAAGAGCTCAACCAGCGGCCTTGCTGGTTGGCTGCAGGGGCCGTGCAGCGAGATGATCTCCAGCCGCACCTGCTTCACATCGGTGAACTGTATCGGGAAGAGGAAGTAGCTTGGCGTCTGCGGCGGCGCTGTCGGCAGGATGAAGTCGCCTGCAGGGATATGCGACTGCACGTCCGACCCACGCAAGTGAGTGACGCGCACATCCCGAGCCTGTGCGTGCACCAAAGCATCCGCCTCCTGGTACTGCACCGAGAACCCCATCAGCGCCTGCGACATCCCGACACGCCCCAGCGTGATGTCCAGCACCCAGGGGTGGTGCCCAGGGGTGCGTGGGAACCACTCCTCCTTCTCCTTCGGCAGCACGACACGCCGGATCTGTTGGGCAGAGGGTGGGTGTGGCAGGGGGCTGGGGTGGGGATTCCGGGTGCCTTTGGCAGGAACCGGGTGGCATGGTGGGTCCATGTGTGACCTTGTGTAACCAACCCCACAGCCATGATGCGAAAGCGTGGGTGGTCGTGTCGCGATGCAGGGAAAAGCAAAGCCGATGTCCGAGCGAGGTAATGTGTGCCAAGGTAGATCCCCCAATGCTGCATACGTCTTCGGTGTGTGCGGCCAACAGTTCCTTCGCCTCGGGCAACGCCCTTGATCCGACCTGCACCAGGTGTGGGTGTGGGTGAATACGATAGAGACAGCGGCATAAGACAGCCACACACAGACCCCAACACTTTTGTTGAGTGCAGGTTCACACCCGAGCAAACCCTGGCATGCCACACGGTTAGGCGACAGCCCTGCGCTTGCATGCATGGCTCCTTCCCTCACACCCGCCCCCTCCCCCCCCTACCTACATACCTTTCTGGCCGGCGACATCACAACCTCCCCCGCCCCACCGGGCCCCACGGGAACACCTTGCACCGCCAGCGTCCCCAGGTGGACACGCTTCCTGATGAAGAGGCTCCCAGCCACAGGGCAGTCCGCGACACCACCACCACCACCACCACCCTCCTGCACGGGAGCCCCACTGCCGCCACCACGCGCGGCGAGACGGAACGTCAGGGCCACGATGCGTGCCTCTGCAGCAGCGTCACGGCTGGGCGGCGTGAAGAGTGAAATCTCGCGCCTGGCTCCAGGGGGCAGCACGCCCACGCTGAAAGTGCTGCCGAGCGGGGTGAGTGCGTTGAGGGAGTGCCCGGTTGACACCTCGACGGTCAGCGCATCCTGCTCGGTGTGGCCATAGCAGTCAGCGGTGAACACCACAGAGGTGACACGCGCCGCCACCGCCAGCTTGATGTGCAGCGTCACCTCGCGGCAGGACGACGGGGCAAAGAACGGCGTCCCCTGCGCCAGCGGCAGCAGCGGGGGCGGCGCCGACCGCAGCAGCGCCACCTCCTCCGCACCCCGCCCCTCCACAGCGTCGAACATGCCTCTGCTGCCTGCGAGCTGCCCCCTCACGCCCCTGCAGAGCACCGCCTCTGCGGGGATGCTGTGGGGATGTGTCGGCACAGCCAGCAGCAGCGCCGCGCGGGGCAGGTCCGAGAGGTGCCCCACCTCGCCGGCACACCCGCCGCCACCGCCGCGCAGCACCCTCTGCGCAACCTGGGCCCTCTCCCGCGTTAGGGAGTCGCGGAAAAGGGCACGGTACATCAGCTCTGTGTGTCCCATCCTTTCGAATGTCGACCGGTCCCTCCCGCAACGCCTCCCTGCCGCAAGCTCCAGCAGCACCTTCGGCGCTTCCGCCGCGACGGTGTCACTCGGGTTGAACGAGGTGTTAGGAATAAGGTTCGGCCCAACCACCGGGTTTGCCGCGAAGCTGCGCGTCAGGTTGGCCTGCGACGTACCTCCGGCACCGGCTGCTGCAGCGGCAGGGGGCTGTGCAGGGGCTGGCATGTCTGCCCCACCCCCTGGCAGGGTGCTTGAGGAAGAAGGGGCGGTGGCGGACGTCATATCCCTGATGTAGTACAGCGCGGCGAGCTGGCGCTGCACGTCATCTCCGCAGGTTTTGCAAACCTCATGCAATGTGGAGGCCCAGCCGAACTCCACGAGGGGGACCTTGTCACGAGCCATGCAGTCTTTGCAGAATGTCCCTCGGCAGTATTCACAACTCCTCGGTTTGCTGGTGGACCAGAAGGTAAACCTCTGTGACTGCGAGCATAGATTGCATGTGGTTGTCATCAGGTGCTTCCTCTGTTTCGCCTCCACCTTGGGATCCCGCGTGAAGATGTGCTTTGCCGGGTTCAGCCCTGCGAGCGTGCTCCCCATCTTCAGCAGAACCACATCCCGGATCTCGGGTGGGATCCCCAAGGCATGCCTGTGGCACTCCACATGCAGCGCCTTCGACATGTCCATCCCGCGCTTCACCGCATCCCGCACAACCCCTTCGTAACACTCCAGCGGGTCCTTCGCCTCGTTATACGTCGGGCTGTCTGAGGCAAAGGATATCCCCCCCAGCCGCGACGCCTCTTCGTTGCTGAACCTCCCCACCTCTACCACACCCCCACCCCTTGTCCTGCCGAAGGTGCCCTCATTGGGGTCGCGGTGTGCCTGCGCCTGGCCCTGCGCATCCCCCCGGGAAGCGCCGCCTGAGGGGACACGCTTGACGCTGGCGTGGAGCGGGGTGTCCGGCGCACGCATGTCGCACCCCGCCTGGGGTGAGACCCTGCTATCAGAAGTCACCACGCTCGTCGCCAGAGATCCTGACACGGTGCTGAGCTGGCGGTAGAGGAGTTCAAGAGCACCCTGCGGTGACACCTCCTCGAGGGGAGACTTCCACTGCGCGTCAACAGGCGTTGCCGACAGGAGGCTCTTCGGCGAGATTGGCTGCGTAGGAAAGCCGTAGATATGAACCGGTCCGAGGATCATGGGTGCCTTAACGCTGAGGGGGTGGAATATCACGTGGACAACCCGGACAAGGCGGTGGGGGGAGGCACCGCTGTTGAAGCGTGACACGATTTCCTCCGAGAGTGATCGGATGGGGGCAGGGCCGTTGGAGGAGACGTTTCCCGAGATGTGCGACGGCACGGTGTATCGGAGGCATGTCCCGTCCGCTGCGATGGGGATGCGCAGCGCGCGGAAGACAGGCATGCAGTCGTCGACGTGTTGCCCCATCAGAACATCGCATGCGGCAGGGGCGAGTAGGTCCGTCCCCTGCCCCGCGCAGCGCCGCGTGAAGTGGATCTCGCTGACCCTGCAGTACCGCGGCAGCACGATGGTCAGCTTCACAGAGGCCAGGGCCTGGCCAGGCGCTGCCTCGCCGCCCGCCGGGACAGATGGTGTGGCAGGGCTGGTGATCCACACCGGGCCCTTTCCCTGGGGTGAAGGGGGCGCCAGGAGGACCTCTTCGTCTGTCTCGAGGGTCTGCACGGCAGAGGGGACCTGGGAGGAGAGAGAGAGAGGGGGGATGGTGTGGTGTGGGTGGAGTGGTGTGGTGTGTAAACTCTCTCCGCTGGCGTAGTGGAGGCTCAGAGGGTAATGAACAACACAGTCCCATCCCATCCCCCCCCCCCCCCTCTGCCGCGCAGGGGGCTCGGGATGCTAGGCTGCCCGCCGCGGCTCGGAGGGACATGCCGCGGGACAGCCGCGACCCCTCCCCCCTGCTCCCTGCCCACCTGGGTGACCCAAGTGCCTCACACCGCGCCCTCCCCCCCCCCCCCCCCCTGGCGGTCCACCGACGGGCAAGATGGAAAAAGGATTGCCGGGGGGCCCTCGCTACCAAGTGTGACTGAGTGAGAAAAAGTGAGAAGTCGGCCATGTTTGGCTGACAACTGACGACTCGTGACTCACAGTGACTCGTAGCGAGGGCCCCCCCGGGTTTCTTTTGTTTTGTTTGTGCAACCTTCTGGTCACCTGCACGTTGGGGCGTGGAGTGTAGGTGAACAAAACATTGCTCCCACTGCAACCTTAAACCGATCTGAACGCTTTCCGTGAGCACGGTGCGTTTGTCACAAAAAACTAACGGTGTGGGATCCATGGCTCGAGCAAAGCAAAGAAAGACTGTCGGCAGCGCATGCGTTCCCCCATATGCCCCGTACACGGTAACATGCCAACGCACAACCAGTAAATGGCTTGACTTACCCTGTTGAGCAGACACCTCGGCATACCTTGTAGGCAAGCACCGTGCCAGGCAGGGTCGACAGCAGCACTGGCTGCTCCGTCACCTCCGCAGGCCTCGCGAATACGCTGTGGAAGAGGGGGAGGAGGTTTGTCGATTGTCGAGAGTAGGGTAGAGTGAAGGCAAAAGGCAAGTCTCCCAGCACCCCCCTCGCAAGATTTGTTCCCCTTTGTAGTCACCACACCTGGCCTGACGGGTGGACCACACATCACAGAATCTTTTGAAGGCAGGGAGGGGGGGAGAGAGAGAGAGAGAGAAAGACCCCCACACACACACACACACACACACAGAGCGCATATCACACACACACCCCCACCCCTCCCGACAACACCCGACATACTAACTCAGAGGGTACTGCAGCACGCCGCCCACATCATAGGGGGAAGGCTGCGACCCCGCCACCCGCCGGGGTGACGACTGCGGACCACCACTGCCTCCGCCAACCCCTGCCTGATGAGACGGAGCTGTGTTGTTCTGCGCCAAGTCACTGCCATGCGACGCCGTCACGGCAAGCGCGTCCACCTCTTTTTGCGGGTCAAGGTCAGCCTGGATCGCGGGGTGGATCCGAATCAGCGCCGGGAGGGCAGGCCCGCACGCCTCCGCCCCACCTCCCGCCTTGCTCAGGGCAAAGCAGACCAGCCGCACCAGGCCCTCCAGCGAGGCCTCCACGCCCTGAACAGAGAGCGCCCCGATCCGGCACAGCGTCGCCAGCGAGAGGATCCTCTGCCGCGTCGGGGCGTCGCCACCGCCTGCACCCAGGGTCTTGCTCCGAACCCTCGCGGAAGAAGAGGGGTGCTGTGAACCTCCCAGCAGGAGCGCAGCCTGATCCGCCGTCACGCTGAGGTGGTGCTCGAGGAGGGCGTGGCAGAGCCCCAACACGGCCTGCCGAGGCAGGCCGAACAGCAGCGCCTGGAGGGCGCCCCCTGGGGGGGGCGGCTTGAGGGGGAGTGCGACGCGCGGGCTGCTCTGCGCCGGGCTGCCCCCGGAGGGGTGCGCCGCGCGGAGGAGGGGCGCCGCCTGGAGGATGAGGAGGAGGAGGACCGGCCCCACCCTGCTCTGCGCAGCGGCAGCCCTGCCTTCAAACCCGGCGACCCAGGTTGTGAACTGGGGGTTCCCCCCGCCTCCGGCGGGGCCCTCGCCGCCGCCCCCTCCGCCCCTCGCACCCCCGATGCACACCCGGGGCGCGGAGCACCCCGCGGAGGTGAAGCTATCACACCCCCCTGCCCCCGCATCCCCCAGCGGGTCAAAGGCGTGCTGCTGCTGCCCACGCGGCAGCGACAGCGCCTCCACCCCAGGGCTTCCCCCCGGGAGGGCTGTTTGGGATGTCTGCTGGAGGGTTCCCCCAGGCATGCCTCCGGTGGATCCCCCTGATGCGAACGGTTGGTTCCCTGAGGAAAGGGGGCCCCCGGAGGCGGGGAGGGGCTGCTGTGGGGGTATGGCTCCCCCAGGGGGGGATGCGATTTGCGCGAGGAGCTCCTGGGCGAGGTCAACCGGTGGTGCGGCGAGGCTGCTGATGCGGAGGACGACGCGTTGCCTTGAGAGGATGGTCCGGTGGCCTCCGGAGGTGGCCCCCCCTCCTTGCATCTCGCCGGTGGTGAAGGCGCCGTCCTGCGCCAGAGCGGCGCGGATCAGCTCCAGAAGAGGGTCGAGGGTGGGGCAGTTTAGCGTCGCGCGTGACTCCCCCCCTCTCCTCTGTAAAATCGACCCCGCCCCCGCCGCCTCCACAATATCACACGGGAGCTGCTGCGGCAGCGCCACCGCCCGGAGCGACGCCGCGCGGTGCCCCACCTTACGGTTCATCCCCTGCACGAAGGAGTCCAACGCAGAGTGACCCCGCCTCTCCGCAGAGCTCAGTGGGGGTGTCGGGGGGGACAGAGCCCCCAGGAGCACACGCCCCCCCGCAGCAGCGCCTCTGGAGGAGGAGGAGTGTGCCGGGGAGGGGTGTGCGGCGGAGGGGGGTGGTGGTGGGGCAGCGGCGGTGGAGGTGGTGGTGGAGGTGGCGCCCTTCGCCGCGGGGGGCTCTGCGGCGACCCCGATGCAGAAGAGCTCCGCACCCACGCCGTGGCGCTGCGCGAAGCCACGCCAGAAGCGCATGGAGGGGGTCGCGAGGGTCTCCCCGGGCACGCTCAGCCCGGCCCCCCCCGCACCCCCCCGCCCCACCGGCTCATGCGAGCAATCCCTCACCGGAACAGTGTGCCTCTCCAGGCCCGCCATCGCCGCGGCCAGCGCAGCCGGAGCTCCCCCCGGAGGTGGCTGAGGCTGCCTCTGCCTCATCTCCTGCTGCTGCGGTGCCCGCTCCACACCCCGCTGGTGTGGGGGCACACCAGGCCCAGGGTGCTGCTGCGCGGTGGGGGTGGGAGCTGCTGCCCCCTGCTCCTGAGGCTGGGGTTGGGGTGTGGGGTGTGTTGGGGGGAGGGGTGGCTGCGCCGCGGAAAGCGCCTTCCGGTTGAAGCTGGCGGAGCTGACGGCGTTGATGAGCGTCGTGTTCTCCACCGGCTGCGCCGGCTGCACACCACCCCCTTCCGGCAGCGACCCCGCCGCAACCGGGGGCCCCACACGGCACACAAAGGTCCCCCAGGCGAGCGAGTCTTGCCGCGGCACGGCGCGAGGTAGGTCCTCCTCCACCCCCCCCTCTGCTGCTGGGGAGGCAGTGGTGGCGGTGGTGGTGTCCCACGTGATAAGCTCCACCTCAACCTCGCCTGGCGTGCCGGAGGTGGAAAGAATCTCCGCAACACGCCGCTGGCGGAGCAGGTCGGTGACAGCGGGGTGTGGCGGGCTGTTGGCGGCCCCGCCGCCAGCAGCGGTGGAGGCGGAGGCGGCGAAGGGGGGCTCCTCTGAGGGGCCCCGCTGCAGGAAGTAGTGCAGGAGGGGCGAGTCGAGGCGGCGGAGCTGTGTCGGCGTGAAGCGGAGGACAGACGCCTTGGCGCATCGCGCCGGGGTTGGGGCAGATGCGGCGGCGGCTGCCGCCGCCGGTGGGACCTGCTGCCCCAGCGCCGCCGCTGCCACGCCCACCCCAGCGGAGGTCGCGGGGAGGAGCGGTGGCTGCTGCTGCTGCCCGGCATTGCCCCCAGAGGTTCGGCTCTCCGCTGGCGAGCGGGGTGATGGCGGGGATGGGGGTGGGCATTCAAACCCCTCCGTCGTGAAGGTCTGCCCGACAGGCGGGGGTGGGCTGCCGCTAGCCGCCGCCGCCGCCGCAGCGCTGCCGCTGCTGCCCTGCCGGAACACCTCCCCGGGGGGAGCTGTGTCGTGCGCCGCATTCCGGTGGGGCCCGTTCACCGCAGAACCGGTCGCCATCCGGGTCACAACGCACATCGCATGCGGGGCGAGGGGAGTGGAGCTCCCGCCTGACACATCTGACACACCCTGCTGTGCGGCGGGAGGCGGGTCGGCGCTGGGGGCTCCGCCCCCAGCGGGTGGGTCGAGGCAGGTCTGCTCGGCAACGCCACGGATGAGCACGACACAGGCGCTGCCGAGACCCAGGGCTTCGAAGGGTTGGCGGAGCTCCAGATTCCACACGAAAACCGGGTCGTGTTCCGAGGCCTGGGGCGTGTAGGGGAAAGGCCGTGACAGATCGCAGGTTGGGGAGAAGATGAGCGACGTGCGCTTCAAGGGGAGGTTCATGAGAGCAGCGACTGCGCAAACTTCCGACTCGATGGCGGGGCGGGCGCATGTCGGGGTTAGCGGGAGCCGGACCCACCGCAGGGATCCTATGGAGAACACCTCGTGCCCGGGGGGGACGACGGCGGATCGGGTGATGTCCCTTCCTTCGAGGAGGAGCATTTCGCTGCCTGTCACCGTGGCGCCAATCAGGGCGTCGGCAGAGGAGACGAGGTGTGCCCGGGACAGATCGACCCCCTCCTCAGCTTCCTCCCAGGTCGCGAAGAGGTCCACCCCAAGCGTGCCGCCAAACGACATCCCCCCCGTCGCCCCCTCCACATCCGCAACAGCGATGGAGCTCCCGCCGCCGGCTGTTGGGACCTCGCTGAAGATTAAATAGCGCTGGCGGGGCGCATCGCTGTAGACGCGATGTCGCCGCCTGCCAGGCGCACACCCAGCGTCAGACAGGGGCATGGTTGGGGCTCCCGCGCCTGGAGGGCGGGGGTGGGGTGGGGTGGGGTGCGGGTGCGGGTGGGGGTGGCCCTCCCAACCCACAGTGCCCCCTCCCCCCCCACAGGCCCACCGTTCCTTAGCCCGCCCTGTGTTCCTGCTGGAGGGGGGTGGGGTGGGGTAGGTAAGTTCAAAAGACAAATGCTGATGTCGGCCCATGTTGTCAAAACTGCTGGAGGAGGGTGGGTGGTGAAATGGAAGAATAGAAAGGGGAAACCATGCAGGGGTGGGAATCCCTTTTCTTATAAAGGGATCCTGAAAAGCGGTTCAAGCGACATTCAGGGGGAAACCCATGCGGGCTTGGAAGGTTTTCTGGCACTCTCAAGGCGGGATGGGGGCGGGGAGGTGGGGGTGGTGGGGTGGCATCTTGAGCCAAACAAGCCAAAACCATTCTTTTTGCCCCCCTCCCCACTGCTCTCCTCAGAGGGGGGGGCGGGCCATACGAGCACAGGTGATTCCCGACACGCAGGGGCGCACACTAACACAGACACAGGGAAGCAACACGCCACCCACACACATCACTTTCTTTTCCCACAACCAGGAGCGGACCGACAGCGCCGGGAAACGATCGGGCTGTTGCTTGTGCGCCAAAGCCGGTGGGAGGAAACAACCAGAAACCAAATCCCCCCCCCCCCTTCCCCCCATCCCACACACGCGCATGCGTGCACCCCAAGACAAACCCACCCTGAGCAGCATGGCGCGACGGACAGCGGCACAGGGTGGTGTGAGAAAGAAGGCCGCACCTCACTCTCTGATGATATACTTCGAATCCATCATTGCTTTCTGGCCACAGCCCGGATGCAGCCACACACACAAAGCGGGTTCGCACCCAGGGGTGGTGGGGGTGGGGAGGGGGGGTGGCTGGGCGAATACCCAGTTGTCAGGGCAACACATGCGCATACAGGTTTGCGGCTAAATCGTCGAAATCTCAATATCAATATCAATCTCAACCCGATTTAGCCGCATGCCTGTGCGCATACAAACGCTTCTTATTTTGCAGGAATGAGGCAGACCAGACCGAGCACACCCTGCTATCATCTTGATGCTGGTCTCCACTGTCACACACACACAGGTGAATCTTGGACAATTTGAAAGACTGCAGGGGAGGCTCGATACGCTCTCCACAGGCTGTGACAGCTAGAAAAAGACTGTGCGCAATTCCCCGATCTTCATCAGAAAAGAAAGGCCAATGAGCCCGCTTGGATGCGTTGCATGCATGTATCGGTGCGGATAACACCTCTCTAGAATGGTCGGGAGGTGGGGTGAGGGGTCATAATGGTATCTACGATGAATCAGGTGATGGCATGGGGGGTATTTCAAAGAACCGAAGGCACCGTGCAGCGCGCTCTGCGCGGATCAGGTTGACCGAGCGATACGTTCCTCCCGCCCCCCCCTGAAATTGGCTGAGATGGTTTCTGTGTGCAAAGCTTCTTCTTACACTGTGTGCGCCGACGAACGCGCTGAGATTACCCAAGCTTGATGGGGTCCCCCACACACAACGCATCTCCCACCCCCCCCATGTTGGCGATCGCCAAAAAATACCCACAAACAGAACAGCTGGCATGATCACCACAGATCTACTCCCTCAACACGCGGGCACTACACACACGTGGATGTTTTGAGGAGCAGTGCCGGACGCACCGAGCGCCCCCTGCTCCTGATGCAATCTGACTCACCACTAGCACACAACACAATCACACTCATATGATCCGCGCAGGATCTCCTCACACAAAACGTGGTCACCACACTCACTCACTCATGACCTTCGCCCACAAACACGGGTGAGATACCAATAGGCCAGGAAGAAGACCCCTGTTCACTCTCTCAAATCGGGAAGGCAAGCGCCGAGCTGGGGTGGGGGGTGGGGGGGTAAAGAGTAGAATGTAGAATTGACTGGCGAACCCACGAAGCCACAGAAGGCCACCACCACCACAACACTACTCCTCCTCCCCTTCCTCCTCATCCTCTTCGCCCTCCATGACCTCCTCCTCCAATTGCTCGTCCCCCTTCGCCGCCCCCTTCTCCTTCACACACCTCTCGCACGCACAGACAAACCGGTAGTTCGCGAGGAGGTACTTCTGCCGGTAGGCGACATCCTTGCTCTGGGGCTCATCGATGTAGGAGATGGTCACCTCTTCCCCCTCTGCAAGATCCCGCAGGGCCACCATGTTGATGCTCTGGTCGTTGCTGTCGGTGTACTGAACCTCCGTGTTCGGGCTGCACGAGTGGTT
The DNA here is from genome assembly GCA_963210315.1 of Rhynchopus euleeides. NCBI lineage: Eukaryota > Euglenozoa > Diplonemea > Diplonemida > Diplonemidae > Rhynchopus > Rhynchopus euleeides. Next base: position 1,110,592 of record OY723251.1, on the reverse strand, counting down.
TGTCACGGAGTGCACACGGTAAACCCCCTGGGCTCTCGCAGAATAGTAGAGCTCGTTGGAAAGATCTGTCGGCTTCTTCTGCCTCCAGTCATACTTCTCCATCGTATGCTCCACACCCTTGTCATTGAGGTACTGAATGTACCTGCTGAACTCAGACTCGGGGCTGCGCTCCTGAGCATTCAGCAGCACCGCACCGCAGAGGCGGGAGAGGCGGTCTTTCGTGAGGTCAATCCCCTCCAATGCCTCGCTGGTGTAGATCCCCTCGAGCGTGCCGTGCAGCTTGCTAAGCAGTGACTTGGGGGTGGTGCGGGTGCGGCGCTCGGTCCATTCGGTAGCGAGGTCAATCCAACCCCCCCACGCCAGCACCATGAAGGGCTGCCACGCCTTCTCGAGCGACTCGTTGCGGAAGCGCATGCTGCACAGAATCGTGGCGGTGGCGCGGAGGACCAGGTGGAAGGAGTCGCTGTAATCGATCCCGCCCGTGGTCCAATCCCCTTCCTCAAAGGCCTGCAGCGACGCCTTCTGCCCGGCGTCCATCTTGCCCCTGCACAGAGGGGCGTGCCACTGCTGTTCCGCCTCCTGCTTCACCTCGTCGCTGGCAAACAGCATCGAGCAGCCGCGGCGGCACTTCGTAGGCTCCACCATCTCCTTCCTCTTGAAGCGCTCCACCTTCGGCATGTCGGGGAGCGCCTCGTTGGTGGCGATGCGGTGGAAGACCTCTTCAGGCGTCTCGAAGGACATCATCGTGTGCTGGCAGATGGGCACACGCTTCACCCGGTCGTCGAGCTCCTGTGCCGTGATCAGCGAGTCTTCCTGATGGGGGGGGGGGATGGTTGGAGGTCGGCTTTCATGCTATGGAGCAACAAAAGTCTGGCAAAAAAGCGAAGGGTGCATACTGAGAGGACAATCGCGTCCTTCGCAAGGGCTTTCTTCGTCACCATCGCCTTGCCCTTTCCCGGAAGGAACGCGACACGGACATTAGTGTCGCGCGTGAGAGCCTCGTGGTACTCCTCTTCCGGCTCGGGGGTCGTTGGCGGCACATTGTTCGTCATGTCCCCCAGCTTTGCGGTGCCATTCGACGGCATGGCACCGCCCCTCCCCCACCCCCCCCCTGCCGCTGTGACACCACAAGAAAGCTGTGTCCACGACCTCTGCATGGGTGAGGTGGTGCTGTGTGGTTGGCTATACACACTTATATAAACCCCCTCTGCTGCCACAGGCCTGAGGTTGGCAGATTCGTCGAGGCGGGAAAGAAGGAGGGGGGGGGGGGGTAGGGGGGGTCATAAGCCCGTACAAAACCAAAATTTTCGACATACCATCAGAACCGCCCTAATACCTGATCTGACCCGAAAATCCGACCCATACCCCCCCGGAAACTGTCTGGGGCCCACTTGTGACACCTGATACGCACTTTTGTGATGATTTTTTGGGGTCCTAAAAAATGTACCTCAGTTTCGTACCTTGCCTTTGTACCTGAACCACTCCCGACCGCATTATTTCGTTCTTTGCAAGGGAAGGGTGTCACTACGCTCACTCAGCACGCCGAGCAACACATGCCGCGTGCCCAGGGCCTCGCAGAGGTGTCAGATGCTGCTGCAGAGGAGTACCTTGCTCGAAAGACGCTCGCCAAACGGGAGATGTGCGGGGTCTCGGCAGAGAGCGTTGTGGCAGACCTGCGTAAAAAGAAAACGGCACACGACATCGGTGAGGCGACATTATTTCGGGCGCTCCGTCGGGCTGGGTACATAGGAGAGCGAGTGGGACGTGGTGACGACAGATATATGCAGTGGTGCATCAACTGCACGCACGTGCGGGAAAAGCGGCGTTCCTTGCTAGCCAAGAAAGATGTCACCTGCACTCCTACTCCTCCCACTCGTCCTGCTCCTACCCCCACACCAACTGATGTGGGCAGTGAGAGGGATGGCAGCTCCAGAGCAGCAGATGATCTAGGAAGCAATGAGCGGGTCAGCCGGGCAGACTACCTCAGTCTGTACCGGAAGTACGAAGCGTTGCGGGCCCGCCACCACCGCCTCCAGGAGAGGACCCGAGGGTTGAGAGTAGGGTTGTACAACGCCAGGGGAGGGTATTCCCCTGGCGTTGAGACATCCCTGGCGACCTTGCGGTCGCACTGTGTGGGGGCTGAGTCGGCAGGCAGATGCCGATCCAATGACCTTGTTGAGTCCCCACATGGTACACTCTCATACGTGTTGTCGAGACTGCGTGGTGTGCATATCCTGCGGGGCGCAAATTACACAGCACAATCATAACCACTTCGGCTCTCAGGGCGTACAATATCCCAATCGTGCCTTCACAGGCTAAGATCGACGAAGCAAAATCATCTACAACGCTGCCTACTAATGCCGATGCAGCCTCCCAGGCGTACGAAGTACTCACAATGACCCATATGCGATCGAAGTACTACACCCAGAAGGTGGCTGAACTCATTCTGCTGACGCAACAACACAACATTCCCACTAATCAGGTCAAGAAAGACCTTGCCGAGGCACTGGGGAAGGCAACATGCGTGCCACCTGAGCCAGAACCACCGCAGAAAAGGCAAAGAACGAAATAATGCGGTCGGGAGTGGTTCAGGTACAAAGACAAGGTACGAAACTGAGGTACATTTTTTAGGACCCCAAAAAATCATCACAAAAGTGCGTATCAGGTGTCACAAGTGGGCCCCAGACAGTTTCCGGGGGGGTATGGGTCGGATTTTCGGGTCAGATCAGGTATTAGGGCGGTTCTGATGGTATGTTGAAAATTTTGGTTTTCGTACGTTTTTAGGGGGGCTTATGACCCCCCCTAGAGGGGGGGGGGGTGATAGGTAAGAAAATCTGTTTGCTTTTTTGAAAAAAGGGGGGGGGGGAGCGCTCCATTTCAAAAGAGGGGTTTACGAGAAATCAGCTATGCATGGCAGGGGGAGGGGGGGGGGGGGGGTAGGGGGGGTCAAATGCCCCCCCTTTTACGTGGATAAACACGATTTTTCAAAAAACCGGCGCAGAGGCCCCAAAGCCCCCGTAAACCCTCCAAACCCCCCCAGATCGGTCCGGAAACCCATCGAACCCCACTTTTCCACCATTCCGGGCACCTCAGGTGCCCGAATTGGGGTACCTAAATTTTGTGCCACCGTTTGGTACCGTACAGTGCCACTGTGTGGGAGGTTGGAAAAGAAAATGCCCCAACACACCACATCTGAGGGTTGCAATGCATGTTGCTTGCCAACCACGTCATCCGGTGGGTGTCAGGCGCTATGTAGGTGGCATCAGCCAGGTCTTCGATGAGTTCTGGCTTGTATATGTACCTCCCTGCCTGCGGCACAGGCACTGCCTTTGTCCCCCACACCAGCCACAGAGAGCGTATTGTACTCGGTCCACGGTTGCTGATTCATTGTGATGCGTTGTATCCTCGAGTGAACGTCACACACTAGTGGCACCACCACCCGCCATCCGAGAGCTGTATTGACTTTGCGCGCTTCCGTTGCATTCACCTCGCCACGCATATTGCACCGTTCAGTACCAGTGCTCTTGGGCCAGGCAAAGTAGACCGCAGCAGCTACCAATTCTGCACAATGGGTACCACGACAGCGCACTTCGTGTGTTCCCGGAATGTACAGCTCGTGTTGCAACAGTCGTTGTCAACACATCCCGGTTGTGGAGCACTGCTGCACAGGAATCACACGACCATCTGGACTTGTTCCGTACCTACAGGCAGCCTCCCGGTGCATGGTGACAGGGAGGTACATATACAAGCCAGAACACATCGAAGACCTGGCTGATGCCACCTACATAGCGCCTGACACCCACCGGATGACGTGGTTGGCAAGCAACATGCATTGCAACCCTCAGATGTGGTGTGTTGGGGCATTTTCTTTTCCAACCTCCCACACAGTGGCACTGTACGGTACCAAACGGTGGCACAAAATTTAGGTACCCCAATTCGGGCACCTGAGGTGCCCGGAATGGTGGAAAAGTGGGGTTCGATGGGTTTCCGGACCGATCTGGGGGGGTTTGGAGGGTTTACGGGGGCTTTGGGGCCTCTGCGCCGGTTTTTTGAAAAATCGTGTTTGTCACCCCCATTTGACCCCCCCTAGGCATACAGTGCAAACGATAATTATTATCGCATACGATAATTATTATCGTATTCCCATTATCGTATATTATCGTATACGATAATATACGATAATGGTGCGATAATTTTTTGAGATTTTCGGAAAACCAGAAATCAGCCCAGAGCACATTGAAAAAGTGGTAAAAGTGGAGCCGGAAGCTGTCATTTTTGCTTCTTTGAATTATTGGTGACGGGGGGCTTCACTCAGAAGTGTAGAATGTCCCTCACAAATGGGTAGCAGAGACACAACACACATAGTGCCATGACATGCACATCACTACGTCTGTCTGAAGAAGTTTCAGGCACAGTGGGGCGGAGAGGACTCTGGGGATTGGGCAGTGGCCGTTCCACATGCCCTTCCCCTCGTGACTTACACCCTGTCGCCACCCCACTTCATGGAAAACATGACTACGCAGCAACAGGGTCATACTTGCGGCGGTATGCAACCACCAGTACAGCCTGTTGCGGGTTCGCAAAGCCGACTGGTACGCTGCCTTGCCGTCGGGACCCAGATACTGAGGACACCCCTGTGAGAACACTGAGGGAAGACGTTGGGCTAGCCTAGTTGAAGCAGGTGTCGGGGTGACCGAGACAGAGCACCCTGCCCAGAACATGAACAAGAAAGACTGTTCGACTGATGGGGAAGAACCTGATAGGCAGGTGTGGTCTTCGGTGCAATGTTCGGAGAGATCAGGAGATTTCTCTTCAAGGCTACCACTTATGTTGGACTTGGCCTTCGCTCCCGTGAGCAGTGAAAAAGTGAGGAACACCGTTCTTCCCCTCTGACTGACGACCAGTGATGACATAGCGAAGGACCTTGAATGGGGTTTGAACCCGAGAGAGGCAATACTCAACCAAAGGTATTCTTCAGGACCTGGCACGGAACGGGCGATACGAACGCTCCCACCGTGCGCACGGACCTGTCTGCAACTCTACAAGGAACCACGGGGTGGCGCGCGCACATCACCTCGGAGGCCTCAAGGAGCCTGCCTGACCTGCACGACTCCGCTGCGCTACAAGGCGGAGCTCGGGCGCCATCCTCACCGACAGCAAGGCAAGGGGTGATGATCATCTGGAGACACCTGAGCCCATGCAGGATCGGAGAGACGCGATCCACCTGAGGGAGACCACCATCCACCTCCTTCGGACAGACCACACAGCCTTGTCGATGACCACAGCAGCCCGGACACAGACCAGTACGCGTACCCTGCCTGCAGCACCGGACCCCACAGGCTCATCTTACCCTTCCTGGTGCTGGGAGAATGGTAGTGATCTCTATTTTGTGGCTGATTGTGGCCCTTGGCGGGGTTTGGTGGCGTTTGGCGGTGGTAAACTGGAGATTTCGGTGATTGGTTTCGGGCAAAATCAGGTGGGTATCGCATACGATAATGGGATTATCGTATGTTATCGCATACGATAATAATTATCGTATCCGGTCGTATACGATAATGGGATTATCGCATCATACGATAATGGATTATCGTATGCGATAATTTTCCGAAAATTATCGTATCTGGTATATGTGCGATAATAATTATCGTTTGCACTGTATGCCTAGGGGGGGGGGGGTGCATTTCTGCTCTGCGGGGAGTCGGATCTGTAAACCTGTAGCACTTCGCTCGGCCTTGCAGCTTCGCACCCCTTTGCTAGTAGGGAGTGCGGACTCAATAACCGAGATTGGTGCAGCCAAAGCTCACCATTCATTTTTGATTGATTCCTTTGTGGTTGGCGCTTTTTCCGCACCAAAAATACTTTGGGTTGCAACCTTCGCGTGGAAAAACGGTGCCTGCTAGTGCATGTGCCACAGAATACCGAACGCTGCAGCTGTTGCTATGTCGGCAGGTTTGAACAATTTTGAACGATTTTCGACCGGGATTCGGTTTTGGCATCGCACTCAAGGACACCACCACAATCTATCAATAGATAGGTGGAGTGAAAGCGACGGCCATTCAAACGCTACACGCGCGGGAAACAAAACAAAGCAACCATGCCCGACCTGATGCATGTCGGAGCTGGGACACTATCCTGAACATACTTTCATCGTACAGTTGTTCGCTTCCTAACGCATACACTGCCATACCAGAGGAGCTAGCCAGTGCAGCCCCTCCACATGTGAAGTGAAGTGGTTAAAAGCCACGCAGTATTCCAAGACATTGCCTCGAGGGTTCAGTGATGCAGAATCACGGCATTATCTGCAAATCGAGGCGAATTGGCTCAAGGGGGGTTCGCCAGTCACACCCACCCCGGGAAGCGCTGCTCTGCGTTCCTCACCGTTGCGGAAGCACGCCGGAAACGCAGAGAGCAGATGCAGCGGGGTGCGCGAGCACCTGGAAGGGATGTGCCAGCCGTGCAGGCACATGTTAGAGAATGTATTCGAGAGGTTCCGTCGAGGCGACGGGCAGTATATCGTGAAAGGCATCGCATTCAGCCGGTGTCCCGGATGTTCTGAGCCATTCGGTGACCACAGATGGTTCCTCGCCAGACAGCAGGTCAACGGCAGCCTCGTCGTAGCATCGCCAGGCAGCATCGGGGTCACCCATCTCGTACATCCATTCTGAGGTCGTCGTGGGTTTCTGAACCAGCACAGCCTCGAAGAGCGGCAACGGCCCCGACAGGCTGTCTGAGATGCAGCGAGGGTGTGTGCCGGGCAGTGCCACCTTGCGCAGCACCAGCTGTCGCGGGACACGCCGCATCTCGAGTGTGAACCGTGCGTCCTCCCGCACAGCACCGTTGCACAGCACCCTGATGCCCAGCGCACGGCCCGCACGCTCGATGCCCTGTGCCACCAGCGTCACCTCCCCGACCATGCCGAAGCGCCGCATCTGAACGCACCCCAGATTCCCACAGCGCGCGCTACCGGAGGCCAGCCCGCTGTTGATCCCTGAGCACGCGACTGCCAACTTCACCGCAGCACGCACCGCGTTGTCGGCATGCTGCGTGCAGATGCGCGATGTGTTGAAGGATGAGAATATACTGTCCCCGACAAACACATCCACAATCCCGCGATGCTCACCCACGTGTGTGATAGTCTCGTGGAGCACGTCACCGAACTTAGATGCGAAGCCCCGCAGGTCTCTGGAGGCATGCGCCACAGAGTCGTGCATGTTTGTTACTAAGAGAGTGCATTTCTTCGCCAACGTGTCGTCTGCAAGCGGGTGTGGGAATGCGCAATCCACAACCGATGTCTCACCTCCAACCTCCAGCTGGGAGGCTGTTGAGGCTGAGTGCACCGAGAGCGAGCTGTCGAAGGAACAGGGTGTCAACCCGTCGATGTTCCCCTCCAACATCACCACACCTCCCACGAGGCACGACTGCGGCAGGTAGGGCTTGTACATGCGCAGGTTCTGCAGGATACGGTGCAGTGCATCTGTCAGGCCAGGCGGCAGGCGGTTTGCATCCGCCTGCAGCAGCTCGTGTGCACCATCTAGATCGAAGCTGCTGAGGTCGAAAGCAACCCGCTCCGCTGTGACAATGGCGGCCTCCATCGTCTGCTTCTCCGCCAGCACCTGCTCAGCAAACCCACGTGTGAGATAGAAATCAACACAGAGCGTAGACAGGTCCTGAACTGCAAACGCAAGGCTTGATGTCGCCATGACACGACAGGGCGGGTTGGCGCAATCGCACCAGTGCTCCAACTCGACGATGTCAGGGGGGCTCAGATCGAACACGGATATCACCCTGAAGAGACACAGCCACCCGCATGTGAACCCCAACACGGCAGATGCCACGCGCCTGTCCAGCTGGTTGACGAGGCACAGATCCAGCAGGATGATGACAAGCTGATACCGGGGTTCCATTCCCATCCCCAGCGCGATAAATCCTGCCAGCATGATGCCCACGGTCCACCCATAGGCAACAACCTCCAGCAGGGCTGCAGGCGCTGTCTTCGTGCAGAATACGTAGAGCAGGGCGGCCATGCTAGTCACGAATGTGAGCGGTGGGTACAGATAACCGTACACAGAGCCATAAGACATTAGGCGTATCCCAGCTACCGACACCAAGACCCCGATGGTGCCCACGACAATAGCACTCTGTTTCCTGCCGACATCCAGTTCGCTCTCGCCGTTCACTGCGAAACAGCGCAGCGCACTCCACTGCTGCATGGTGGGCAAGGGCAGGGCGGCACTGCTGGAGTGGGTGTGTGGGTGTCGGGGCAACAAAAAGAAGACGTGTCGAACGCCTTGGGGGGTGAGCGAACACCTCTCGTGGTATGTTGCTTGGTGGGGGTTGGTGTGTACGCACAAGCTGTAGGACAACGACAACAAGGCAGAGCGGGAGGGGAGTTGGAGATTGTGTTTTGCAACCGGGCAATAAGTAATAATAAAAAGGGGGTGGGTGGGTGGGTGAGCAGCTCCTCCGCTGCCACTCTTCAGGTTTTCGCAGCCTACTTCCACTGGAGCACATAACTTGACAGAACAAAAGACAGAAACAAAACGGAACAGACAGTGTATCCGAAGCATTTGGAGCCGGGCAGCTGAGCACACGGAAAGACGCACGCAGCAAGCAGGCCTGTCGCTAACTTTTCGATTTTGGAGATTTGGTGGGTTGACGCTCCTGTTTTGGGGGGGAATCAGGGGGGAAAACACTAGGGGTCAATTTTTCTCGCGCGCGCTTCGCGCGCGCTCGTGTTGTTGCCAAATTTTCCCATCGGTGGACCACTAGGTGGGCACGGTGTGAGGCGCTGGGTTCCTTCCGTGGTTCCTCTCCCGCTCGCGCCGTCGGGTGCCGGAGGAAACCAAAAAATGGCTTTCGGGACCATGATTTCGACGCTGCCCCCTGATATGCCACGGCCGTCAAAGCGCAAGGACTTGGTTACTAGACGGGCACGCGAGATGGGGGGGTCTGGGGGGCAGAGCCCCCCAGCCGCCGGAGGCCACGGTAGTGAACATCTGTTCATTGTGGGCGTACAGATTCCGTGTGAGCTGGCTGCGTCCCCCTGTCCCTGACCCGGTGGGAATCGAATGACTTGAGTACGAGACATACGCCACAGGGGGGTCTGGGGGGCGGAGCCCCCCAGCCGCCGGAGGCCACGGTAGTGATCATCTGTTCCTGCAAAACCATACTCTCTTCGACGTCGACCCAGTGAAAGTGGGTTGACGCTTGGTCGACGCTTGGTGAGCGTCGACCCAGTGGAACCGGGTCAACGCTAGGTTAGCGTCGACCTAGTGTAATAAATGGGTTGACGCTTGGTCCAGGCTTGAATGGCAACCCAGTTGGTCCACTGGGTCGACGCTCCAAGCCTCGACCAAGCGTCAACCCAGTCGAGGGGAAACCCAAAATCACTGGGTCGACGGTCGACGCTTAGCGACATGCCTGCGCAGCAAGGGCAGTGCGGGGGGGGGGGGGGGGGGGCGGGGGGTTTGCTCTGGAGTGCGTCAGAGCCCAGCCTCTCTCTGCTGACACTGTAGGTGTCGCACTGGCTGGACAGCTTTTGGCACGGGAAGAGCGAAGCCACCCGCCCCACCCTCTAGCAAGGCTGCGGGTGTGGGGGAGGGGGGTCTTGGGGGTGGGGTTGTGCGCTCGGTGCAGGATCGGAAGAAAAACGAAAGAGTAGAACGGAAAAAAAAACAACGCTTTTTTTTAAATTATTTCCGCTGATCGCACACAAAAACAAAAACCACGCAGAAGAAAAGGGCCTTTGCGGAAGTGTGGCAGGGCATGCAAGTCATGATTTGTGTGTGTGGTCACCACCCAGCCGCGCCCAGCCGCATTTGCTTTGGCCACGGAGGGGAAACGGAGCAGGCAAGACCCACCCAAAGACAACAGAGACTGGCTGCCAGAGGGTGTGGGTGTACCACAAAACCTGCACACATGCCACACCACATCGCACGACACCTTGCCACAACTCAGTTGAGCACCGCAGCACGGCGGGAGGGGTGACGAGGGGAGGGGGTGGCAGTGGTGGTGCGATCGGACGCCTGTCTCAGCTGGGAACACACCCGATACATGCAGGGCATGATGGTTTCGCTCTAAGTTTTCAGAAGAGTGAGGGCCCCTGTCCCCCCCCCCCCCCTATCATGAGCGGGGTGGCACGCATGGCATAGGTTTTGTCACGGGAGTGAAGGAGGCCGGCACCACATGCAAGAACAACTGAGAATCAGTGGCGGAGAGGAGGGGGGGTCTGGTTGTGTCGAGAGGCATGTCCCCCAGCACCTTCTTGCAATAGTTGTCCTTTTTGTCGTCACCACCAGGTATGCTGTACAACGCGGATCTACGCACAACGGAAGGGTGCGGAGAAGAGGGGGGGGCTGAAGCAAAAAAAATATCACAGACGTTGTTTTGTGCGCATGATCGGCAGTGCGATGTGGCCCTGCAGAAGGGGGGGCGAGTGAAGCAGAAATAGAAGCAAGGAAGGAAACACAAGGATGATCTCCCTTCTCTCGGTATGCAGGTTGTGTCTGACATCCACGTGATATACTCGGCCTCTGTGTTGCAGGAGGTGGGGATGGGTGCTGCGGGCATAAACCCGTGGATTTATCCTTACTGCCGTAGCATCGAGCACACTGCGCCATGCCGGATGCCGGTGTGACACCACTGGATAGCTCGCTGTGGCAATCAGTTGAATCGCAGCATGTGGTGTGACAGTATGATGTGGGTGGGGAGAAGTCTTGCCGGGCGAAGCAATATCCATTGCCAGTATCAATGTGGGGTTGATTATCCCTCTCAGGGGATACGGAAGGGGGTAAGATCTATGGAGAACGGCCTCCCGACTGGGTAGAAAAAAATATAGCTGGAGTCGTGCAAGATCATTCGTGAAGAAATACGAAAGGTAAACGAGAAAAAGGTTTTTCGTTGACCGCGCCGCGAAATTGCGCGTCACGTTTTCGACACCACCTCTGCTCCAGAGCTCACTCACTCTCTCGAGCATCGGCAGTGCCTAGAAGGAGTTTGCCGGCCTCGCTTTGGAAATGCGGGGTTGTCTGGGGATGGGGGGGTCTCATTGCTTGTCCGCCGAAACCTGGGCAGAACAAAAAGGCTATTCCACCGCAAAAAGAAAATGCCTTGCTGTGGAATGGGGAGTGTTGCCGTTCTGCTGCCACCCAAAAGCGATTCCCCGCTGCTATATTCTCGACACATGACAGGGGGGGGACATGCAGGTCGTGCAATTATTACGTACAACGCAGGCAATGTTACGTGCAAATGCATGTGAGAAGGATCACAATGTAAGTCATCATGCCGACCAGCTTTCAAATTCACACCAGTTGAGCAGGTTAGGGGTGGTGATGTGCACCAACGAGACTTACGGTCCAGCGGGTGCACCAGACAGTCCGTCACGACAGATAAATGAAACGAATTGAACCGAACCAGAAACAAATGCATAAACCGAATCACACATACACAAGACACACAAGGGATAGCTGACTCTCGAGCAATTGTGGCACGATGGCCCCAGGGATCGGGGCAGCAACACCTCCACTGAAGCGGGTCGGTGTGGTGCCCACACACCCACTGCCCCCCCCCCCCCAAATAAACCACCCGCTGCCAGGGCTCACAGCCGCCCCCCCCCCTAGGGGGGGTCAAATGGGGGTGACAAACACGATTTTTCAAAAAACCGGCGCAGAGGCCCCAAAGCCCCCGTAAACCCTCCAAACCCCCCCAGATCGGTCCGGAAACCCATCGAACCCCACTTTTCCACCATTCCGGGCACCTCAGGTGCCCGAATTGGGGTACCTAAATTTTGTGCCACCGTTTGGTACCGGACAGTGCCACTGTGTGGGAGGTTGGAAAAGAAAATGCCCCAACACACCACATCTGAGGGTTGCAATGCATGTTGCTTGCCAACCACGTCATCCGGTGGGTGTCAGGCGCTATGTAGGTGGCATGAGCCAGGTCTTCGATGTGTTCTGGCTTGTATATGTACCTCCCTGCCTGCGGCACAGGCACTGCCTTTGTCCCCCACACCAGCCACAGAGAGCGTATTGTACTCGGTCCACGGTTGCTGATTCATTGTGATGCGTTGTATCCTCGAGTGAACGTCACACACTAGTGACACCACCACCCGCCATCCGAGAGCTGTATTGACTTTGCGCCCTTCCGTTGCATTCACCTCGCCACGCATATTGCACCGTTCAGTACCAGTGCTCTTGGGCCAGGCAAAGTAGACCGCAGCAACTACCAATTCTGGCACAATGGGTACCACGACAGCGCACTTCGTGTGTTCCCGGAATGTACAGCTCGTGTTGCAACAGTCGTTGTCAACACATCCCGGTTGTGGAGCACTGCTGCACAGGAATCACACGACCATCTGGACTTGTTCCGTACCTACAGGCAGCCTCCCGGTGCATGGTGGCAGGGAGGTACATATACAAGCCAGAACTCATCGAAGACCTGGCTAATGCCACCTACATAGCGCCTGACACCCACCGGATGACGTGGTTGGCAAGCAACATGCATTGCAACCCTCAGATGTGGTGTGTTGGGGCATTTTCTTTTCCAACCTCCCACACAGTGGCACTGTCCGGTACCAAACGGTGGCACAAAATTTAGGTACCCCAATTCGGGCACCTGAGGTGCCCGGAATGGTGGAAAAGTGGGGTTCGATGGGTTTCCGGACCGATCTGGGGGGGTTTGGAGGGTTTACGGGGGCTTTGGGGCCTCTGCGCCGGTTTTTTGAAAAATCGTGTTTGTCCACGTAAAAGGGTGGCATTTGACCCCCCCTAGCCCCCCCCCCCCCCCCTCTCTGCAGCCCTTTGACCCATCCATCTCGCCAACTTTGCGAGGTGGATCGTCAGCAGCAGACCTCCCCAGCCCCACACACACACACACCCACCCCCCACCCCCTCGCCTCCTAGGCGGGTGGCAGGACCAGAGGTGTCGGTGTCTCCGAAAGGCAGTATGTGTACCGAATGGTCTCATTTGTCATCGCGTCCTGCCTTTCCCCCTCCTTGAACAGCGGGGTGTGGAGGAAGGTCGTGGTGAAGGGTATATGAACCGGGATGTAATTCCAGAACAGGTGCCCGCGCACCTCCACGGTGCTGGATTTTGAGTCGCTGGTGCATTCATCTGGCTCGGGATTTTCTCCGAAACGGCTGCGGAACCGGATCTCATCATGGTCGTACTGAAGGGTGATGTTGATGCGCGACCAGTCTGACGAGGCTCTCACAGTTCCATGGAGCTGCATGCAGTTGGGCCCTTTGCTGACAGTCATCGAGCCGTACCATCCAGGGCTCACAGGGACTGATTTTCCGTCATACATCACCAGCCCTGTGATGACGCCCGTCTGCACATTGCAGTACATTGTACCTCCGATCCCCCCATCCAACAGGAGCGTCGACAGCAGGCACAGCGCACCGTAATGCACATATAAGCACAGCAGCAGCACTGTAAAGTGCAGCACGGTGCACTTCGCAACCATGCCCCAACCCCGCCAGCCCCCATCCGAGCACCCCTCTAAGGCCTGCTGCTGCGGCAGCCGCGGATCGGCCTGCATGCTCCCGTTCGACATGGCGCCGGCAGCGAGAGGTGCCTGCCCCCGCCCACCGCCACCAGAGGGGGGGTTTGATCGTCGAGAGGGAATGGAAAAGTAAATCTCCCAGCACCTTCACGCGCCCAGAGGGGGGGCACGGGCAGGAGAGGGTGTGTGTGTGTGTTGATCACTTTTTAGGTGGGTTAACCCTGCACGGGTCCTAGCCCACCCAGGGTGTGTGTGTGTGTTGATCACTTTTTAGGTGGGTTAACCCTGCACGGGTCCTAGCCCACCCAGGGTGTGTGTGTGTGTTGATCACTTTTTAGGTGGGTTAACCCTGCACGGGTCCTAGCCCACCCAGGGTGTGTGTGTGTTGATCACTTTTTAGGTGGGTTAACCCTGCACGGGTCCTAGCCCACCCAGGGTGTGTGTGTGTGTTGATCACTTTTTAGGTGGGTTAACCCTGCACGGGTCCTAGCCCACCCAGGGTGTGTGTGTGTGTTGATCACTTTTTAGGTGGGTTAACCCTGCACGGGTCCTAGCCCACCCAGGGTGTGTGTGTGTTGATCACTTTTTAGGTGGGTTAACCCTGCACGGGTCCTAGCCCACCCAGGGTGTGTGTGTGTTGATCACTTTTTAGGTGGGTTAACCCTGCACGGGTCCTAGCCCACCCAGGGTGTGTGTGTGTGTGTGCGGCAGGCTCACCCCCCTGCCGACCCCCCTGCGCCGTGTCGGTCGTTCTCAAGGTATGGTGTGGTGTGCCGTCCCACCTATGGTGGGGCACCGCAGTACACCCGCAGCTGCAGTCCTCCCGTCCCACCGAGGTGGGAGGTGGGCTGTGTTAGCAGCGGGATCTGAGTGGGTCGGTGTGGTGTGGTGTGGTGTGTCGGGTGTTGGAGGATCACAACACGCAGAGGAAACTGGTGCCCAGTGTGGGCATAAAGGATTGCCGGGTTTCTTTTGTTATGCGGGTGCAACCTTCTGGCCACCCTGATTCCCGCCAAACCAAAGGTGGGTCGAAGTGGGGTGGGCATATGGGGGTGAATAAGGGGCAAACCCTCCGGTGCGTCGATACTCGTCCAATTTTATGTTCAGCGTATCCGTCAGGTGAATCACCGGGTGGGGAGAGATCCGGTGTGAGGCACTTGGGTTCGGCCAGGTGGCATTTTATTTCCTGTCCCTTCACAACGCCCCCGCTCCGCTCCCGGTGGGGTTAGTCAAAAAACAAATCCGCGGGTGCACAGGCATGCCTGGTAAGGCACGCCGTGGCACCCCGGCCTGCTCACTCAACTTTCCCTTATCCCCCTCACCAGAGGAGGGGGGGGGGGGTTTGATCGTCGAGAGGGAATGGAAAAGTAAATCTCCCACCAGAGGAGGGGGGGGGGGGGACGGTCGGCTCGTCAGCAGGGTGGGGTAGGCAAGACTATCAAGTCGCAACACTACCTCCTCCTGACGAAACAAGTCTGGCAAAATCAAACACATGTCAGTCACTTTACAGCGCACGTTCGGATGAAATATTTTGGAGAGGTTGTGGTGACAGACACGCACACACCTCGACCTGTGCGGAGGTGAGATGTGGCTTGTCTTGCAGCAGGCACCGAACGTAAACACTGCCTGCTGCGGGTGCTGCTGCTCCTTTGCGTTTCCTCCTTCATTGCTGAGGTTACACACACACACACAAAATGAAGAGGGTGGGCAAGATTGAAGGTGCTCAGGCAGTGTGCACTTCCCGCCTCCCCCACTCCCCCACCCATCAGAACCCTTTCGGGGGGTAAACGAGGGGGTTGTCATCGCGGGTCTCTGCTGTCCAGTCGAATCGGAGGATCTCTTCCCGCATCTTGAGAGGCACGCGCACGTTGAGCAGCTGCTTGATGGTCGGAGCGGGTGGCATTTCGGGATCCCCGATCGCCAGAAACTCGTCGTAGGTCCTGGTGCCCCGCAGGAGGTCGCCAATGGGGCCCTCAGGCGCCACGCCACGCCCGTTGGACAGGAGGGTCAGGGTGAGTTTCGCAGACTCCAGCCGCTGCAGCTCATGCTTGCGTGCCGACAGCTCCCCGCCGAGATCGGAGATCAGAAAAGACGACCTGTTGCGGATGTCGTCATGCAGCGACTTGCGCCTGTTGTTCAGAGCATCCACCAGGTTGTCAATCGCCTCATCGACCTGCGTGTGCAGCCGCTCAGCCCGCTGCGGTGTGTCAGACTCCAGCGCCTTCAGCTCCGCCAGCAGCTGCATCACATTCGCCCGGCTCCCCTGCAGCTGGGCACGCTGCGAAGCACAGAAATCCCTCAGCAGCTCCACGCGGTGCCCGGTGTGGCTCTGCGTCGGGCATATCAGGCAGTCCAGCGCATCCTCGTCGTGGCAGTACACCTTGAGAGCCTCGCCTGTCACAGGGCAGACGAAGGGCGGCACAGCCTTTGCAGCCGCACTGAGCGCCTTGCTGGACTGCTGCGCAGGCCCGGCTGACGGGGCGCTGGTCCGCGGGACGGAGACCCGCGGCACATGCAGGGGTGGCGGGGAAGATTCATCATCCACCCCTGCAGAGGTCTCATCCGACACAGTCTTGCTCTGCATCGTGCTGATGGTGGTCGGGCAGGTCTGTGTGGTGGCCAGGCTCGTCGCCTCCTCCAAAGCGCCAGTGTCCTCCGTGTCGAGGCAGCTGTCTCCGTCGACCGATGCGAGCAGAGTGCTCTTCCCAGGTGACATCACGGCGCTCGATGCCTTGTCGGTACCAACACCGTCGAGAGGCGCCAATGCGTCACTCTGCCCCGTCCCACCGCTGGCCGCCTCTGTCTCCGACTCTGCAGCCTGGATTCCCGACATGCTCCGCCGCATATCACGACTCCCCACAGCTGCGGTGCTGGGCTTCTCCTCCAGGATCACGGAGGGACGTGCCGGGACCCCCGCACTGGTGGAGGGGCGTGTGGGGGTCGGCGGGTCCTCGGACCCATGCTGGCTGCCGGCGTCATCCGATCCGGCGGCGGTGTCGGCGCCGCCTCCGCCCGGTGGGGCGAGCGAGCGCAAAGAGGACTGGCTCCCCTGCAGGGAGCCCTTGGAGGAGGTGCGTCGGGAGGCGAGTGATGCTCGCATCGGGTGGGGGGAGGGGGCAGGGTGGGGGTGTAGTGGGATAGAGAAAGGCAAGGGGGGGGGGGGGGGCGGCAGAAGAGAGGGGAGAAAAATACCCTCTTGCCTGATAAGGGATGGGTTGGTGGGTGGTGGTGTGTAGAGGGGGGGAAAAAATAACCGCGGGCCGCGCAAGGTGTGAATGTGTGTGCGGAGAGGTGGGGGGATGGGGGGGGTGGGTGGGGTGACGCATATCTAAGCCAACGACGCTCAGCTGCCTGCGCCTGAAGGGCAGAACACGCTTTCTAAACTGCAACGGGTGCCCCATGGGGCGACCCAGAAATACACCACTCAGGCGTGACATGCATCAACATGTGACTGGCTCTCGGTGGCCCACAACCGAATCGCACCACTCCCGCGGAGGGGTGTGATCGGAATCGGCACTGAGCCACACCCCCTGCTGGCTCCCCTGCAGGGAGGAGGTTTGCCGCCCACACAGCTGCAGGGGCATATGCTGGGTAACGCAAGGCTGGTGCTTCGCTTCGTCGACCGTACTGTCACTGGGGGGTTCCCCCCACGCGCGGCTGTTTCCTCTTGGCGCCCTGCGCCAAGTGGGGTTTCACAGATTTCTAGTTCTTCGTGTCAGGGCCCTCCTGATCCTGACCGCCTAAGTTGCTTGCACACGGGTACGTCTTGTTCCTCCGAATGGGCTCTGACGAATCACTGTTGGTTTTGGAGATGTCCAGCCGGCGCTCCCGCAGCTTCTCGCGATCTTCCTTGTTCAGTTTTTTGAAGCAGTACGCGTGGTGAAACGTCTGTGCGCAGTGGTGCAGGGTGGCTGACGTGCAATGACATTACAATGAGCTAACCACCTCAACAAATAACAAGAACCTTCGCTAGGCAGCGCAGAAAAATGAATGCCTCTGATAAAAGAGTGTGGCTGAGGCAGCTTGGCAGCACACAGCTGCCCCCAAGAATCCACATTGAAGGCTTGCTAGGCAAGGCTTCAATGTTGAGATAGATGGGATGTTGAGATAGTTGAGATCGACACACACAAAAAACACGAGCCTGGAAACAATACATACCAAAGGCCAGAAGAGAGTCCGCATAGTGGATACCAGCTCCCACCCTTCGTTTCTGCTGATCAGGTACCTGCCGACATCGATATCACCACCAAGGGCGCCCTGCCCAATGTGGATCAGCTGTGGTGCAGGGGGGGATCAACAATATGAGGCGAGGTGGGTGGCTGGTCCTGCAAAGAGGCACAAAGGACACCCGCCCTAACAACAAACGCTTCACATCACAACCCCACCAACGACCTGAGCTGACGCGGGAAACCATACCGTATCACCCTTCCATGAGTCCAGCTCCTCGAGAGGACGTTCCGACGAGACAGTCAGCACCGCATGGTCGTCGTGATCCCCATTGGCAAACTCGACCTCCCCCGAACGCTGCAGCACTGTGCAGTGGTCCTCGTGACCCCGCCTGTGCCTCAGCTCCCCCCACTCCTCGTACGTGGCAGCAACGGGGATATCCATGTTCTGCAGCTGCTTGGACCAATACCCGAGCCCGGCCTGCACCTCGACGATCGGCTTCCCTGCCGCCATCTCCTGGACCCAGGTGAGCACCTTGTCCGCTGCAGGCACGTGTGAGGCCCCCTTGATCAGCGTTGCCTTCCCAGCCATCAGGTTGCGGCGGGACGCTAACCGCGCATGGCGATGTGTCTCGTTGGCTGTCTCAAACCCCGGCCGAAACGGCCTCCAGTGGGTGTTGACGTTGAAGTGCAACCCGTGGAACGCCTCAAGGTAGGGGTCCTTGCGTGAGGTGAGTGTCCACCCAGGCTCCTCCACCCACTGCGACACAGGCATGGGGTGGCAGAATTTGAAGTCGTAGTAGAACCTAGCCCACTTCGACATGTCGAGGGGTGGGCTCGGCAGCGGCATGGTCATCTGATCGGGGGGAAGCCGATCCATCGCACGCGAGCACAAAAAATGCTCGAGGCCCTGATCGTTTGCGGTGCCACGCTCCATAGGGTTGATATCCACACAGTTCTGCTCCCAGGCTTCCCCACGGTATGCCTCCATCTTCGCCCCCAGGGCGGGGTAACGGAGTGTTCGGAAACTGCGAGCCTGCTCGTGTAGCGCAGCTTTGCGCATCCCGACGAGGGATTGGCTCAACCCGTGTAATCGCAGAGGTGTTGCTGCAGCCATCTGGGCCAAAAAAATCAATGTCTGGTAGGGGAGATGTCGTGTGTGTTGATGTGCGTCCGAAGAGAAGCCGAATGCAATGCTTGGTTCGGGGGGGGTGGGGGGTGGGGTGGGGTGGGGGCGGTGCGGCTTTCACGGACCATATGTGTCTGGTATACCCTCGTCGATTCTGCTGCACCTGATCCCAGAAATAGGCAAGAGGGCATCACCCCCGAGTTCTGTCTGTGCATGCATGCTGCTAAATGTGAGATTTTTGGGCCAAATTTCGGAATCCCAATACATTTTTTTTAGGGGCGAGTTTGTTAGGAAAATGGGGGTGGCACAGCGTCGTTCTTCCACACAAGAGGGTCGTTTTTGGTATCAACGGTTCAAACTCTCTTCACGGCGACCCTACTCAATTTTTTTGAGTTATTGGGGGCCATTTACTGTGCGTCAAAGTGTCGACGATTGGCCACCTTTGGTGCCGTGGCTGGTGGGTGGCCATGGGCACACGCTACAAGGGGGGTCTGGGGGGCAGAGCCCCCCAGCCGCCGGAGGCCACGGTAGTGAACATATGTTCATTGTGGGCGTAGATCCTGTGTGAGTTGGCTGCGTCCTCCTGAGGCCTGAGGACTGGAGTGGTTGGATTCCCTGACTTGATGGGTATCGAAGGGCTCCAGGGGGGTCTGGGGGGCGGAGCCCCCCAGCCGCCGGAGGCCACGGTAGCGAGCATATGTTCCTGCAAAACCTTCGACGTCGACCGTCGAACCAGTGTAGCCGGGTTGCCGCTTTTTTATGGGGGGTGGAAACCCAAAATCACGGGGTCGACGGCCGACGCTTAGCGACATGCCTGCCACCGGGTGGGTGGGTGGGTGGGGGGGCTGCGCCCACCCACCCCCACCCACCCAATCTCGCCCCCAAGAAGACTTGGTGTTCGCTACTGTGCGCACAAGCGGTAAATAAAAATGCACATATCTCGCCACCAAAAAAAATGCGAGGACCCCGAAAGTCCCAATCCCAATATCATTTAGCAGCAAGCATGCTGTCTGTGCGGATTTTTAATTTTTTTTCCACTTATTGGCAACATGGTGCATGTTACTGACCCACCCGGGGATGGCGACATGGGCACGTCCGAGAAATCCACTCCGGAATCTCTGTGAGTTAGCAGGTGCGAGAGACCGTGCATGATGGCAAGCACCTGGCACTTCCCCTATCGTTTGCAGTTCCACCTGACAAGCACCTTGTTGGAAGGAATAGATTACTTTCGACACATCACTCAACACGGGGAATGGAGGGAGGGGGCTCATGGTGAAACGACACACACCTCGACCGGCGTAGCGGCACGACGTGCCGCACAACAGCCAATCGGACCTGCTTCGTGTTTCCATCACGACATTGCAGGAAACGCAGGCAGAAGTATTCGCAGATCATCCTGGCATGTTCATTCCTTTTTGTTGGTTGGGTTTAGCGAACTGGCATCGCATTGTGTCCCCCTCGGGGGCCACAGCGTGAGAGAGAGAGAGAGAGTTAGCGAGTAACCGATTGCACTCACACCACACTGCCTTGCCCTTCAATCAGATGTATTCCTCGCGATCAAACCAAAGACATATTGTGGAAACACGGAGAGCCCCCGGAGTGGGATTTTTCGGGGATGTGCTGTCATCACTGCACCCGACTCAACGTGAATGCATAATAGCCGTGAAGCTTCGATGCATGCGAACTTCGCCTTTTCCACACCCATACCCAACTGCAGCGATGCAGTTCATTTGCATGCTGCAAAACCACACTGATCACTTTGTCCCCTCAACGCCAATCCGCCCCCCGTTCATCCCAGCAGGAGGGCCGGGTGTTGCGTGTTACCATTACTCGCCCCGCACCATCACGACGGGTTTATGTGTATCGAAAATACCTTTTTGTGGGGTCACACAGAGTTTTTTTTGCACCCCCCACCCCCACACCCGATACCCGATTGCTTTTCCCCGAAGAGACAGAAACTGAAAATGCACGAAAGAATCACATAAAAGGAACGTGCGCCACAAAAAATACTTCCATGCCAAGGTCGACAAGCCCCCTTCTACACACACACACACGCATAACGACCTGTTTTTGGGTGTAGGGTTCACACTGAGCAGACTCTTGTGCAAACCCCACGACCCACACACAGATGCGCCGCAGGGTCTACCCACTCAAACATGCCACATGGATACAGCGTATACAGCGCCTTCCCGCAGCCTCAAGAACCTCGGGAAATCACCTTCGCACAGGACTGGGGGCTGGCTGAGAGCACTGGCAAGAGGCCCCAAAGGCCAGAAAGGGCGCCAACGTGGTCTGATGAA
This sequence comes from Rhynchopus euleeides, assembly GCA_963210315.1. Taxonomy (NCBI): domain Eukaryota; phylum Euglenozoa; class Diplonemea; order Diplonemida; family Diplonemidae; genus Rhynchopus; species Rhynchopus euleeides. The sequence continues at coordinate 1,089,496 of OY723251.1, read as the reverse complement.
GGTGGGGGAGGGGGGTGGTGGGCACTGTTGAGAAGACGAGATTCTGCCTCGCGGAAAGGGACTAGGGGGGGGGGGGGGTTATGGACGTTTCCCCATGATAGATTAGGAGAGGGGAAGAGGAGTTCATTCAATTCCCTCAAGGTGTTGTTTGTGCGCCCAAGCCTGGGGGGAGAGAGGGATCGGATTCGTTCACACGGTGGTCCCCCGCCCCCTGCTGCCCTCCTGCCCCCAAAAAGGTGCAGTCTGACGTGCGGGAGACCACCGTGCAAACTGGACCCTCCCCTCCGTCACTTCGAGGTGTCATGATTTTGGTACCTGCTTTGGCGCACAGGGGTGAAGACTGCGTCCCGTTATGCACAACCTCCCACCACACCCACCCACCCCGTCTGTCTGGAACGAGGGGAGAAAAAAAAAGCACCATCCTCACATGTCGAGGACGGGAGGTTGCTAAACAGAAAGCGGTGGCGGGGGGGTCCGGTGGGGTAAAGGGGGAAGAGGCGAAGAAAAGGCTGATCACAGAGAATTGGCCTCACCCCTTCACTGGTGGCGGTGGCGGTGGTGGGGGTGGGCAGGGGGGACGGCGCGACGGCGCGCCCCCCCCCCCCCCCCATCACACTCCCACACCGCGGTGATTTCGTTTGTAGGGGGGCTCACTTCGTTGTGTTCACTTTGGAAGGGGTTCAACTTCACTTCAGGTGGCGCAGCGAGACGGCCCCTCTCCTGCGCCTGCCGTCGCAAGGGAGTGGAGCACACGCCCCTTCAGACGTTGATCGAAATCCCGTGCCCAGGATTCGGAGTCGGTCAGCCTGCATTCGAGCTGCTTGTTGCGCCAATTTGAGACAACATCAGGCGGGCTGCCTCGTGGCGAGCCGCCTTTTTGCTCTTTTGATCTTCGACCCAGTCTGTCCAACCCCTCTTTTCCTTTATGCGGACGCTGCTGCGGTAGCGGCCCTCGCTCGTCTCTTCAGTTTTATACTCTGGCGGTTCCAACTTTTCGACTTGCGTGTATGTATTCAGCTCCGCGCATGCTGTATACTGGCTTCCGTCGGAGCTGGGACGCGTGCGCTGATCGTGTATTTCTAGAAAAGCTTCTGCAGCCGCATGCTTGGCTTCAGGCTTGCCGCACCCCCTGATCCACCCGGAGCGCCCAACACCTTCGATAGTGACCTGGCAGAGCTGGCCGCGTGGGTCTTGTTGGAAATTGAACTTTGCCGTTGTGCCGTTTTTGGACGCGATATGGTGTACCGCTGAAGTAGGCGGGAATGCGGCGCGGGCCTTCTCTGGAGCGGAGGGGCGTGCGTTTGTCACCGGCACTGCCCTCTCCAATTGATCCAGCAACTCTCGGGCCGCTTGCTGCTTTGCGGCCTGTTTGCTTGCACCCTCACACCATTTTGTCGATCTCTCGGGCTCCTTCACGGATGCTCGTGCCAGAAAGGATTGCTTCTTTTCCTCGTTGTCCTTCTGCTCATACACCACTTTGATCTTCATCTCTTGGCAGAGCTCGTTCAGCCGTTTTGCGGGGGTGTCATTGGTCGGTGGCCTTCCTCGGGCAAGGTGCATGGCCCGAGAATCAAGCATCGCCTGCGCCGCCTTGTGCTCCGCCTCGCGCTTGGTGCAGCCCTGGAACGAGTCTGTCCACCCCAACTCCCCGACTTTAACCCGTGCGATGAACACACCATCTCCCGCATCGTGCGATTCGTACACAGGGGGATAGGAATAAAGCTTCTGTGCGATCTTGTTGAGCTCTGGTTTTGCGGGAACCCATGCCTCACGATCAGCATCCCCAGTGGCTTTTGGCGGATTTGTACTCTTCGCAGATTTTTCCTTCGGCAGTTTGGATGTAGATGCACAGGGCGTATCAGTCTTGTCATTCCGTCCGTTGGAAGAGGGGTTGCATTTCGAGCTGGACCCCACGGGCGTCTCTTCGAGTAGAGGGGCGCTGGGCACAGGCGGTGCTGACGCATTCTCAAAAGGATCGTCTGATCGTCCGACTCCCATGCTGGAGGCTTGTAGTGCTGTGTGGTGGTGTGTGTGTGTGTGTGTGCGTGTGCATGTCAGAGCATATTGGTGAGTGGCGGTCATTACTGGGTGGGGGGTAGTGACATCGAAGTAGAAGGGGGCACAAGAATGATCACCCTTCACTCGTTATGCAGGTTGTGTCTGAAACCCAGTGCTTTTTCCGGCCTGTGTTGTGTTGTTGTACTGTGTGGGCAATTAGGCTGTGATGGTATGCAAAAACGTTCTTTGGTTCCCATGATCAGACGTCAAGTGGAGTGATCGGGGGGGGTCCAACATCACCTCGGATCTACGAATTTCAAATCAATTCACAACTTTTCACAAATTTTGCACAACTTTTCACAAGTCCTCACAACTTTTCGTCAGCTGATTGAGGGTGTGATATGAGGGTTCTATCCAACAAGGATATCAAGGCGGCACTTTCAAAGTCCTGCCAAGGACAGCGCCACGCGGGTGTGTGCTTCTGATATATGTTATGTCATCATGTGAACCCTCCCCAGCGTGTGCCAACATCCCTGACACGCTCCCGAGGCCACACACCGCACAGTTCCCTGCAACCGGCCCCTCATGGGCGGTGGTGCATTCGGGGAGCGCGCATCCTTCTTTTGCAGCCACCGGCTCGTACCCGTTCACCAATTGGAGGGGCATCAGGTTGTCTACATCGATATCGCGCACTCTGAAGCGCTCGGCAGTCCTTGGGGCAGCCATCGTGTGAGTGCGAGTGTGTGTGTGGGGGAAATGTGTTGCACAAGCGGATCTTTTTGTTTGTGCGCACCTGTGCGTGTATGGGTGTCCATACGTGCGCTGCCAACAGTCTTTTTTACCGTGACCTGAGCAGGTTCGTCCTCGGCGGTTCGTCCGGTCTTCTGGAACTCGTCCGGACGTTGGGCCAGTGCCATGCGGAGGGCAGGGATGGTCTGGCGCTGTGCCATGCCCCAGTACGTGACGTACTGGCGCGCAGACCGTATGGAAATCCGGCCCTCGTTGAGGAGGTGCTGAACCCACATGGCCAACGCCAATTCCGGCGTCACATGTGGCCATTCCTCCCTTAGTTTCTGGTAGAAAAGATCCGCTCGGCGGATCACGGAGAGAAAGGGGGCTGGTGTGCGGTAGCACGAGGAAAGAAGCCTGTTCGTCTGGGTATACAGGGCTTGGGGGCGGGGGGGAAGTTCGTCCACCAACCGCACTTGCCGCGTCTCCAGAAGGGGCGCCCATAAGCTCAGATGCGAGCTGGGCGGAGGGAGAGCCGCGGCCTGTGCCGGTTCGGGGGGGTCCTCGGGCTGTCAATTCTGCCGGCGGCGCGGCTGCCCGTTTCCCGCCTGCCCCTCGTACCGGCGCTTGCGCGCGGACTGGCGGTGCGTCTCGAGCTCCACCTCCCTGGACACCCTGGCCTTCCGAGCCTCCTCCGTCGCGTTTCTCTCAATCGAGGACACCAGGGTGTTGGTCAGCTGCGCCGCCGGCACCTCGATTACACGTGTCTCGTAGTACAGCTGTGCTTCACTCCCCTGCAGGCGTCCCAATGTCAGCGCAACCATGCGGGCCACGATCCTGTGCAGGGGGGCCACTGGCGGGACCAGCTCCTCCAGCAGACATGTAAACATATCACAGTGTACGCGCAGTTCGTGCAGCACAGCCGACGCCGACTCAGCTGGCGATCTCGGGAGCATGGAGCGCTGCACATAGTCCCACATGTCCCTCTGGATAGTTTCTCGACCAACCTCTGTTGCGAGCCGCGAACCCCAAGTCGCCACCCTCCGGATGTCATATTCCGACCGCGGCAAGGTGGGAAGGTAGGGGTGTTTTGGTTCCTGAAGAACAGCGCCCATTCCGGGTACGGCGTACCCGCCTGTTCCCGGCCACGTCGCATTGTGGCCAGCCTGTGCGCCCATTCCGGGCCACGTGTGTTGTTGTACGTTGGGGGTGCCCATCTGCGGCGAGCCCATTCCAGGCATCACGGTGTAACCCACCCCCATCGGTGAACCCATACCGGGCATCATGGCGTGACCTTCCCCCAGCGGCGAGCCCGTTCCAGGCATCGCGGCGTGGATCCTGTGCGGCGAGCCCATTCCAGGCATCGCGGCTTGACCCCCCTGCGGCGAGCCTATTCCAGGCATCGCGGCGTGGATCCTGTGCGGCGAGCCCATTCCAGGCATCGCGGCTTGACCCCCCAGCAGCGAGCCCGTTCCAGGCATCGCAGCGTGGCCCCCCTGCGGCGAGCACATTCCAGGCGTCGCGGCAGCTGCGCTCGGTGAGCCCGTTCCAGGCCACGAGGCGCGTCCCCCCACCGGCGAGCCCGTTCCAGGCGTCGCGACAGTGGTGTTTGCGGCCGGAGCACTCGTCCCGGGTTGTGCAACACGTCCCTGAACATCGCTCGCGGGGCCGGCGCTCTGCTGAGTCTTGAGCTCCTTCAGTTCGGCCTCGAGTGCAGCGATGCGCTCAGCGGATTTCTCGCCCTGCCCCTGCCCTGTGGGAGGTGCGGGAGCCGCCCCACTTGCGGGAGCAGAGTCCTGCCGCTGGACCACCCAGGAGCAAGGGGGGCAAACCCAGGCCTGCGTGTCCAGGAGCTCGAGGGCCTCCTTGTGACGCCCTGACGGGATTGTTGCCTTCATACAAGCGGAGTGCCCCAGCAGGCCGCATCTCACGCAGTGTGTACCACTCTTATGCCCGGTGCTGCACCACGGCCAGACACAGCCCACAAGCGTTTCCTTGGCACGTTCCTCGTCCGTGAGGTTATCACCACTGGTGAACTGGAGCTGCGTCCAGTCCACCTCCCCGGCATCGAAGTCAAACCTAGTCTCCGTTTTGGCTGCCATGTTAGTGGTTTTGTTTGTGCGCCAAACCCGGGTGAACAAACCTCACGGGGGGCCTTCGCTCAGAAATGCAGAGAAGTGATGAATGGTGAGCCGCCTCACAAACTGGCTGCAAAGTGACACAGTTTGACACACAGTGGCACAGAGCGAAGGCATCCCACGTGTTTTGCCTGATGAAGGTTGGTGTGAGTGTGCGCACAGTCATAGCAACAAGGCAAGGTAGATTGTGTTTGTCACCCAAAGCGCTGCCAACTATCTTTTTCACTGTGACAAGCTTTCTTCTTGTTGTGTGTGAAAAAGTGGTCTGCAGCGCTCAAATGGTACCAAAACCTGCCCAAACCGCCTCAGAACCGGTTTCCGGGAGGTTGCCCCACAGAGAATCCACACCACAAGCCACATTCATTCAGTACCGTGGCCTCCCGGCGGCTGGGGGGCTCCGCCCCCCAGACCCCCCCTGTGTGACGACCTGCCTCGTACCTTCTCCTCGCGCGTGAATTTGGATTCACATCAGGTGAGGGAATAGCCTCATAATATGGACGCAGCCAACTCACACAGAAGCTGTGCGCCAGAAACAGACATTCAGTACCAAGCTAGCTCACTTTTCAAATTCAGAAAGGTTGGGGACACTTCCTGTACCCGGCCTCGCGGAGGTGGTGTCAGGGAATCCACCCTGGCCACCCACTGCCCTGCGACACAGGGACGGGGTTAGGGGGACCGACACAGCCCAGTACAGCAGTGTACGACTTGGTGCTGCTGATAGGCACCGAAACGAGAGCAGTGCGCGGTCAGCGAGGCACGGACACAGGTCGTTGGTACCAGGCACGGTCCACTTTTGAGGCCGTGCCCCAGAGGCTGAGTCGCTCGCCAGTAGGCGAAGGCGCCGCCCGGGCGCGCGGGGGGAGGGCATGGCAGACGGCCTTTGGGGTGCCGGCCCCGGCGTCCCACTGTATCCCCTGTGCAGCACCGTCACCAACCGTCCGCAGCCATGCCCTCAATTTGGTTGCGCAGCACGTCATGCGGAGACCCTGTGCAGCACTGTCACCAAGACGTATTCCTGCCTGTAGCGAGGACATGGCGCCAGCAAGCTTCGGGCGTTCGCGGAGTGCCAGGAAGCCTGTCAGCGTGCTGATGGGTTATCCTACTGTCTGACACCCGCTGGTGCTCTCACGAGCCCGGGGGAAGCAGAGACTATCCACAACCTGGGGGGTGGGGAGACCGATAATAGCATGCCGCGGCCACAACAACGCAGGAGGCACTCGGGCGCGAAGCGCTCGAGCGAAAGTTATTGGCCTGGTTCACAACCAGGGTCACCAGGTTTCAGGCTCTGTCAGGAAGTTCAAACTAATGCCCTGCTCTGAGCCAAGATGAGGTAGGGCGGCAGTTGGGGACGTGCGACCTGCGCACCAGGCGTAGGGGCGCAGGGCTGTAAATAAGGTTTGGGGGTCAGGAGTCGGGAGTCGGGAGTCGGTTATTTACAGTCACCTAAGGTACCTGGGGTGGGGGGGTGGGGGGCGGGCGGTCTCAAACCCTACTCAATCCTGCGCGCATCCTGTAGTACTGTGGCTGCTTGGTGAGGCTAGCGCAGCAGATTCGACTTTGCTTCTCCGGGCTCTTAGCACAATGACACGTACTCCACGAACAACAATGCTCTAGGGCAAACAAACCGCGCACGGCCGGGGTTGAGCTGCTTGGCTCCGTGCTGGCGGCAAACAAGGGGCTGTAGGTAAGTCTACCATTCACAGGGGGCAGCCCACGAACAAAAGGGGAGAGGGGAAAGGGGTCGCAGCGGCACTCAGAGAGGCAGTGATAGACTCCTCGGGCGCCATAACGCTGACAAAAGGGGGTCAGGGGAAGGAATAACAGCAAACCCGCAAAAAGGGGGAGGCGGTCGAACCCAGGAGCCGACCTCTCCAACCATATTTACACAACATGATGGGTAACACACAATCTAACTTTCCTCGTCGTCATCGTCGTCGTCCTCCTCATCCTCCTCATCCTCCTCGAGCTCCTCCAGTTCCTCCAGCTCGTCCTCCTCCTCTTCCTCGTCCTCCTCAGGTTCCTCCGCGAAGATGTCGATCTCAGACTGACGAAGTCGCTTGGCGATGTCGTGGAGCGGCTCACTCTCATCTTCGGCCTTGCGCTTCCTCCCACCACCAGGTGCCCGCCGCTGTCTTTCAGCAAAGAATATGCGCATACCCCGGTGGATGAAATCCCGAGTGGCTTCCACATTATCGGGGTCGGGGCCGCAGCGCTTCACAAGCAGCTCGTCGCTCAGCTTCTCCACCCCTACTGTGCTGCGCTGGGCGGGTGTGCGGTTCCGGAGGATCCCGAAGTCCCCCTCGCATGCCGAGCTCGTCGGCGACGCCATGCAGAGTGCCCCGCGAATGGTACGGAGTGTGGGGAGGTAGTCGGGGCGGGAGCACAGCTCTTCCTGGCGTAGCTTCCAGAAGCTGGCAAAGGAGAGCTCTGCATCATCCCGAATCCGGCCCTCCTTGATGTACAGCCAGTGCTCCATAGCAGTCGATGTTGCCTCGGTGTTGTTCATGATGTAGTAGAGGCTTTCGAACTGCTCGTTTGCACTGCTGTCTGTGACACCGGTCGCGTATGCCACACCTGCCACGAGCGCTGCTGCATAGGAATGATCACAGAGGATGCTCTTTGGGTGCAGCCCTTTGACCAGCTCGCCATGGCATCCAGGCCGCCAGTTCTTCTTCATCTCCCCGAATGCGCGGAGTTGGAGTTGAGCCTCAAGCAGGTAGGGGATCACATTGGCACCCCGTTCTGCGCGGTACTGAGCGACAAGCTGGGGGCGCTTTGCAAGTTCAAAAAACTTGCTGAAATACTCAAGCGCCCGCTTGAACTTTGCGCCCTGCAGCCTTGTCGCGAGCGCCCGACGGGCCCTGGTGCGGGCTCCCTTCTGTGAAGCAGTCTTGTTTTTGGAAGATGCAGCACGGCTGTGAAGTTGGTCGTTTCGCAGATGAGTCACCCAGTGTTCGCGCATTTTTCCCGCCTTCCGCAACGAAGTACACCACTTTGCTTGCCAGCGGATCCGCCACGACCCGCATGGCTTGTACGCGCGCCCCCCTTTCTTCATGACAGCCCTTTTCAAGGTACGCCGCATCAGCCCCGATTGGCGAAAGATGGTCTGCACAGCACGCACCGTATCACTGACGTACTTGAAATCAGGGTCAGTTTTCAACGGCTTTTCCACACAGTTCTGGATGCGATGGCCGACATCCTTGATGTAGAGGGATGGTGCACCGACTGCCTCCTCGATGCGACCATGCAGCCCCGTCTTCTGCCCCGAGATCGCACTTCCATCGTCTGCGATGATGCCGCACAGATGCTGGATTTGAAGACCGTATTCATGAAGAAGAGATACTAACATGTCGAAGAGGGTTTTTCCACTCGCAGAGAGGTCCGCGTCATCACCGTCGGCCTGGTCCGCGTTCGCTGCTGCAGCTTCGATACTCACAAGCCCAAGACAGCGCTCTACAACACGGCAGTCGTCCGACACCCATCGCAGGCGGAACGTGTATGATTCTTCACCACCAACCTCGCTGCCATCGAGGAGCAAAAACAGCGGCATGCCCTCCTGAACTGTTCGTGACACAGACGCGATGGACTCCGCAACGACCATGTTCTTCCACACCTCTAACATCGCCGTGATGTGGGGGCGGTTGAGGTATTGGTTATTGGGAGGGAGTGGAACACCTTGAAGCCGCTCTGCTGCAAGCCCCGCAATGATCGACGCATGCGGCCGCCCCCCCCGGATGTCCACGTACAACCGGGAGTGCCAGGCGAAGAGGCCGTGACGGAGCTCGTCGTTCGTCACTTCCTCCTCTTGCAGCTCGGGCACCACAATCGGCGCTCTGTCACGGCCAGGCGGAGATGAAGCTGCAACGGTTTGCAGCACAGACACAAGCGCAAGCGCTGCTGTGACACACATGCGCGCGGCAGGCCGGCGGTTCAGCAAAGCCTCACACGTCAGGTGGAAGTCACTCGTCTGGTGAGCCACCCGCGACTTTCTCTCATCACCAGGAGTGCGGTATGGGACTCTCCCGTCGATGTAGAGCGTCTTGTTCTTCTGCTTCGGCTTCGCGATCAGCTTGCTGTCGACAGCAGTAACGCACACTCGGCAGTAGGCGTGGCCTTTCTTCTCGTAGAACGTCGGAGAGGGTGCCACCAGGACCGGGGCCTTCGGCCGAGCCCACGACAGAACAACCGGGGGGGGGGGGGGTGGGCGCTGCGGCATTCCTCAGCCGGATGGCAAAGAAATGGCCCACGGGCCCCGTGGAGGGGATGAACACCACCGTCACTAAAGGCAGCCTGTGCTCATTGAGCAACAGCTGTGCACTTTGCGGCCCTGTTTCACGCATAAATGTGAGGACCCTGACAGGTGTGACGTGCCTCAGGGACCCCGCCCACCGCTCCACCTCGGTGTTCTTGAGGGGCACTGCCTCCTCGCCGTTGCGCAGCACGGTCGTGCGTGCGGCCACCTCTGCCGTGGAGAGTCCCATGGAACCTCCAGCAGTCGCCCACCATTCGGTCAGGGCGGACCGACTCGGCGCTTGCGGGGTCTTCCCGCGTGCGAGGTGGTCCGCGAAGAAGCACGCGACGTACCCGCACGACAGCGCCATGTTGGATGTCCCAGCCAACCCCCCATTCGCCCGCAGCGCCCCAAACGCTGCGAGCACCTCACTCACGGCAGCAGTATTTGGCTGTGAGTCAAACACTACTGCCTCTACCTGAGGCATGTTGTGTGTCGCAACAGTTGCGTGTGACGCATCTGTGTGGAGTGTGTGTGGGTGTGCACGTGTGCGCTGTGGTATGCTCAACCACCTGAAGGGGGCGGGAACACAACTCTTCTTGGAAGCTGCCAGAATCTGGCAAAAGGGGCGGGAAAGGGGCGCCGTATTCACAGCAGTGGTTTGGCAATGAACTCACCCCAGTTCAGAGACCGGTAATGAAGAAGATGACTGGGAGGCACACACCATGCCCCACCCAGCGGGACCCCCCCACACCCCCACCCACCCATCGGGACCCCCCTCCTCGGGTGTTCCAAAAACCCTTTCTTTTGAATATTTGGAGTCTGTGCGGATCGCAGTGGGGTCATTTTGGCCATGGGGTGCCTAATACTGCACATTCCCTAAGGGAAGCAAGGCAACCCTCCCAACCCCAAAAAATCCGGCCCGAGTCGGGAGTCGGGAGTCGGCCTTATTTACACCCCTGTAGGGGCGTAGGGGGTGTCGGTGCGTGGCGTGCCTCCCTTGTGCTTGTGGGGAGGCTCTGGAGGAGTCAGGCGGCAGGTGGTCGCGGCCTGCGACCTGCGCACAAGGCGTAGGGGCGGACGCACAGATGGTGTCGGAGGCGTGTCTCCTTTGCAGGAGACCTGTTGCGGGCGAGATTGCGCAGAAGGAGCCATCTCAGATTCGTTTTGCTGTTATCATCCCCTCCCTCTCCCTGTTATGGGCAGCGTGATGCAGACCGTCTGCAGCCGGTACTTGCACCCGAGCAGGCACCTTGTGTGCATTACAAGTGATTCTGGACGCAATTCTTTCGGCCTCCAGCCGGCTGCGGTGTGGAATGATTTGATGATAAAATGTGGCTGGGTAAGCCGGATGGACGATCTGGGGGAAGTGCCCTTGGGGCGACATCAGACCTGTGTGCGTTGGCTAAGTGTGGAGTGGTGCTCTTTTGGTTTTGCTTCCTTTGTGTCCTCTCCCCCTTCATCTTTCCGGGTGCGGAGGTCGTTGCCGGGATACCCCCTCCCTGTGAGGGTCGCCCACTCTTGGCTCTTGTGAGGTGGTCCTGCCGACTCCCCCGGTATTCGGCTGCCCACAACTCTACAGTGCGCTGGACCCCGCCTGCGTGGCTCGAGACCACCAGCCAAAAATCTTAGAAATTTTCTTGAACCAAAGACCAAAAGCCCCTCGATACCCATGCACGCCTGCCCATGGACCACCACCCCTCCCCCACTCGCTTGGCCCTATATCCATTTAAAAACAACCCGTGCAGCCGAGCGAATCTTAAAGAGAGAAACGCAGCAATGCCAGTTGGGGTTCTGCGGAACATGAAATGAATAACCTCTGTGTGATCAGACAGTATCCAGATCAAAAAGCAACCATGCCTGTAACCCATGCACATACAACTGTTATTCCCCTCGCAACGGCGATGATGGTCGATGATGGTCGTCTGCCTTTCCGGGCGATTCCGGGAGATTCCGGATCACATTCCCATGCGCTGTTCAGATCGTTCTGAACAGCGCTTCGCCTTCGCCGATTCCGACGAGTTGAAGTCGCTGCCACCGCCGCCGTGTGCCTTCGCGCACTCGGCACGTCCAGCCACGATCCCTGTCCGCGCCCTCCCGACGGGCGGGGAGCATGGGGCCGTGCCATCAATGCTGTACCCGCCACCGAGCGAACTCCCATCACCCACTGTGACAGACACGGATCCACACTCCTGGTGCCAGGGAACATTCAAAATACGCGTACTCGACGTCCTTGTGTCTGTGAATGTTTGATGATCTGGACAAACAAAATAGGGGAACGAAAAAGGAATGTTTTGTTGACCGCTTCCACCACTCCTCTGCACAAATCTCACGACCGTGTGTTGTGTGTTTGTGTTGTCTGAAGTACAGAAGGTGTGGTGGAGCACGAAGAAATGGAAACCATGACAGAGGTAATGACGCCAGTCCTTCTCGTATCGTATTTCCTCCAATACACAGCTGCGCTGTGTTTTGGATGGTATAAATACGCGTACTCGACGTCCTTGTGTCTGTGAATGTTTGATGATCTGGACAAACAAAATAGGGGAACGAAAAAGGAATGTTTTGTTGACCGCTTCCACCCAGGACCCTCAGGGACGCGAAGCGCTTAAGGTGTAGGAAGGTAAGGGCACGGCTGTTGTGTCCACTAAACCTCGCGTAAGGGGGTCAGCTCGTTGTGCGTCCGTCGGCACCCAGGAACAGACGATGTGACAGGCTGCCGAATCTGCGCATGTGAACAGGTCACTTAAAATCTTGTTACCCAGGTAGTTCGAAGAGTGTCCTTGCGAGATGGAGAACACTGCTGGCAGATTGTCTACTCGCAGATGTAGGGTGGTATCCCGAACGAACAAGGTTGCCAGGCGCACCGCTTGGCACGCCGCGAACAGCTCCTTCACATAAATGTGAGTCTCGAGCTCGGCAGACGCGAAATCACCCTGTGCCACACGGTCAGGCTCGCCTTCCAAAATGCACCCCCACGCTGTGCTGGACGCATCGGACCAGACCTCCCTTGTTGTTGTAGGAGGCCGACCCCGCCATATATTGAGTGTGACTTGAGCGATCCGTGTGTGTGTGTCCGAAATCACTGACGGGGGCACCGACGTCTTTTCGTCCCAGGCGTCCTTGCTTGTCGCTGTCAGTGCTGCTATCCTGCGTATGTATGACAAGGCACTACGAAGGAAACACAGGGGCGCCCTTGTGACGTAGCTGTGCCACACCAAAGACCCGAAGACTGCATAGAACTCCCTCGGTGTGGCCCACCCTGACGATACTGCTGTCAGCTCCTTTCGTTGTAAGAATCGTTTGACCCACTTTGGCGACGACCGGAATCGATGCAGGGTGAGATCGAACTCGATGCCTAGGGCAGTAAATCGTTGTAGCGGTGTTCCGTACTCGTCGTCTTCGGTGTTGATGTCCGCGTTCACCCACTGGCAGCGCTCCATGAAGTTTGCGAAGTTGTTGAGCGCTTGTGTCTGGGTCTTTGCGGTGACGATGAAGTTGTCGATCCATGTGATGCCCTGTTCAGGCGGAAGCAGTACCCTTGCCGCACGGTGTGCGATGACTGGGGCGTGAGACCATCCCATACACATGCATCGAAGTCGGGTGCGCTCGAAAGGCCCTCTCGCTCCACCCGCATTGATCCCGAAGAACTTCCTGACGCCTGCCACCACCTCGAACTGGTAAAACCATGATCTACCATCTGCGAGGACCACCCAGTCGTTGTCGAGAATGTGCCGTATGAGGTCCTGTACCTTGGGGAGTCGCATTTCAGGGGGCCGCACCATGATTTCGTTGAGCTTTCGGGCGTCGACCACAAACCGTAGCCCGCCGCTACGTTTTTCAACTGTGAAGCCATGGAGGACCACTTGTTGTTCTTCTGACTCGACCTTCTCAAGCACTTTTACCTTTTCCAGATACGGGAGGTGGTCCGCGAGGTGTCGTGAGGTACCTCGAGAGAAACACCGGCTGTATACCAGGTCCCTCTTCTCGGGGTAGATGAGGTTTATAAACGCGTCCGTGTCCATGATGGGCTCGATCACTCCTGAGAGTTCAGACTGTACATCTAGTTGTCTTAGACGTGTGAGGTTGATGCGGTTCTTAGATATGAAGGCGATACGTTCGGCGTCCTTTGCAGTACGTGGCTCTGTGGGGGGGCGACGGGCTGTGACTACACCCCGGGACTGCCGACTCAGCACCCCCACCGACTCGTCGTACAGTGACATAATACCCGGCCCTGCGTCGTTCATGTCCTCGGGCTCGCCGAAGTCCGGATCCGGGTTGGGGAACGAAGCGTCCTGTTCCGAGGGTGCCCGAGACTCATCATCGTACTTTTGCTGGGGGGAGAGCCATTTTTCTGTGGGTCCAAACCGTTGTCGGGGAAAAAGTAGCCCGAAGAGCTGTGCGTCCGGCTGAGTGGTCACATCAGCGCCGCTGACACCTCTGCAGCTTCCCTCACCTTCGGGTTTTCGACATCTGGATGATACCGCATGAACGCTTCCATGCTGCGGTGGCGCGAGAGCAGACGAATCTTGTCCGTGGGAGTGTCGAGAATGCTGAGGTGGTGTACTGCCCCGCGCCTGATGGAGTGCGACGAAAGGTCCTCGTTGACCTTCCTCAGCGCCTGTGTGATAGAGCTGCTCGTGATGGTGGGAGGGATTATCCGGCTGCCTGGCGGCGTCTCGTCCAGGCGGGTGCGAAGAAGCGTGCTCGCACTGTTGGACAACCGAACCCCCGTGGCTTGCCCCAGCTGAAACAGATCGTTCTTTGATCGGATGTAACGAATCCTGATCGTGTTGCGGTCCAGCCAGGTGATGTCCTCCGCGTTGAGGCGCAGAACACAGGAGGCCCTCGCGATGCTCGCCCAGCAGAGTCGAATCGCTAGTGCCAACATGGGGTGGGGCGCGTCCCGCACTGCCGTGTCGATCTCGTCCTTCGCCGCAGGGCAGGCCTGCCTCGATGGGTGGAGCGCCCCCTCTTTCTTGAGGCCTCTGGTGAAGTCCCGAAGTCGGAAAGAGCCTGCGATATCCACGTTGTATCGGCGGCGGAGAGCCCCGACGAGGTTCGCAACGTACTGCAGCTGCGTGGACTTTCTGACCCCGTCGAGCGTCCGCTTCTTCTGGACCCACAGTACTGTGGCCTCGTCCCATGCCAGGTCTCCTTCCTCCGCCTCCCAGGCCTGCTTGAACTCCACCAAACGTCTGAGACAGCTGCGCTGGCTCTTCGTTGTTTGTGCCGCCAGCGCCGCGTCTATCGTCGCCTGGGATTCCTTTTTTACTTCCCGGCGCTGGTTCGGGGTCAGCCGGGGCTCGACCATGTTTGGCCGACCCCTGCCCCTCCTGTCCGCCGCTACCCTCACTGCCGGTCCCGCTTGGCAGGGGGTGGGGGAGGGTGCTTCCGGGCGTCGCTGCGCCCGCGAAAATCCTGCTGGCCCCTGTCGTAGTCCCTCTCGCGGCGGCGGTCGTTCCTGTCCCCGCTGGAGAACAAGCTGCGCCTGCGGTCCTTGGGGTGGTGCCCCTTCGTCTCCTTTTCGACCCTGGCAACCAGCTCGCGCAGCAGCCGCTCCATGACGTGTGGCGTGAAATCCGACACGGCATAGCTTTTCGCGCGGGCCACATATTCCCGGCGGTAGTGAGGGCCTGCCCCCTCCTTCCCCAGTTGGGTAATGCCGGTCAGCTCTACCACTGCGTCGTGTAGGATCTTCAGGGCAGCCGGCCGGGGCGGTGTATCACCGAAAAGCTCCAGCGTGTCTGTGACCAGGCCCAGAAGTCTCTTCGTCTCCACCTGCCATTCCTTTGCATTCTGCATGTTGATGGGCAGAGCATGCTCCCGGAAGGCTTTCCCGCACTCAACGCGCACCAACGCCCGGGTGTTTGGCTCCGTGAGGGGGCCCCACGTCGACACAGCGTGTACACAGAAGTCTCCGGGGAGCGTCATGCGTAGGCCGGCGACCTCCTTCTCCAGCGCCTCTACCCTCTTGCGTAGGGCACGGTTCGACACGCGCGACTTGCGCAGCTCCGTGACGACCTGCTTTCCCCACCCGGGCAAATCGTCGAAAGGGTCCCGTGGGGCCCCCGGCTCCGCGGGGCGCTGCTCTGGCTCCGAGGAGTCCTCCGAGAGGGGGTCCTCCTCGGGCTGGAGGTCCGGGTCGTGGTGGTCGGGGGCCGGCGCTGCAGGCTCGGCCGGGCGGCCCTGCCCCCAAGAGCACACCGGGCACCTCCACTGGGGGTCCCCCGCGAAGCGGAGGGCGTCAGGCACAACCCCGGCTGGCAGGTGCTCGCGGATGCAAGACTTCGTGGTCCGTCCCCCGCAAGTACCACAGGCGAGACCCCGGTTGCTGTGTTGAACCCCGCAAGTGGGGAACACGCACTCCTCGCGGGCGGGCGCGGGGGAGAGGGTAGCCTTCAGGAAGTGGACATGGTCCCAGTCCGCGTCCTTAGGATCCAAGGGAAACATGACCCCGGGAGGGAGGATGGCTGAGGTGCCGTGTAACTGCAACCTGTTGTGAGGCACGCACCGCGACCCAAGGCCGACTCTAGCGCCCGCGAGTGATCTCCTGCCGTGTAATTTGCTGCTGTGTAACTCCAAACCTGCTCGTCGCTCGCACCGCGGCTCAAGGCCGACTCCACGCGAACAATCTGCTGCTGTGTAACTCCAAACCTGCTCGCACCGCGGCTCAGGGCCGACTTTACCGCGACGCCGTTCGCCGCTGTGTAACTCCAAAAACTGTTCGCACCGCGGCTCAGGGCCGACTTTACCGCGACGCCGTTCGTCGCTGTGTAACTCCAAAAACTGCTCGTACCGCGGCTCAGGGCCGACTTTACCGCGACGCCGTTCGCCGCTGTGTAACTCCAAAAACTGCTCGCACCGCGGCTCAGGGCCGACTTTACCGCGACGCCGTTCGCCGCTGTGTAACTCCAAAAACTGTTCGCACCGCGGCTCAGGGCCGACTTTACCGCGACGCCGTTCGCCGCTGTGTAACTCCAAAAACTGCTCGCACCGCGGCTCAGGGCCGACTTTACCGCGACGCCGTTCGCCGCTGTGTAAACTCCAAAAACTGCTCGCACCGCGGCTCAGGGCCGACTTTACCGCGACGCCGTTCGCCGCTGTGTAAACTCCAAAAACTGCTCGCACCGCGGCTCAGGGCCGACTTTACCGCGACGCCGTTCGCCGCTGTGTAACTCCAAAAACTGTTCGCACCGCGGCTCAGGGCCGACTTTACCGCGACGCCGTTCGCCGCTGTGTAAACTCCAAAAACTGCTCGCACCGCGGCTCAGGGCCGACTTTACCGCGACGCCGTTCGCCGCTGTGTAAACTCTAAAAAGTGCTCGCACCGCGGCTCAGGGCCGACTTTACCGCAACGCAGTTCGCCGCTGTGTAACCCCAAAACTGCTCGCACCGCGGCTCAGGGCCGACTTCGCACCCTGGGTCAGGGCCGAACTGCCCACGTGTAATTTGCTGCTGTGTACTCCCCCTTGTTGCGTGTCACGCGCCGCGGCTCAGGGCCGACTTTTGCTCACGCGAGTGCTTGGCTGCCGTGTAACTCCAAACCTGTTCGTGGCTCGCTCCGCGGCTCAGGGCCGACTGCAACGCCCGCGTCTAAACTCTGACGCCCGAGTGTAATTTGCTGCTGTGTCCTCCGACTTGTTGCGTGTCTCGCACCGCGGCTCAGGGCCGACTTCAGCGCACGCAAGAATTCGCTGCCGTGTGCACCCAACCTGTTCGTGGCTCGCACCGCGGCGCAAGGCCGACTTCAACGCCCGCGTCTAAGCTTTGGCGCCCGCGTGTAATTTGCTGCTGTGTACTCTCCCAGCTTGTAGTGTGGCTCGGGCCGCGCGGCTCAGGGCCGACTGTGGCTCACGCGGGTGATTTGGTTTTCTGTGTAACTCCAGCAATGAAGTACAGAAAAAGGAATGTTTTGTTGACCGCTTCCACCACTCCTCTGCACAAATCTCACGACCGTGTGTTGTGTGTTTGTGTTGTCTGAAGTACAGAAGGTGTGGTGGAGCACGAAGAAATGGAAACCATGACAGAGGTAATGACGCCAGTCCTTCTCGTATCGTATTTCCTCCAATACACAGCTGCGCTGTGTTTTGGATGGTATGAAAAATATCAGACGTGTAACCTTTTGTAGTCGGATGATGTGGAGGGTGCAAAGTGAAATAATTGATCGGGAAACAGGTGGCAATGCTGTTGGCACGAAGGAGGGGTGGGGGTTGCGGGCTAACTACCGGTGCTGCACCGCTTCTCCCTCTCCCGGAGGTGGGGTGGGTTTGGTGCTGACGCCACACACACAAAGCTGGCATGCCGCGTTGTCATCCACAGAGATATACACCGCCATCGCATTGCTTTGAACGACTTTGAAGGGGTTGTTGGGGGCGGGCAGTGCAACCACCACTGCCACCACCACACCTCCCTCCAGAGCAGCATTCGTTGCAAGACACAATATGCGCATGCGGCGGTTCGAAATATCACAGAGACTCGTCACACATGAGTACAGAAATGCTACACACCCACAGACTGTCCCTGTTGATGCACCCGACAATACAATACCGTTCAGCGAACGCAGCCAGCAGGAGACCTACCAGTATAGCCTATCCTTCACAACAGGCCCGCATCCCGCGGCACGGGAGAGCCGAGTGCAGCCGTATCGGAAAAAGTCTACTATGGCTTTGGGCAGCCACAGACAACATGCGCAACGAGGCACTTCACGCCTGACGCCCTCCCCCGCTTTCTGCGCACAGTAGCAAACATACAAGTCTACTGATTGCTAGGGGCCTTGCTAGGGACACTCTGGGGGTCTTCGCTGGTCGACAAACTTCGACAAACTTCGTCAGTTTTCACCTATTTCAACAGGAAATTCACCAAAATGCACTGACGACCACCCTGTAGCGAAGACCCCCTCTGCTGCAGATTCTGTTCCGATGCGTTGACGCTTTCGCACACGCTTGAATCCTCGCCCCTCCCCCCCCCCCCCCATTCATTAAGGGGGCACTGCGGATCACGGCAGGAGAGCCTGTAGGCGACACCAGCACTGTTTCAATTTTCGTCGCGAAATGCTATATAATCCTGGATCCCGATCGTGGGTCAATCGCACCCTGTCCAGCAACTGTATGGAACAGATTCGGACGAGCTCCTTTTTTGTTGGGCGCAAACAAAACAAAAGGGCTGTTGGCAATGCACGTATGGGCAAACCCCTCCCCCTCCCCCCGTACACGCGCAGGTGCGCACAATCAACATAATATCATCACACGCGTGGATCACTAGCATGCAACAGCAAGCATGGAGGGTTCGAGAGATGTCGAGCCATCCCCTCCCGCTGGCATGTTCCTGCTGTGACCACATGCTGGGTGCATGTCGCTCTGTGTCACACTGTGTGCCAAGCACACACACACACACACGTGAATCTTTTTATGCTACCGAGCACTTGCTCTTGATGTGATCTCCACTGTGCAACACTGTGTGTCAATCGCACATACACACACGGCTCTGGTTAGCGCACCTTTTTTCTCTCACTTTTCTGCGTTTCTGAGCGAAGGCCCCTTTGTTGTTGAGGAGGCTAGAGTCGCCTCCATCAGCTCTGCATGAATCACGGCCCAGGCCTGTGTGTGTAGCCCAGCTTTGAGGCAGGAGAACCCCTTCTGCCTGGGTCATACCCCGCTTTTGGAGTGTGGGTGTGCGTTTTCTTTATAGAAAGGAGATAGAGGGAAAAGACGGGGCTGTACGTACCTAGAACCGGATGTGACGTAAACTATCCTGAAGGGGAAATGGGGGGATGGGGACAGGGTGGGGGAATGGGTAATACAGAAATGGCAGGAAATGTATGCGGTTTTGTTTACCCAAATGGAGGCCGTTCGCTCTGTGTGGTGGTGTGCCAAGCTGTGTCGCGCTGCCACGCAATTCTTTTTTGTGGGGTGCAGTTCGGCTTGTCTTTTCTGGGTTCGATGGCGAAGGACCCCAATACAGAGTGTACGCTCAGGAAGATCAGCACGTTAAACAGCAGGCTGTGTCTGGAGAATATACCTCATGAGAGAGGTTTGCACAGGCTGTGTCGTGTCAGGAGGAATGACTTCCATCGCCGGAACCCTTGCAAAATCGTACCACCTTCCGCTCGAAGTTAGAAACACCACGTCCAGAAAAACGTGTAAAAAGAAAGGGGATCGAGCTGCTGTTTGCTTGTGCGCAAAGATGAAATCAATCTCGAAACTGATTTTCATGAAGAGTGCACACTTCGTGTCGCAAGGCGGTGAAGGCCCTGTGGGGTGGCATGTTGGTGTTCACCTTCAAGCTTCAGCGTGCGATCTCATTAGTTGCTTCACGACATCCACTTCGATTTGCCACGCGTGGTAGTAAAGATACAACTGCAGATCGTAAGCAGAATCATACAGGAATTTTCATAAAGAACGAAAGAAAGCCAACGAGATAAAAGGTATCATTGATCGCATGAAACGCGCAGAAGGTATCACCATTCTTGTTTCTGCACTTCCGTTTTCCCTTCTTGCGCTCACCCCTGGCGGACAGTATTGCTACAGCAGATCCGCTCTGGCCTCTCAGGCCGTTCGGCGGATGTGCCAAAACCCAAGTCGCACCTCGCTCTGTCAAGGCTACCTCGAACCCAGAAATCTTAGGCAGATATTGGACCTGGGCAGGCTGCTGTCCCCTGGCCCCACCACACCACCACCACCACCCAACCAAAGCTTCTTTTTGAAGTTGACACACACCACGCCACCGCCCCCTCACCCCCCCACCCCCCGACTCGAGCCCCATGCCACAGATGATTTAACATGTGCGGGTATCGCACAGTGGAGGTCGTATCGAGAGCAGGGGTGTGCGCGTGTGTGTGTGCTCTTGGTGATGTTCTGCACTGCCTGGGCCTCAGGGCCTAAACACGGGGGGGGGGTCCCAGGGACCACAAAAAGAGATTCACGTGCACACGTACATGTGTGGGCGGAGGGAGGGTGGGGGGGTAACTGTCGAAAATGAAGAAAAGACAAAGTCACCCGACACCCCTCCAGCAACGCGAGTCCTTTTGAACGATTTGAACGATTTTTGGCCGTGTTCGCAGCGTGTTCCCAGCCTTTTTTGTAGTCACGACACCGTGTGTGTGTGTGTGTGAGGGATGTGTGTGCTATGGCAAGAACATAAATCAAAGGCAGAACAATCATTCGAGGTGGGGTGGGGATTCCTCCAGCAAATACAAAACACGGGATGCCGGAACGCTAACACAACTGGATGATCCGGCCACCCACACCTTTGCTTTGCCGCTGCACTCCAGAGATTCCCACGAGAATTCCTCAAATTCTGAAAAATTAGACACCGCAATGGCACCTGCCGTCCGGCTGTGGGACCCGCCGTAATTGACCATGTCGTAATTGCGGGGTGGTGGTTGTGCGGGGTGGTGATGTGCGGGCATCATTTCGTGAAGGACGAAAAGACAAAGTAAAGGGATATAACGAGATGGATTTGCCGCCAATCGCACGGGAACACAGAAGAACCTGCCCCCGGAAGTGTGGTGTGCGAATTGGCAGGGCACGAGAGCTGTGTGACTGTGCCTGTGTGTGCGACCGCAATAACCTCATCACTGCACAACAGCCTGTTGCATATGCACCTGACAAATCCCTTCGTCAGAAGAGTGCATGCCCGTATGAACAGAGAGAGAGAGAGGGGGGGGGGGGGTTTCCTCAGAAGACTCTGAATTCAACAAAAAAAAATCATTCGACTGGTGCCCCTGATTTACCCCCTTTTCACTACGCACAAACTACGCAATCTGGGGGGGGGGTCTCGCTTTTTGGTCCCCCCCCCAGTTTTTTTTGGTCCCCCTTTCTGTGTGGCTACTGAGACAGGACTGGAGGCACTGCGCTGACCGAGAAAAAAAAATATTGCCAGAACTCACTATGTACCGTCCGAAAGAACAGGGGAAACACCTGGGCAAGGTTGCCCCATGCCCAGAAACACCTGGGAAGGAAGTGAGCTCCAGGAGCCGCGTAGTACCCCCTACACACTTCTACGAAACAACAGCTGCAGAGATGGTCCGGATGCCCCGAAAAAAAACCTACACACACACTCCATCATCCACACTGCACCTAGGAACAACAATGTCTGGGGAAGAGGAACAGCTCTTCACCATCGTTGCCTCTGTTGAGGGGTTGAGATGCCTCGCGGGGACCATCGCAGGATGTGTCACCCACGAGAAGCTGCTGGCGCTGCTTGAGGAGGTGGGGCTGCAACCGGAGGGTGACTGTCTCGAGGTGCATCTGCTGAAGGGTGGTGACGTTAATTCATTGGAGATGCGGCCTCTCCCAGAAGGCCTGTGGCAGAACGCGCTCCCGGGCTCGGCGCTGTTCCTTCCGGCGAAGGCAGAGACAGTGCCAGCATCCCGCCTGGACGTGCGCGACTGGGTCGACACCGCCATGCAGTGCCACACCCCTGTCTCTAACATCCACACCCTCATCACCAAGTTCAAGGGCGAGACGGTGACCCGCCATGCGGTGGAGATGTCGTGGCAGCAGTCGCTACTGCTACGGGATGTGTTGTTTTTACGGGAGACGCAGGGCATCCGGGAGAACGGCGAACTTGTGTTAATTCACGACCTCACACCAGTGTTTGCGGACCCGTCAAACACTACCAAGCTTGGGCACTTTACGGTGCAGTACAGGGTGAACGGGATCCTCCGCTACCACGTGCTCGCCACATATCTGACGCTGTCATCTGATGGACCCACTACCAGAGTTGACCTGGCCGTCGCCTTTAAACGGTTTTCGGACCTGGCCTCTTCAGGCCAGTTCTCCGTCCTCGGCAAGGATGACGTGGGGTTGTCCGAGGAGTCGTTCTCGGCTTTCTTTCTGGACCGCGGTGCCAGTCTGAAACCCGAGCTGCAGAGCGTTGTCGTTGTGTTCGAGCCCCACCACCGCCTGCATCTGGCCTTCCGGCGAGTCATTGAGCCTGACTTGCCCTTCATGACTCTGATGTGCTATGCTGCCAACTACTGTGCCGCAGCACCAGAGTTCGCCGCCTACCTCCACAGCACGGTAGGCATCACCATCAGCAGCTTCCTGTGGCAGCGGGCCACAAACGGCCGCTTCCTCAGTGGTGCAGCTGCCTGCTTCTCGCTGTCGGCTCGCTGCGGGGAGCTCACCGTCGCTGAGCACCTGCACACCTTCTTCTCGATGACGACGACGGAATCGTCGACAAAGAAGGTGGCAGTGAAAAACTGCCTTGCTGATCGCAGCGCCATCGACAAAGTGTGCCTCTACGGGAAGCTTTTCAGCAAGGTCTTGTACCCTCTGCTGACCACCATCGCAGACTCAGGGAGTTTCACCACCGACCCCAAATCGTTGGGATGGCTGCAGATGTACTGGCGCTCGGGGGCCTTCGACCTCTTCTCTGCGGCCAGGAGTGAAGCGACGCTGGAGGCGTGCAGCTCTGACGGGGACCTGACCGTCTTCCAGAGCGCCACTTCATGCAGGATGGTGACGGTAGGGCGGCTGCGCTTCCACACCTCGCCGCAGTGTCCCTCCCTCGACATCCGGGAAGTCAGCGATAGTGACCTGGACGGCGTCCGGCCGGATGACTTAGTGCAGCACGGCCTCGATGCCTACTTTGGGAAGCAAGGCATCCCAACCGAAAGCCGGCTCATGCCCGTAGTGTCCTTCGACAGCGGCGTGGAGTTCTTCCGCACCGCCCTGGTCATTATCGGGACGAGCATGCTGGTGGAAGCGGTGAGGTTCGGGGCAGCCAGCGAGGAGACACGCGCGGTGCAGCCGTCGGTGTCGTTTGGCCCGGCCCTCTTGGAAGGGATGTGCGGGAGGTCTAAGCGTGTCATCGAAGTGGCTGGACACTCATCCGTTCGTGACGACTTTGTCCGTGCTCACTGCTGTATTCCTGAGCATTTCTCTGATACTGATTTGAAAACTCTGCATGCTGAGGTTGGTGAGCCGAAACTCACTACGATAGTGCGTTCCCGTATTCCGGAGACTACGAAGGAGCGCAAGCTTCGGATTGGGAAGCGGAAACTTGAAGACTTGAAATCAGCATTCGAAAAAGAGGAATCAAGGAAGGAAAAGCGAATTGCAAGAGAGACTGCCCTCAATGACATTGTCCTCCGTTTTGATTATTCCGATAGCTTCACAAACTCGGAACTGATTAATCAAGCTCAAAAGCGTGGCAAGCGAGGTGTACAGAATGCCTCGAAATCACGGTTGATGCAAATCCTTCGTGAATTTGATAAAGCCCGCACAAAAGAAGAGCTGCAGGAGATTTGTGCCGAACGTGGGATTGAACGAAACGTTCAAAATGACCGCGTGGACTGGCTGCTGGCAGCTCTCAAGAAGCAGGATAAAAAGGATCATGCGTGATAAAATGAAAGGGCTGCTGCTACTCTTCACCCCCCCCCCCCACCCCCCGCTTTGATTTCGTTGCTGGATCAATGCAGTGCCTTCAATCACACACTTCGCCCACTCCAGGAGAATATTATACAAGGCCCAATGCAGTGCGTAACGGTGAAGTACAGCCTGCGGTATCGCGAGAAGGAGTTCGGCAGCTTTGCCGAGCCGTTGCTCGTGACGAGTGTCGACACGTTCGACACCGTGTGGAAGGCGTTTGAGACACGCCTTCCTCCCAAACAGGGTCGCAAAAAATCCGAGAGTGAGCGGGACTACAAGAGGCGCGTCCGAGCGATCTGGAGAGCGCACTCCTTTCTCTGTGGCAAGGACGCAGTCGTGGTTGGGTCGGTGCAGTTCGAACACGGGGAGAACACCTTGGAGATTGCAAGTGATGATACGCTCACAGCCTTCAGGGCGATGCAAGGTGCCACCCTGAAGGTGGCCCTCGACATTAAGGCGAGCGTCGACCGAGGGGTCGACGAAAAGCTGAAGAAGGCGCTGCTGGCACGGGACCCCGCGGGGTATACGGAGGTCACCGCCACACAGGCAACCTCCGCTGACAACGTCCAGGAGACGTTATCAGAGGGGATCACAACGGCACTAGAGATCTGTGTCACGGGATCCAGGCGCCCACTCTCCCTCGACGGTCTGGGGATTGTTGTTGGGCATGGTGTCGTTACCTGCAGCTGCAAGAAAAAGATTCCGAGCCACGTCGGAAAATTGAGCAGTACCGATGCATTTCTACGCCACGCAACGAGCTGCAAGACACTGAAGAAGAAGCTGGATCATCCCGACGAGCTGAAGCAGGCACCGCGCCAAAGGGCACCCCGAAAGACAGCTGCAAAGCCGGCGTCGAAACCCGCACCGAAGGCTGCCAGCGCTGCAGCACCTGAAGAACCTGCAGCACCTGCAGCACCTGAAGCGCCTGCACCCGCACTGACCCCGGAACAGCAAGAACTCCTTGAGTTTGGGAACCCGGCAAAGAGACAGAGAACTGGCTGAGGCCGGAAAAGGGGACCAAAAAATGAGACCCCCCCCCCCCCCTTTTCACTACGCACAAACTACGCAATATGGGGTCGTCAGGGGCACCAGTCGACCCTAACAAATTTGGCACCCCACCGACGCGAAGGCCTCAAAAGAACAGTGAACTGTAACCATACGGACTCCACACGGCACCACACGGAATCTGGCGAAGTTCTCTTCTTTCTGTCAGCCCTGCATGGCAGTGGTGCTCAAATCGAGCCCTGAACACATCGCAGCCCAATCCGAATCATACCCAGTGTGTTGTGAATCACGCTGGCTCTAGGGTTTTATTTGGCAGTTGGGGCGTGGGGCGTGTGGGGGTGAGTTCGTTCTAAAGTGCAGAAGTGAGCCTGCTCTCACAAAAAAAAACAGTTTACAAACTCACACCAGTGGTCGCGCTAACTTCACTCCCTACTCCCGGCATTTTCGACGCTTTTTTGAGGTACGTTTTTTATTTGCAAACAGGGATTTGTCCACAACTTGAAAAGTTTTGGTACCCCAATTCAGTATGAAAAAAGTGCACCAAAAAAATGAAAGTGACCCCATGGCGTTTCGCACGGATCTCAAATATTCAAAAGAAGGCAGAGACGGGGAGAGAAAAAAATGGGCCCCGCGGGGCGGGGGTGGGTGGTGGGGGTGGGTGAGTGGCCTTGATGGCTGCTGCTCTTCACGCCCTGAGGTTCGCCGTTCCCAAACTTCCACAAGCATCGCTTTGCATGAAACTCTCAGCACCCCTTTTGCCTTCCCTACCGAGTGACTGCTTCCCGCGCAGCACTGGGCTCCGACCTGATGTGGGAGTGATCCACACGAGTTCAGCTCGGAACAGATGTTCACTACCGTGGCCTCCGGCGGCTGGGGGGCTCCGCCCCCTGTATCACTCGGCTGCAGCGCGTGCCTGTCTTGTAGCCAAGTCCTTTGGGTTCACATCAGCGAATGGGACCCAGGCCACTCTCAGTAGCCTCAGGAGGACGCATCCAACTCACACAGAATCTGTACGCCCGCAACTCCCACGCGCTCCCACTACGGCGCAAGGAACAGATACTCACTACCGTGGCCTCCGGCGGCTGGGGGGCTCCGCCCCCCAGACCCCCCTGTATAGCGTGTGCAGCACTACAGCGTGTGCACGAGGTTTCACATACAACATGCTTCGTGGGGTCCCCACGTCCAGTGCTGGCATCAGTGTCTTGAACAGGCTACACCCTCGCCGTATCAGGGGTGGCACTCAAGCTGGCACATGTTTGCCTACTTGGTGGCGTTGTTGGCAGTTGAGCTGAGTGGGGAACTCCCGTCCCTGCTTTCCGAGCAGGTGCCTGACCCCTAGCCCGGGTTGTTACTGATCACATGCTGTAGAGACAACCAGGACGGAAAATTTGAGTGTCTTCAAACAAGCTCATTTTTTCAAAATGACCCCACTACGATCCGGGCGAGGCTCGGAAATGCAACGAAACGCGGTTTCCCCGCCCAAAAACGAGCCCCTTTTTCAGGTACGTTTTTTCGCTCCCGATTTCCAAATTTTGGGAGATTTTTCCAATATTTAGCGCGACCACTGACTCACACTCTGCCGCAGGGTGAATGGGGACCCGTTCAGTTTAACGCTTTATTCGCCCCGCGCCAAGCAAGCTTGCTAGGGCAAAGCTGTGTGATGCAAATCAGTGTCAGGCGGAAGACACACACACGCATACACATGCGGTAATATTTCTTCTGGATATTTTCTCTGGAAGAACAGCCCGATTTTCAAACTAAAAAGACTCGTGGCAGCGTTCGGTATCCTGCACGCAATGCACTCGGGAGGCACCGTTCGTACAAACAAAGAACGCAACTCCAAGTTTTGAAGTTTGGTCGCACTGAGCAAACTCTCTGCCACTACCTACACTGGCAATGGCCATCCTGTAAAAAGAAATGCAAAAAAAATTGGCACGGCAGTGAAATGGGACACCATCAGCTGCTACCCTGCCATCTTGCTGCCCTCGCAACGCAATGGCCGCATCTATAACTAACCGAGATGCGCACCTGCAACAGATTGCAAGCACACACAGCCACCCCACCCCACCCCCCTCCCACCTCAGTAATAGGCTGCGAGAGCACTGCGGAATTCATCAAACACCTTCTGGGGCCCGGTGTGCATCTTGAATATCGCGACAACCTTCTTACACTCCCTCTCCGCCGCAAAATCCACGGCGTAGGTGAGCTGTGACGAGAGAAGAGGCACATAGATAGACGCACAGGGCGGCGGGGGGTAACACGGAAACACGGCACGCCTCACTCACCACCCCCACACCCCCACCCCACATACCAGGCCAGCGTTGTCCCTCGGCGTGAGATACCCCGAGATGCGGTGTCGCCGCGGGAGCGACCCCTTCGCCTGCGAATAGCGCATGAGGAGGGGGTGCGTGTCGAGCTCAAGGAGCACGTCGTAGACATGCCGTGCCGCACGCTCCACAACCGCCTCGTCTGCATCGCCTGTGATAGCCTGTGGCGCTGGGCGCCCGGACATGGTCGCCCCATTTGTATCCGTCACCACCAGCTTGAAGGAGGTGTCGGGCAGCGATTGCGGCGAGCTTGCCCCCTCGAGCTCATTGGGGTCGGCATGCGCCACCCTGTCCCGCGGCGACGACGGGAAAGCGGAGCTCTGTGCGGTGGAGCCGTTCGGACCCGACGAGTCGAGGTTGGAGGACTCGTTGAACCCCGGCTGGTTCTGCGTCGACGAGAAGGTGGGGCTGCCGACGGGGCTGCTGGACCCGCTGAACACGTTGCTTATCGCCTTCGAGAGGGACGGGGAGAACGGCGAGGGGTCCTGCGACGGCGACTCGGCAGCCTGGTGCGTCGAAAGCACCTGCCACTCGAAGGAGCGGAGCAGGTCACACAGGTTGTATGTGATGGCCTTGCACATTGCGGCGAACGGTGTCGCCTCCCCGCGCTCCAGCCGCAGCGTCACGGCGACAAGCTGCGGTGGGACCGCCTGGAGCTCCGTGGTGAAGGTGAGGAGCCCTGAGCACACGTTGAGGTAGGAGAAGAGGCGGAGGCGTCCGGGGCCCGAGCCTGGGGCGTGGCGGCGCTCCTGCACCTTGCAGGACATGTTCTTCAGCAGGGCGACGATGCGGCAGAAGACGTCGTGCATTGTGGTGTCGGCCACCGTGAGCAGCAGCTTCACGTCCTGAGCCTTTCCGACGAGGGCGTCGACACCGCCCTCCTGCAGCCCGGCAATGAGAGAGAAGGCGTTCCCCGACACCTTGTGCATCTCGATCAGCTGGATGCTGCCCTCGATCTCTTCAAAGGTCAGCTCGCTGCGGAGGTTTGGGTTCTGTGGGTGATGGGGGTGGTGTGTGATGTGTGTTTCCAAGGGCGCAAATATTAAGGGGTGGAGCAACACTGCACAACGGTATATTTTCAATCACTCGGTTCGAACAACAACACCAGGCCGAAGCGGAGCGCTGATACGTTCAGTAGAGTTGGCTCTTCGATACTATGGGCGTCTTCGTCAGTGTTCACCTAGTTTCCTTAGGAAATGCACCAAAATGCACTGACGATCACCCCGTAGCGAAGACCCCCTATAATCATAATACCCCTCCCCTACCCCGACCCACCCATCTCATTTCTGCATTTCAACCCCCTTCACGCAGCCTTCATACCACAGGCTTCTTCACTTTCGAGGTATCCCAGCCTTCGAGGAACCACGCATGCGACATGATGCCCTTGACGGAGAGCCTCGCCTGCGGGTCCATCTCCATCATGCCTGAGATCAGCCGGTCGCAGTCACGGCTGAGGTGCCGTGGGATGATGAAGAACCCTTCCTTCACCTTCTTGAGAGTCGCCTCAGCGTCCTTCGCCTCGAAGGGGCGCGTGCCTGTCACCATGGTGTAGAGGATTGTGCCACATGAGTACACATCGGCTTTGAACCCGTCGTACCGCATCTCTTGCGCCACCTCCGGTGCGCAGTAGTCAGGCGAGCCGACGATGGTGGTGAGGAGCTGGAAGGAACCTGCGGATGAGTCAGTTGGCACAAAGTTGGACAACCCGAAGTCCGCTATTTTAAGAACCCGGGATCCGGTCACCAAAAGGTTCTCAGGCTTCAGGTCACGGTGGACGATGCCGAGAGAGTGCATATAAGATACTGCGTCCATCATCTGGTGGAAGTAGTGGCGGGCTTCGCTTTCCAAAAGCTTCCGTGTCTTCGCGATGACCTCCAGGAGCTCACAGCCTTTGACGAGCTCGAGGACAAGGTGGAGCTTGTCGCCGAGCTGCAAGACCTCATACAGCTTGACGATGTGTGGATGGTCCAGCTTCTTCATCACCGCCACCTCACGTTTGATCCATTCATTCCGATCCTTCGGGCGGTACTTCTTGGCGTCGAGGATTTTGATGGCCACCTCCCGTTTGGTGGTGCCATGCACGGCACGCTTCACCTTAGAGTACGCCCCTGTCCCTAGGGTTTCGTGAAGCGCATAGTCGCCGACCTTCTTCCCCATCACAGCGGGCCCGCCTGCCCAGGGGGGGTGGGGACCGGTGGGACGGCCAACCCAGGCTAGGCGCGAGACACGGGCGCTGTTAAAAAAACGCCCTCGCTACCCCCCCCCTCCCCTCCCCTCCGCTCCCCCACACCGCCGCACCACTGCCGGTGCCGGTTGTCGTGTGCAGCCAGAGATGAGCGGGGTGGTGGTGGTGGTGGCGCGTGGAGGGGGTACCGCCCTGTTGGTGCGATCCCTCTGTCAGGCAGAGTGTCCTGCCAGACGGCGTTGTGTATGCTCCTGTGTGCCGGGGCAGGGGTGGAATGAGTGCAGTGGCTGTCGTCTCAAGAGCAGGGGGGTGCGTGTGGCGGTCGGTGTGTTGCAGCATTTGCAGGTCGGGGTGGTGGGGGTGTGTGGTGGGGGTGGCAGCCCCTTCAGGTGATATATTTCCGCTCACCCCACAGTAGGGTGACACTAACATTCCTCACGCGGGCACATCTTTTTTTTAGCACACACGCACAGCGGCCAGATCACTCCTGGATATCCGGCAGTGATCCGGGCATGCAGGCAAATACAGGGAGGCTGTCAGCAGGGTTTTCGCTAGCACCGGGGGGGTCAGGCGGTAAAAATATCGGTGCGGTGCTCTTCGAACCGAAAATCAGAGGGGGGGGAAAAAAACTTTCCGCGGTGGTGCTTTGCACCGAAAAATCCCCACCCCATCGGGAGCGCACCACGCGAACACACGTTCCGCTCTTTGCTGTAGTGTAGGTGTACTGATGGTTCACCGCAGCGCGGTGTACCATCGGTGTACCTACACGAGTGTACGGGCACTGGGTGCCACTGACCCCCGATTCGAATGGTTTCGGGGTCGTTTTGTCCAACGACGCCCCTTTCTCGACATGTTGCCGTCGCATCCACGCAAGGTGGTGGCGATCTCGTAGACAGGCACACGGCACAGGGGGGTCTGGGGGGCGGAGCCCCCCAGCCGCCGGAGGCCACGGTAGTGAACATCTGTTCATTGCAGTCTCGGGCAGTCGGGATTCCCTCGGGTTTGTGATGCTCGTAAGTAGGCTTCGCTGTTTCGCAGCCCGACCAGCAGGAGATCACCGGTCCCTGGGTGACACCAAAAAAAATCGGGGGAAAAAAAAACAAAAACGGTGCTAAGCACCGCTCCCAAGGGCGGTGCTTTGCACATTCCGAAAAACCGAAAAAACCCCAGAAAAAAAACAATTGGTGCAAAGCACCGGTTTTCGGTGCTAGCGAAACCCCTGGCTGTCAGGGCACTGCTGCTGTGCAGCACGGCGGACTCAGCAGGTGCTGCAGCACGGTTTTCACAAGAATAACGACACACCACACGGTATCAAGAGATTGCTGTTGCTTTGATTCGATGACAAAGATGAAATAAGCACACACCCAGTTGCTGGGCAGAGGAGGAAGGTCTCCAACCAACCGCCTAAATGGGACCAGTTTTGACCACCTCCTGTGGCCAGACCTGGCGTGCGCATATTAAACAATTTGAACGAGGTTTGGCCCTGCCCTTAGCAGCACATTTTTGCCAGAAGGCGGCGCGCTTCTCCAAGGCACAGGCCCAGGTGACGGGGGGATGATGGACACAGGCACAGTGATGTCCTGGGCGAAATGCTATACTTTGACAGCACACCCCCACCCGCACATATTTTTTTGAACTGGACTCACACACACACACACACCACCGCACACCCAAAGGGAATGAAACAAAACGGGTTTGCGGGGGGTGGCAGGGTGGCGGGTGGTACTGAGTTGATACGGCCGGATGAATCTCTGGCCCCGCCCCACCCTCTCTCTCTCTTCAGCTCTCCCTCTTGGCACCCTCCCTTGCCCCCTTGCGCCGCTTGGGGGGCAAGCCCTGCTGCTGCCTACCTCCGCTGCCCACCCCCACGCCGCACGCACTCCTGGTGCCCCAGTCGCGGTGCGGCAAGGGTTGGTGGCTCATCACATCCTCCCAAGAGGGAGGCCCCGGGCCGAGGGGTCGACGTAGTGCTGCGTCGACTGCTGCACCTTGCAGTTGCTGCCGTCCTCGTTGCAGGGGAAGTTGTGCTCCGTCCACGACTTGGGGGTGCCCCAGTCGCACCCGGTGGTCTCCAGGCACAGGTCCAGGCCCTGCCCGCGGGACACGCGGAAGTACCCCATCTCGCCCCAGTACTCCCCCCACGAGTTGCGCACAATCCAGTACTTCTCCCCGCTCTCGACACCCCACCCCACAACGGAGATGGCGTGGTCGCGCTCCCCGCAGGCGCCCTTCGCGATGCCGCCCTGGTAGTCCTCAATCTGCGTGGCGTCCACACCGCACCCGATGGGGCCGCGCGCGTAGATCTCCTTCATCATGTCAGACTCGCCAGTGACGGAGCCGTACTCTGCGACGGTGGCGTTGGGGTACTGCCCGACAGCCGCGCAGAAGCCGCCCGACGCGGTGAAGGTGGAGCAAGTGCGGCACACGTTGCTCGCGGTGCAGGTGGTGTCGACGTTGGAGCAGAAGCCCTCGGTGGACTCGCTGGAGCAGGCCAGGTAGGGGTTGCACGTGTCGTACACCACGCCGTCCGGCTGCTGTGCGATCCACTGGTAGGCACCCCCGATGGTCCCGCCGTGGCACGACCCGGCGTTGCCGCAGTTCAGGATGTGCTGCACAGACAGGTTGATGTCGATGCCCTGCGACTTGCGTGCGATCTTGATCCGGTCAGCCAGGGCCGACACGGCGGCGTGCGCCCAGCACGACCCGCAGTACTGAGGGATGTGCTGGTTCAGGTTCTTCGTCAGGTAGTTCGTGCCGTTGACGTCGCCCCACGTGAACGACGCAGGCAGGTCCCCATCACGCACGTACGTGGAGGGCAGGGGGCTCACGACGTGCGGGCGCACCCCGTGCGCCGCCTCCTGCTCACGCGTCCACAGGAGGCTCTGCTTGGCAGACACACCGCAGGCCAGCATGGCCACAAACATCGCGCTCCTCATGATGAACAACGGATATATAACGCCTGCAGGTGGCTTTGGATGTGGCTGTCTTGTGGTGTGTTCATATGTCCTTTGTTTTGATTAAGGTAGCCAAACCTCTGCAGCAGATGTACACTGCAGCAATGATACCTTCCCAACCGCCGCGGCGGAGAAGCAGTGCGCAACCCCAACAGACTCAACAACAGTGCGTG
Organism: Rhynchopus euleeides; assembly: GCA_963210315.1. NCBI lineage: Eukaryota > Euglenozoa > Diplonemea > Diplonemida > Diplonemidae > Rhynchopus > Rhynchopus euleeides. The sequence continues at coordinate 1,057,381 of OY723251.1, read as the reverse complement.
GGGATGAGGGGGATCTCTCCTCGAAACATCAACAGAATGCGCGTCGATACATGGCACACGGCATCAGCCATTAGGCGCCCGTGCTACAGACATATCTCGCGGGCAGCCAAAGAGGATGCCAGAAAGCCGGCACTCTCAACTCACTCTGCAGTGCCCGGCACAGAGGTCATGAGGGAATATTCCTCATCCTCGTTGTGCCAAAATGACGACATCCCAACGGATGGGGTGGTGGGGCGAGAGGGCTAGAATGAAGGGCAGAGAAGAGAAGAGGCACACCACCCGCAAACAAGACCTCCCCGCCAGCAGTGCCGTTGTTGGAAGCCTCCAACCCTCTGCAGGCTGACAGGGCGTGTGAAGGTGGTTCGCAAGGGATCCCGCCCCGGTGGGGAAAGCTCCCTCCGGCTAGATGATAGGTTCTGCGCAACAGGGTGGGGGAGGGCAAGGCCTATATGTCATCAAGCCCTGCAAGCGCACGGCGGAGGTCATCGTGGCGTTCGTCATCAGATTTCTCTTCAGCTGCCTTCCTCGCCTCACGCCACTTCGGGACGAGCTCCCCCGCCCCGATCGGCAGATGGTTTCTGAAGATGTAGTTCAGCCACGCCAACAGCTTCGAATAGGACTCCTCCGTGAGGGGGAGGTCCAGGTGGTAGGTCGCCGACTCCCGGAACTGCTGCCGCCCGTCCCACGCCCCGGTCTCCGTCGCGGCCTGCTCCACGATCCGCCAGGACCGCCCATCCGTCACCACACCCCACCTCGGGGGCCCCACGCCAATGCGGTAGTTCTCATGGGCCGCCATATCCAGAAACAGGTAGACCGTGCGGTGGGGTTTGGGCCATATCTTGGGGTACTGCCCGATATTTTCGGTGGTGTTCCATTTGTCGAAGTCGTTAACAAAGTGGACTACCCCGAAGTTGCCCCGGGGGTAGGACAGGGTGGCGGCAACCTGCCCCCACGCGTGCCGCGAGCGCATCGCGACGTTGCGCCGCGTGAAAAATTTATACCTCTCCCCAAGCCTCTCGAAGAGGAACTGCACGAACTCTGTCCGGCGACCCTCTTCCTCCTTCTGCTCCACCTTGCCTGTGAAGCAGCCGTGCCAGTCGGAGTACCGCCACATCTCCGACACCACCGCAGGTGGAAGAGGCGCTGGCTCGGTGCGGAGCGGTTCCACCCCGTCCCCCGTCAGGTTGAAGTAGGCATCGACATCGCTGTTGAGGTAGAACTCCGCCATCTTCCCCTCCTGCTCGTAAGCCACGGCAGGGTTGTAGCCCTTAGAGACGTCAACTGTGGCGGGGGTCTGCTGACCGTAAGGGCGTGCCCTCAGATCCTCCTTCGTAGGCTTTTTGCCGAACATCTGCACGACACATCGCGCCTGCCTACTGAGGGCTGCTGTCCGCCCCGGCCTCACCGCGTGCAGCACAACGCCCTCCATAGCGTGCGGTGTGGCGCGCCCAGATCAGAAGGCACAGCTACTGCATTCCCAAGAGGGATAGATGGGTTGGTTGAGTGGTGTTGTGGAACCGGGTCAGGTCGCTCTGCGGGTGTGGATGTGGTGTCATGAATTTCACGGGGCTGTGTGGTGTGTGTATTTGAAGAGGGGGGTTACTGGCCTGCCTCCCAACAGATGCCACCGGCGCTTTCAGTTCCGTGTCATACACAGCACACACACATTCGCTCAGTGGTCTGCTTAACATAAAAGAAAGGGGGCGGTTGGGGGCGGGGTGTGGGAGATCGGAAGGGGGCTTGGGGACGGCCTCCAGACTCTCGAACATCCAATCGCCCCCCCCCCCCTAATCCTCCCCCAACGCCTGCTCCGCTCTGCCTGGGCTTCTTGTTCGACCAGTGCCCCCCCCCCTCCCCCACCCGACCCCCAATCCACACAAACCTCTTCCCCCCCCCCCTTAGGCATACAGTGCAAACGATAATTATTATCGCATATGGGGTAATCAGGCTGGGGGAAAAAACAACAAATCACAACGAATCACACCCGATCACAACAAATCACAACGCCAAATGTTGTGATTTGTTGTGATTTGTTGCGATTTGTTGCGATTTGTTGTGGCCAGTTGTGATTTGTTGCGACCAGTTGTGACGACTTGTGACCCTTTTGTGATGAGTTGTGATGAGTTGTGATGAGGTGTGATCTGTTGTGATCTGTTGTGATCGCGATCCAAAATTTCAAAAATTTAAAATTTTGGATCGCGATCACAACAGATCACAACAGATCACACCTCATCACAACTCATCACAAAAGGGTCACAAGTCGTCACAACTGGTCACAACAAATCACACCACGTCACACCTAGTCACAACAAATCACAACTGGCCGCAACAAATCGCAAAAAATCACAACAAATCACAACATTTGCCTTGTGATTTGTTGTGATCTGTTGTGATCGGGTGTGATTTGTTGTGATTTGTTGTTTTTTTCCCCAGCCTGATTACCCCAGCATACGATAATTATTATCGTATTCCCATTATCGTATATTATCGTATACGATAATATACGATAATGGTGCGATAATTTTTTGAGATTTTCGGAAAACCAGAAATCAGCCCAGAGCACATTGAAAAAGTGGTAAAAGTGGAGCCGGAAGCTGTCATTTTTGCTTCTTTGAATTATTGGTGACGGGGGGCTTCACTCAGAAGTGTAGAATGTCCCTCACAAATGGGTAGCAGAGACACAACACACATAGTGCCATGACATGCACATCACTACGTCTGTCTGAAGAAGTTTCAGGCACAGTGGGGCGGAGAGGACTCTGGGGATTGGGCAGTGGCCGTTCCACATGCCCTTCCCCTCGTGACTTACACCCTGTCGCCACCCCACTTCATGGAAAACATGACTACGCAGCAACAGGGTCATACTTGCGGCGGTATGCAACCACCAGTACAGCCTGTTGCGGGTTCGCAAAGCCGACTGGTACGCTGCCTTGCCGTCGGGACCCAGATACTGAGGACACCCCTGTGAGAACACTGAGGGAAGACGTTGGGCTAGCCTAGTTGAAGCAGGTGTCGGGGTGACCGAGACAGAGCACCCTGCCCAGAACATGAACAAGAAAGACTGTTCGACTGATGGGGAAGAACCTGATAGGCAGGTGTGGTCTTCGGTGCAATGTTCGGAGAGATCAGGAGATTTCTCTTCAAGGCTACCACTTATGTTGGACTTGGCCTTCGCTCCCGTGAGCAGTGAAAAAGTGAGGAACACCGTTCTTCCCCTCTGACTGACGACCAGTGATGACATAGCGAAGGACCTTGAATGGGGTTTGAACCCGAGAGAGGCAATACTCAACCAAAGGTATTCTTCAGGACCTGGCACGGAACGGGCGATACGAACGCTCCCACCGTGCGCACGGACCTGTCTGCAACTCTACAAGGAACCACGGGGTGGCGCGCGCACATCACCTCGGAGGCCTCAAGGAGCCTGCCTGACCTGCACGACTCCGCTGCGCTACAAGGCGGAGCTCGGGCGCCATCCTCACCGACAGCAAGGCAAGGGGTGATGATCATCTGGAGACACCTGAGCCCATGCAGGATCGGAGAGACGCGATCCACCTGAGGGAGACCACCATCCACCTCCTTCGGACAGACCACACAGCCTTGTCGATGACCACAGCAGCCCGGACACAGACCAGTACGCGTACCCTGCCTGCAGCACCGGACCCCACAGGCTCATCTTACCCTTCCTGGTGCTGGGAGAATGGTAGTGATCTCTATTTTGTGGCTGATTGTGGCCCTTGGCGGGGTTTGGTGGCGTTTGGCGGTGGTAAACTGGAGATTTCGGTGATTGGTTTCGGGCAAAATCAGGTGGGTATCGCATACGATAATGGGATTATCGTATGTTATCGCATACGATAATAATTATCGTATCCGGTCGTATACGATAATGGGATTATCGCATCATACGATAATGGATTTTATTACCGGTCCTGAAACCATTATTACCGGTTTCCTGCAGAAAGTCCATAAGCCAAGAGGTAATAATAAACCACTTTACGAGACTTAAAGGCGATATTATTGACCATTCGGTAATTAAAAAGTTTTTATCAAAACTAGGAAATAAAGCAGTCACAGGAATATAGCCTGGGTTTAGTGACTTCATCCATTATTTACACTCAGCTTTCTTATTACCGCAATATTGAGGGCAATAATGGAAATCTTTATTTCCTGGAAAAAGCGGCTGGGGGCAGGGGCGGTGTGGGGGCGAGGTCCTGGCCAGTTTGCTTGATCCACATTGCTCCTACTCGCTACAACACTTCACAGGGGCTAGAGGGCATCACCTCGGCAGGTTGACGTTCAGATCCACAGTCACCCTGCTCTGGCTTGGCGCTCCCGTCGTCGTCCCCTGTGCAGGCTGGCTTGACATCATGTGCGCGACGTTCCGCTGGTGTGTCGTGGATGCATCAAGGTAGAGCTGCGGCGTCGATTCTCCGCGCCAGCCGAAATGCCTGCGGAGATCCATGGTGGACGCGCCGCCATTGGCCGCTGCCAGCGCGGCGGAGCGTCTCATGCTGTGCCCGGTGTATCCCTCCGGGTCCTTTTCCAGGCACAGCGCAATCTTCCGTGGCAGCCCGTAGAATTGGTTTCGCCCGATGGGCGAAGCGAGGAACGCGCTGCCGGCCTTGTTGATGCGTCTTGCGACAGGCCCCGTCACGAGGTCCGACAGAGAGAGGTGGGCCAGATGGGCCTTGAGGACGTCGTAGAACACAGCTTCTTCGTTCAGCATCTTGGGGACCACAAACGACCGTTCAATCGCGACGCTTCCCTGCTTTGCACCGTAGAACTTCACGCTGATCTGCTCATCTTGGACGGTGATGTTTTCGATCGACAGGTTGCGGAGTTCAACGCAGCGCATCCCACCGAAGAAGGCCAGCACCACAAGCGCACGATCCTGCTTGCTCGCCAGCGACCCGGTGCCCTTGTCCATGTAGTCCTGCAGTTCTTGAAAAGAGAAGGTTTTGGCTTGTTTGGTGGTGTAGCCCTTTGTTTGATTCTTCACGTACTGGTGGAGGCGTGGCATCTTTGTCTTGATCATGTTCCCGTGGACAATCTTGACCTTGAAGTTGATGATGGAGTAGTAGTTCCAGATTGACGATGCGGCAGAACCCCCCTGCAGCTTGGCCTTGAGATAGCCCTTGATGTGCTTCTCGGAGTAGATTGTCTTCATGGAACGAACCCGGGGAGCCTCCTCAGCGACGTACGCCTCGAAGTCAGTCAGTCGATCGGTGTATGCCTTCCTGCTGCGGACTGGCATGAGGTCACCGTCACTTGATGTGCTGCTGCTGCTGTCGCTGTCATGATCGGCGGCGCGGGGCATGATGTGTGTGATGTTGCGTGATCTGTGGAGGTTGTGGCTCTGGTACTACGGAGGCTTTCTGCAGGTAACCGATTATAATGGTTTCAGGACCGTTAACAAACTACCATATAACCGGTCCTAATTGAGTACTTTCTGGATTTCGGGAAATTACGTCCCCTCAGCAAGGTACTCGGGTGTTTTTGTTCCCCTCGGGAAGGCCCTCGGGCTTCGCCCTCGGGCCTTCCCTCGGGGAACAAAACACCCTCGGACCTTGCTTCGGGGACGTAATTACCCTCAATCCATAAAGTACTTTATTATTACCGGTAATAAATAGCTATTACATGTATAACGTTGGTGTGCGCCTTCATTGCCTCCTCCTCCCCCCCCCCCCCCCTCTTGCTTCTTCACTCTACATCTGATCAGGGACCCATTGGTCCTGAGATGCAAAGCGGGGACCGGGACAAAGGCAACTCGACCACTGTGACACACGCACACACACACACAGACATGTGGATCCATTTGTAGTAATGCAGAACGCACCGAGCACCTTGCTGTTGATGTGATCCACACCGGCCACTGCCCACAGCCACAACACCACCACCTACTCCGTGCCCCATCTTCAGTGGTAGTATTGCACTCGCGGATTTTTGTCAGTCACCTGCAGGCACAGGTGACAGGGACACACGCTACGCACGCCCACAAAAAAAAAGAGAGAAAAATTGTACAACCAAAGCAAAACCAGCGCATTGCAGCTTTCACACGCTGCAAAGGAGGGAGGGTGGGATGAGGGGTGGCTGTTGCTTTGGTTGGAAACGGGAGTTGGGTGGATGGATGGATGTCCCTGAACAGGGCAGTGATGGGGGGGGCGGGGGGGGGGGGGGGGCAGTGATGAAGCGAGTATGAAAATAATTGATTGGTTCGCTGGTTGGATCTGATTGGTGAGGGGTGGTGGGGTAACGGGGATGGATGGCAGTCGCGAATGTCAGGAATAATAAATGAAGGAACCCCGGTGCGGTGTGTGTGTTTTTGGAAGGCCGGTGCCTTCATACGGGAATAGGGGATTCTCTGCGGGGGATGGACTACCGCTTTGCTCGATTATCCGTGAGAGCATAAATAAATTATCACACCATCGTTCAGAAAAAAAGAGCACGGTTTGGTGAAACGCCAGCAAATCACTCATGAGCGTGCATAACATATACTCACCTCCCCACGTTTCAGACATCACCGACTGTGCCTTCGGTGTCAAGCATTTCACAATACGGCTTGCGCCGGCTCCCATCACAGCACAGCACGAGAGTCTTTTGGAACCTGGGGGTCAGTTCCCAGGTGGTCACACAGCCCGTCACTGTGCATACATACAAGCAGGCAAAGGATCCTTGGCGGGATTCGAAAAGCACTGCAGATCCACATGGGGTCGGAGGGGACAACGCGGCACAGCTGGCTGGGCTGATGCCTGCACCACAACCAACGATCACACCACAGGGGGGAGGGGGGTCAGATGGGGGGTCGGGAGACGAGGAACAAAGGGCAGATTCACGCGTATGAGCACGTCTTGGGTGGGTCGGCCCTGTGCGGACCAGGGTCCACACCCTGTGCGCCTGTGTGCGCGTTAGAGGAAAGAAATGGAAAGAATGACTGCAGCTGCAACAGTGCTCAAGGTTTGATGCTGACCTCCCCCCCCACCCCTCACATGGCGCGACATCGTCAGGGGGGTGGGGCAGGGCCCCGCCGATCCACCTGCGGGAGTGATGATTAGCCCGCCCATGCATTGTTTTTTTTTTACGTCAGCCGAACAAAAAAGAGAAGAAACTCTTGTTTTGGGCAGGAAATTTTGTTTTCCGATTTTGTTTCGTGGACCTGACCACCACCACTTTCTCGCCCTCCTCGCCAACACACTGAATGACGCGCACAACGTTTTTTTTTTGCGAGTGACACCTGCCGGCACAGGCAAATGGAGAGTAAGCAGGACGAAAAATACGGGGTAAGGCGTTGTTTGTCCGCCAAAACCCGAAAAAATGGAAGAGGAAAATGTCCCGTTTTTGAACCCGTACCTGACTGGACACCGCGCAGATTTTTTTTCGGCCATAGATTTCACCAATCCCCAGCTGCGGGGCACAGACGCCTATCTTCTGCAACAGCACACCTGAGGGAGAGGCATAGAGGGGCGCCTGTGCCGCAACAGCATGGGGCAAGGGGGAAGGTGGATGAGGAGAGCTGGCGCATATTTTTTTTCTCGTTTTTTTTTTTGCACAATAAATAATAAAGATAAAAAGGGCGTTGTTTGCGCGCCAAAACAAAGGCAAGCGATCCCTTCTGTCGCACTTGTTTCTGGAGAGGGGTGCGCTCCTCATTCTGTGCGTTGGGCACCCCCAACTAAACCGAGCCTGATGACATGATTCGGCCAGGCAAGTGGTGCTGCACAACGTCGCATTTCTTGAGGAAGCTCCCCTGTCAGCGTGTTTCCTTGCACACCCTCTTCCCCCGTCTTCTCCTAAGGGATTGCACAAAAAATATATAAAATCACATGACGCACCTCTGAACAACCGGGGCAACGCGTTTACCTAAAGGAAGAAGATAGCCCCGCGATAAACAGCAACGGCTGCTGCACGCACCTAAAGTAGCGGCCTGTGTCCAAGATTGCTCTATGGTACTGCCCCCTCCTTGTCGAAGGGGGTGTGGGATCGTGGTATATCGCCGCAGGTATTCTCTCTCCCACAAAGAAAAACGCACCACTTTCGGCGCCTGAGGGCAGGCCCTCTCGCCCTCCTCTGTTTGTTAGCGAATAGTAAGCGATCGCTGTGCTTGGAAGAGCTCAGCTTGATACAAAACGGATCCCCCTCTCAGATCCCCCTGGTGGGGGAGGGAGGGTGATCGCTGAGCAGAAAATCATCGGCACCTTGTGTTGCAGGGTGCTCGGTGTTGCGTGAGGAAGTACGCTTTCGCTGTTGCGGCCAATATCAAGAAAATACGGTTAGATTGTGCTGCGCTGCGCTGTGCTGTGTTGTGTTGTACCCACACAGCATTGCTTCTACTCGGCTGTCCAAAAATAAATCATGGGTAGGAGACAGGGCTGTTCCTAACTGGGGGGCTTGTTCCCCACTTTCAGGATTCTGAACTTTTTTTCTAAGAATTTTTGTAAGGGGGAAAAAAGTTTTTTTCTAAGAATTTTGTTAGGGGATTTTTTTTCTAAGGTTGTTTCGCAGAGGAAAAAACGTTTTCTAAGTTTTCCCCAGTCGACAGGGCGCGCACAAGGATGGAAGGGAAGTCTGTCCCCCGTACCGTTCGCCTTGCTGGCCAACTGGAGAGCCAGACGTTCACTACCGTGGCCTCCGGCGGCTGGGGGGCTCCGCCCCCCAGACCCCCCTGTGGCATACGTCTCGTACTCAAGTCCTTCGAATCCCATCAGGTCGGGGTCCAACCACTCCAGTCGCCTCTGAGGACGCAGCCAACTCGCACAGAATCTGTACGCCCACACGAACAGATGTTCGCTACCGTGGCCTCCGGCGGCTGGGGGGCACCGCCCCCCAGACCCCCCATGTAGCGTGTGCCCGTCCATCTATCTCACTTCCCCGGGTACAGTGCAGCGTAGGAGGTCAGCACCACATCCATGAAGCGCTTCTTCGAAGCCTGACTGACATCGGACAGGAGGTCGGGCTTCCCCACCTGGGAGGTACACTTGCCGCGTTCGCGACATGCGTGACACGCAACACGCTACCTGAAACGTGAGTGTGCCTTGCTAACACGAGCATTTCAACGGTCTGCCGACGACCGTTCCCCAAACCAGTAAACCAGCAGTTTTGGAAAATCGGAGAGATCACCCTACTGTGCTGAATATGGTGCGCACCACTGCAAAAATCCCCGGGAGCTTTTGGGCTTTCAGACCTGAAGGGGCCAGCAGGTGGGTGGCGTCGGGGAGTGGCAGCTTTGTAACTGTCCTCCAGCTGCTGGCATGTCCAGCCCTGCGAGAGTGCCAAGGTGTATTGAGTCCCTGCGGAGCACAACCCCCGATGAGAACGAGTGCCAGATGATCCTCATTCATTTTCAGCTGTAACGCGCATGAGGGGCACTCTCTGCCGCAAGCATCTCTGGGCATCACCCGAGAGCTGTCACATGATGACGCGGAGAGAAATCAGAGAAAAAGTCCCGCCTGACGGGCACGCGCCTGGAAACTGTGGGGGGGCGAGCAAAAAATCCCTTGTAAAAATTCTTAGAAAAAACCTGGTTCCCCGACCCAAAAAACCCGGAAAAAGGGCTCGTTCCCCGCCCAGGCCTGGTAGGAGAGGGAAGAGGGGTGGGGGTGGGGAGAAGGAAGAAAAGAATAATCGGTCAAAAAATTGAAATACATGACGGGGGGGGGGTAGTGAAGGAGGAGGAGGAGGAGGAGGGGTGCGTGCCGTTTGCTTTGGCTGGCGCTTGCGTTGGCTGGAGCTTTCAGGGGAGCAGCACGCCAGCGGCACGCTGTCAAATATTTTGGGGGAGGGGGAGAGAGAGAGAGAGAGATAATTCCTGTAGCACTGGTAGGGCTTTTTCTGGACTTTAGAGCGAAGACCCCCTAAGAAAGGGGGGAGGGGTCAAAAAAAACAAACGCCAGATTCCTTTTGCCTGCGACCTCTAACTACTGATTGACAATGTACCGTATACGTAAATATTATGGAACGTAAATATTATGGAACGGGCCCATTTTTGGCCGGTCCGTTCCATAATATTTACGTTCCAAAATATTTACAGGGCCAGTTGGGGACTCGGTGGTGAGGACGGCTTGCGTCAGGAATCGCGCGAAAAGTGCACGAGTAGGTCCCGTCAGGGACTCTGTATGCCGTCCGATCCCCTGGTCCAAGTCCCCGAGTCGCAGAAAGCCCTGTAAATATTATGGAACGAAAAAAATCTGGAACGCCAACCCACCAGCGTTCCAAAATATTTACGTTCCATAATATTTACGTTCCATAATATTTACGTTCCAAAATATTTACGTATACGGTATCTTCTTTTGTTGTTGAACGCTCGACCCCACACGAAAAACCTGCGCGGAGTGGGTGCTGCCATGAGGCGAGCACAAAGGCGAAAAGGGCAAAATGAGTCGCGGGGTTGGGGCGCCGTCTGGCTTCCAATCACACCGCGCGTCTGCAGACAAAGAAAGAGAAGGCGTTGGTTTCCTTTCACCCAGTATCACCACAGGCACACACGCCTGGATGCGAATCCTTCGTTTTCTTTTGGTGTATTTCCCTCGTACAGAACACAGCGAACACCCCGCCTTGACACCCCTCCCCACTCTTGTTGCGATGCCCACCTGTGAAGCTTTTTTGGAAAGTGCCGGCGGTACTGAGGCAGTCAGCTCTCCTGGAGCACCGATACTTACCAACCCCAGAGTAAGCGCCGAACCCGCTTCGGGAAACACACCACCGCCTTGACGTGCAAGAATAGAAGAGGGGTTGGGGCGCCAAAGTCCAGGGCTTCCCTGTTCTTCGGACCCAATTCCCAATTGGCTGTGGCCGTGGCTATTTTTCTTTGCGGGCGAATGTCTTGGGCATAACTATTACAGAATAATTTGATCGGCTGATGCGTTTGTTTGGTTCCTTTAGGCTAACTGGGTGTGCTCGAGGCCCGCTCCGAAACGCTTCCTGACCCTTGTTCATTCCGGGTTGAGCGTCCGTACTTGGCCGGTGGCACACCAGGCATCCTGAAGGATAGGCACCGAGAGAATCATCACACATGTCTCGGTAACCAAAAGGCAGCCTGAGACAGACAGCCACTTAACTTGATTTGTGTTGACCAGAAAGCCGCGGTGCGTTTTCAGGGATAACAGCTTCCAGAAGGCCTACACGATGGCCCTCCGTCGCAGTGTTCGTATCCCCGGCGCACGGCGGAGCAGTTCTTCAGGCATATCGTGTCCAATCGCGTCAGACTTGAAAGCCTGGGCGATATTGGACGATTAGTGACTATGATTCTCGCAGCCGTAGCTGTTAAGTCGTCTGGTTGGATGGTCGGGACACATCGAATACTCCTGATCGTTAACACTCCCTCAAGACAGAAAGTGGATTAGAAGAAGCGTGCCAACAGACCAGACAAAACCCCCTAGGAAAACACCTCTCTTTCGACACGGGAAGGTGCCCTACTACACAGACCTTTTTTTTGGGGGTTTTTTTTTGAATCCCGGCAACCTAACAACAACTCGCCACTCTTAGAGCCCCTCTTTGTGTAATCCACCGGTTGGCCAGCAAGGCGAAATGAAGGGGATCACTCAGCCTGAGAAACGACATCAGTGATGAAGAGTGCTGAGTGTCGGCTGGTGTACTTTGCATCCTTCTTCCCTTACCCGAACAGCAAGTGGTCACAGACGGGCGTCATCTTTGAACAGCCGTATCGCAAATATCAAACCCCCCCCTCCCTCCTCCCCACTACCTATACCCGAGACACCTCCCGAGAAACAGCAGAGCCACATCAGAAAAAGTTGCATGCAGCTTGTAAAGTTGGTGAGGGTAACACACCCTTTTTGGATGGAAGAGGGGTGCGCGGGGGGCGGGTGCACGATTTCCTTTTCCCGGTGGAGGGACCACCGGGTGTTTGTGGCATCCCCTCCCTCCGTGCGCCCCATTATATGTGTTCCGGCAGCCGGCAGCCCGTTGCACCAAAATACGGACAGACGGCGTTTGGTTCCCTGCCCCTTTGCGATTCTTGGCTTTCGGAGACCGCGAAGAGGAAAAACACAGCAATAAGGGGGGCAAATGCAGCAAGAATCTGCACATTGATTTGCTACACAAATCACAAAACAACAAGGAGGGCGAGCGCGGGTCGTTCGAATGAAATCCAGGGTGGGGGAAGGAAGAACCGGTGTGCATTTCGTAGGGACGATTTGCGAGAACGCCCCCCGTGCAACGCGTGGTTAGCCCTCTGTGTCTCTGCGCCTGAATGATTTTTTTCACCGCGCTCTTTGCAGCCCCAGGGCCGAAGAGGGTTCGAACAGTGTCACTGAAACAAACACCTCTCACTAGCCGCTCGGAACGGGCTAACCACAAACTCGAGCATCGAATATCACACCCGCTATTTATAGCCTCCCTCTGTATCTCCAATGCAACATTCAAAGGAAAAATGTGCCCACTGTGGCGCACCAGAAAGCGGGCTGGAATGGGTGGCCAAACAAAAAGCCCGGAAATTATTTCCCACCTTCACAGCGGTTTTGGTTCTGAGAAGCTCCTCACCGTGCCAACACCGCGAAAAAAATAGCATTTCTCCGTTCAAATCGATTTGTTTGTGTTCGCGACAACGTGGTGCAGGACCAACGCGCGGCATTCCTTTTCCCGGCCACCACCAACACCACTGTCATCCAGTGGTGAAGTATGATGGCCCCTTGTAACCAATGACACCCACAAATCCCAATCCAAAAGCTCGTGGATTAGAAAATGCAAAGCAATTATTTTGAAGACCTTTATTTTTTGCGCCCCGAGGAAAGAACCTAAATGCCTGGGGGCTGAGGGGGTAAAGAATACCGGGTCGGAGACAACAGAAACCCGGGACGCTGGGCGGTGGTGGGAGGGGCACGCGGGGGGGAAAAAATGCTGGTTCCAACAATAGTTTTCTTGCCTCGCTGTTCTGTCGATACGGGAGGGGGCTGCAAGAGGGACCTGCAGGAAACAAGTGGGCATTGAACGATTTTGAACGATTTTTGGCCGTGCTCGTCGCGTCCCCCGGTGAGGGGGGACGCTGTTTCGTGTTCTCCTTGCCGCACGGAGGCATTGCCTTACGTCGCCTCTTCCTCTTTTCCTTTATGGGCGGGTTAGTCTGGCTCAGAGGGCGGGACCGTGCTGATATGCACAGTGACGACTCTCCCTTTTTTTGTTGTGCCCGCCTCCTGCCGAGTCGTGGCTGCTGCCTCTCAGACTGGGGGCGGGCGGTCGCCGACGCTGACGCGCCTGGCGGCCCGTGGAAAGTGACGTGGGTCTGGGGGTGGGGGGGGGGGGGTGCTGGGGTGTCAGGCCGAAGCCCTTGACCGCTGTTGATTTTTGCAGGTTTCACGAGATCAGGTAGTCCTTCTCGCTGTGATCCGTCACCCCTGCCTCAGCCAGGTAGCGTAGGGCCCCCTTGCAGTTGTGCAGCAGCAGGTTGTGCACGCTTGTGGCTGTGAGGTGGTGTCGGGCTGACGCTGTCGCGGGACAGCCGAAGAATAGGTGCTTCAGCGAGACCCCAGGCGGGGGGCTGTCCGGCGCAAGCTTCAGGCAGGGTTTGCACGGTGGTTGTGCGCTGCCCGGGACGTCGTGGTCGTACACCAGGCGGTGGTGGTCGGCCCGGAGGCGGCGGATGGTGGTTTCCCCTAAGCGGGTAAGGCCCTCCATGCGGAGGTCAGGGCGCTGCAGTCGCGTCTCCCCGATTCCTGACCGATACGCGTACACGCTGTCTGTGCGGGGCAACGTGGTCCCGCTGTATATGTGTCGGCGGAGGGTGACACGGGCCGACGCGAGGCTGATCGGCTCCATCTGGGGCTTGAACGCACCGATCTGCGCCTGCTTGTCAGCAAGTTCGTTCCCTACCACCCCAACATGCGACGGGATGTAGCGGAGGTGGGTTGGTAGCAGAGGTAGGCATTGCGACGTATTGTCAGGTTGCTTTTGAGTGTGAGGTATGGACGCAAAGTCCAATATGCCACTACAACTGTGCTTGTTTTTTTTTTTAGTGCGACCTGTGTTGTCAGTTTTTGTTTTGTTTAGTTTGCTTGTTTGCTTCATGACGGCCCAACAGACTGGACCCGCCAGACACGGTACAGTATCGGTACACATTGGGGTTTGATGTTCTTTCAATAACTCACGAAGAGTACGCGGGACAGTACGCATTCAGTTTCTTGCAGCACACGGCGTTTGCCCCATTTCGTTCGCATTGCGGATTATGCTCCGCTGCAACGCGTGTCAAAAGGGCTCAACAACTACACCAAAAGGAAGGGGCGTGGGGTGCTGGGTGTGGCCTCTTGAGAAAACAAAAAGTGCCTGCTGGTGGTGTATTCTCAGTGTAGCAACGACTGCCCAGGAGCGAGTCGCGTCATTTGCTTTGAAAAAAATAATTATTTTGTGCTGCGCATTCTCAGTTTCGACGCCAGTTCACACCCCCTGGTCACACGCACCGCCCGAGCGGTGGTGGAGGAGGGGAGTCACGTCGAGAAGAGCAAGGCGCAAAGCCCAAACGGTTTTCCCTATTCCCTCACATTGCAGGCAGCATCCGAAGCACCTGCGTCTGTGCGGGAGGTAGCTTGCAAAAAACAGTAGCTCCGCAAGCTTTGGGAGTTGTGGGGGGGTGGGGTCGGGATGGGGGTGGCGCCGATGGCGGCGGCGGGTATGACATGATGGCAAAGACCCTCGGGCGGGTGAGGTACACATGAAAACCATTGCACACGGAAATGGAGGGGGGGGGGGAAAGGGGTGCGAAACGTAATCAAAAAAAAGAGATGTGGCTGCAAAATAGCAGATTGCTTTTTTTGAGAATATTGTTGGCCGCCCCCCGTCACACCGCGACACACGCCACAACGAGCTATCGTATGGGGCACGGGAGAGTATACCGCCACAGGGCTCAGAGGTGTGCGTCAAACCCGTGTGGAAAAGGGGGGAAGCACTGAGAGAAGACGATGGAGGGGTAGGTGGGGGTGGGGGAAACACACAAAAAAACTCCCGAGAATCTTCAGGTTTGCCACCACAGCAACCACCGCCGCCGGGTTCACCGCCACCACCACGACCCCGGCCATGACCACCTCCCTATGTATGACTTTTCGAGCACTCCTTTGACAGCCCTTGATACCGCAGGCACTGCCGTGTATGTCTATCTCATAATAAGCGTGAGGGGAGGGGGGAAATACCTGCAGAAGTCCCCTGGGGGGGGGGGGGTGAACTCTGTGAGCTGTTCAGCTGGGTTGGTGTGAGGGAACAAAGAGTGAAAGGTGGGGGGGGGGGGGGTAACGGGCAAGGAATAAAAAGAGATGGGGCTGATGTATCTTGTCTTGCGCAAAGCCGGGTGGGAGGGGGGGGGGGAAGGGTACGGTTGTCGAACTGTGCCGCGGTTGCCCTGATGAAGGGGGGTGGGGGGGGTGGGGGTGTATGGCCCACGCAGCCCCGCCCACCCACATTCCCCCCCCTACAAGCAGGGCATAACGGCTCCTTAAGAAAATATTCCAAAGGAAGGTTCGGTCCCCAAACACCCTAACCCGTGATGCGTGCCCGTCTATCTCCTTTTTATTTGCTTTATCAGCACTGCATGGATTAGATCATCATCGAAACAACAAATCTCACTGGCTTTCTTCTTTGAGGGTTCGAGAGTGGAGGCAACAGCAAGATCAGGCGATCGGTGTCCCTCTCCGCAAAAAAAAGAATTACGAAAATGGGTGTGGCAGGCGTGTATCTATTTCACGGAATGAAAATAGGAATTTGGGGGAAAAATATTTTATCTCCCTAAAATAATGTTCTCTCATCAAAATAGCCTGCGGCCCTGCAAGATAAGAAGATTATTTAATCCTCCACCAGCACAACGTTGAAAACGTGCAGTAGATTTTTCGAACCCCATAAAGTTAGATTATTTGACGGTAAAATAATGTTGACTCTCCTTCACGCAAGTTCCTTACAAGCTGTTAAGAAAAGCTGGCATTATTGCCTCACAGGGGAAGTCACCTAAAAAAAAAGTCGGCCAAAATAAAACAATGTCTTTAGGCAGGTCGAAACAATCTAAATTACTTCACTGTAAACCTATGCGTGATCTGGGGTCCCTGCAGTCCAACAAATCTGCACATTATTTTACTGTAAAATAATCTAACTTTATGGGGTTCGAAAAATCCGCTGCACGTTTCAACGTTGTGCTGGTGGAGGATTAAATAATCTTCTTATCTTGCAGGGACTTAGGCTATTTTGATGAGAGAACATTATTTCAGGGAGATAAAACAACCTATTGCACAAAAAATAATCTTCACATTATTTTACGCGGAGGGGGGCCTGCTACTACATAAAGTAATCACACCTCAACTCGCTTCGCTCGTTAAGGTGACTTCCACATGTCGCCTCGCTTCGCTCGGCAACATGACTTCAATTTTACGCTCGCTTCGCTCGCGTAAAATAATGTTACTTTATGTAGCAGGCCCCCCTCCGCGTAAAATAATGTGAAGATTATTTCAGTACAATAAATAGCTATTTTTGCACTTTTTTCCTTTGGATTTTATTGTGACCCTACTTGGTATTGGCAGAAAATTTTTATGTTCCCGGTCTTGGATGTGCTCAAACATTCAAAAGAACACATTTTCCGTGGCCAAAAATTTTTTTGCACCCGGAGGTGGGGATGGGGGTGGTGGTCACTACTTTTTTGCACCATTTTCCTTTGGGTTTTCAGCAGAATTCTTCTATGTTCCCGGTCTTGGATGTGCTCAAACAGTCAAAAGAACACATTTTCCGGGTGCAAAAAAATGTTGCACCTGGGGGGTGGAGAGGGGGGTCGGAGGGCGGTGGTGTGAGAGGCTTGCTCTCGAGCTCAAACCAACAGATGTTCACTACCGTGGCCTCCGGCGGCTGGGGGGCTCCGCCCCCCAGACCCCCCTGTGGCGTGTCTTTGCGCGACAATTTATCGTCCCCCCATGCGACATGTGCTATCTGTCAGTTGTGTTGTACTTGAGCGTATGCGACTATGGAGCCAGGCCAACAGACGTTCGCTACCGTGGCCTCCGGCGGCTGGGGGGCTCCGCCCCCCACACCCCCCTGTGGCATGTGCCTGGTCTTGGAGCCAAGTCCTTGCGCGTACGGGGCTGCGGCATGTCGGTTCCAGCACCCTCGCGGAAGGCTGGGCCCGAGCACTGATCTCTAAGAGACGAACCACCTTGCGAATGCGATCGGGTTTGCGGGCTTGCGGCCATGACATCTCGAAAGGGTCGTCATGTTTCGGGTTCGACTTGGTGGGCATCCGTGGCATGCAAGAGATGGCACACCAGGAGCCACGCAGCACCAGGTCGACCTGGATCTGATCGAGCTCAGGGGGAAGGAAGCACAGTCACCAAAGTGATATCACCGCCGGCCTCAACCACCAAACTGCAACCGCAGAAGTTCCGCTATTCTCACAAGGGAAGGCGCCCTGGGATGTAGCAGTGATTTGTGTGCAGCGCCATCAAGTGACACTGACCGCCTTGAACAGAGAGGTAGTGTACAGATGGCGATCAGTGAGAGGGCGTGCTGTGTCCTCCCACTTCCCCATCTACCTCCATTCGTTCACCGTTGTTGATAGCGATTTTTTCGCCATTTTTTCGAATCGTATGCATCGGTCAGGCCGAGTGAATCAAAATAGCGCAAAAATCACACCAAAATCTGTGTCTGAGGCACAGAAATCGTGCAAAAAAGCACCCAAAAAAAGTGCAAAAAACCCAAAATAGGATTTCGAAAATTGGCCAAAATACCCCCAAAATAGAGCCACACCTGGGGTGTGGGCATGGTGACCGCGTTGGGCGGGACCCTTTGTTGGACCCTGAGCAGGCCAAATACCACTGAGACAGGGTGCGGGGGGTGGTGGTGTGCAGCACTTTTTTTTGGCATTTGGCGACCAGAAATTAGACGCACTATAAGATCCAGGCTCGGCTTGCACGAAGGGGGGTCATGGGGGGGGGGGGGGGGGGGTGGAATGGGTGTGGGGATATGGTGTGTGTGTGTGTGGTGGGGTGGAACATTTTTCATCAAGCACCTTTGCGGAGGGCCAGTTGCCGTCCCCAAGAGGCCGCGGTTTAGCATGGACGGTTCGCAGCACATTTGCGAGGCATCAACCAACGGGAAGGGGACTGGGGGTCGCTCACGCTAGATCACTCGGTGAGGTGAAACGTGTGTTGTGTGTGGGTAGAGCAAGCAAGCAGCGAATACGCAGAGCGCGCGCGCGCGCGCGCGTGTGTGGCTTGTCAACCAAGAAAAACAAAGGATATGTCGTGCTCACAGGGGAGGTGTGTGCTGTGCGAGTTCCGGGGGGGGGGGGGGGCGGGGGGTTCCCATGATCACGCCAAAGGGAGTGATGCAGGCGCGGGCAAAAAGAAACACCCCCCACCCACCCACCCACCCACTCACCCCGCACATTCCCCATCCCGCGACGCCGAAGAAGCAAAACACCCCCAGGCCCAACAAACTGTATTTTATAAAACAAACTCGCTCCCTAGAACTATGTGTCTGTTCTTTTGAGATTTTTTCCTTATTTTTTTTTTCGAGCCACGCCGAATCGCCTCAAGGGAAGTGACACCACCCGATCTGCCATTATGCTCGGGGCACTTTGAGGCAAGATGCCATTCTATGGGCGCGGGTGTGGTGACATCCACTTTAGAGTGGTCGACCCTTGTGCAGATTTCCACTCCACTTGGGAGTGTGTCTTCTTATTAGTCGTTAAGAACAGGAACAGGGTGTCTTTGTGCAGCGCAGCGTTTTTGCCAGTGTGTGAGTGTGCTCGACACGCTAACACTCCACCTGATACACATAGCCACCGCCCAAAGCAAGGCAAGGCGGCGACAACGCCAGCAAAGCCACGGCTATCCCATGGGACGCAGCACTGCCACGTGTGTATGGATCAGTTCGTATCTGTGACGGCAATACCCGCACACCCTGAAAACTGCATTTTCTACCTGACAGAGTACCTTGTTGGGAGAAAAGACAAAAAGGTAGCAAGGAGGAGGTGAGTGGGGAGGGGGTGGGGGTGGCGGTGATTTGAGAGAGCAGATAATAAGCTGCCACTAAGCACCAAGCCCAGCAATATATACTGCGAGCTTTTGGGCTTTCATGTTCTGTCCAAGCCAGTGGTACCAATGGCTTGTGTTCCAGTTCAGAGGGAGAAGGGAGACGGTGGCGATAGGGGGGGGGGGGGGGGAGAACATGCAAAAAATATGCAAGAAAAAGACAGAGTAGTGGCAGGAGAGGATGCGGGGGGGTGACATTGGGTGCGTGCGCGCATATGGGGGTGTCCAGGGCTTCCCCTAAGACGATTTTCCCGAAGAAATCGTCTTTTTTTTTTCCCCCCCATTTTCCCACTTTTTGGGATTGAAGATTTTCTTCAAGATTTTTTTTGGGGGGCTGAGGATTTTCTTCAAAAAAATTTTGGGGGGCTGAGGATTTTCCTCATTTTTGGGCTTCCCGGTTTGGCCTGGTTCTACCAGGCATACAGCTTGTTGCATGAAAGGTTTCCGCACGGAAGGAGCCCATCACTGAGACGCCATCCGACGTCGCAAGAAAGGCTCAAAATCGTTCAGGAATTGGATGTTTGCTACTGCACACGCAGGTCGACCCGCCTCCCTCCTTCTGTTCCATCTACACTCATCACCCGCACAGTTTCATCCAACCCCCATATCCCTTCCCACAACATGTCACTGGCGGCTTTTGGCTTCGGTGCAAGAAGGAATGTCGACGCATCCAAGATCCGCTTGGCGTGTGCTCGGCATTCCAGAAAGACCGCGACATCCTGCTTGAGCAGGCTCGGTACCGCCACATTCAACTCCCCAAGGCGTACCAGTCGAAGAAAGCCCTCCTGGACTTCATCGAAAAGGACGACAAGCGGAACAAGCGTGTCCTTCCTGCATCTGCCCCGGGTCCTGCCCCTGCGCCTCCAGTGCCCCAGCCCTCTGGCTCGCGGTCGCGGTCGCGGTCGCGGTCTCGCTCACAGCCCCCCGACCTGAAGAGGCAGCGGACCGCCACCCCAGAGCTGCTGGACTACCCTCTCTCTGAAGATGAAGAGGAGTCGCCGCAAGATGTGGCGCAACCTGTGACCCGGCCGCATGGCCCACCGAGCATCATGGCCGAAGCCGCCGCGCGCGAAGCGCGCGGCGGAATTTTTTTTTGAGAGCCTTTTTTTCTGTGGAAAAAATCGTCATGACTTTTTGGAGGGATGAAGATTGTGGGAAGCCCTGGGGGTGTCTTAAGTTTCCGGGATTTATTTTTCAAGAGTTGTTTTTTTTCGGGAAGAAGAGCGGAAAAAAAACTAAACCCTCGCAAAAGGAACAAAAAGAACAACCCCAAAAAAAGGCGTGGTGCCACTAATGTCATCAAATGATACCCCGTTTAGTTTCCGCAAATACATTAAAAAAAACACCCTGTTACGCTAGACACACACCCCCTCCCCGCATCCCAAAGGGGAAAGCTTGTTCTCTATGGAAATAACACTGCGTGCTGGCCACGCCTTGAGTGAACAGACTCTGTCCTTGGCTCTGCGTCTGCCAAAATACGCCATGCCTGCCCATTCGCAGAGTATGTTAATCGCTGTTGTGCATGTGACGATCGAGAAAAGGAAACGTAGTTTATGCCGATAAGGTTCAGAACACGTCACACACCAGTCTGCAAGCTGCACGCTGTGCTGGGAGGGGGGGCGGGGCTCCCCATTGGTTCTTCCACAAAGTATAGACTCAGGTGGGTGATCTCCGATCATGCCAGGCAGGCAGTGATAAGATCATTGGAGGGGGTCAGGGGGGCGGGGGGGGGCGGGGTTTCCGCGGATCTGATTTTTTAAAGGAGTTCACCTGCTCCCTCACCCCCCCCCCCTTCCACCCAACTCCCGGGCAGTGGAGGGCATCGTATCTCCTTGTATCATCCGAGGAAACCGCACACACACACACACACCCAAACAACCCGTTCTGTTTGGTGCCCTCCGTTGAACCGAAAAGGATAATAACGCAGAAGAAGTGGGGGGGTAGTGAAATAGAAGTAGAAGGGATCACAAGAATGATCACCCTTCACTCGTTATGCAGGTTGTGTCTGAAATCCAGTGTTTTTTTCCGGCCTGTGTTAGAAGAAGTGGGGGAGGGGGGGGCGGGGGACTGGAGAGTAAGAAGTGCCGCTCATATTGAGAAAAAAGACGCACTCTCTTTCGCTTGGATACACCCCTGCCCAGCAAACTGTGGGAGAAACAGTTTCGGGCTGCTTTTCTGTTGAGCGCACACTGCCTCAAGGCTGTGTTGAGGTCCCTACGAAGTGGCAGGAATGGTGTGAGCAGCGGTGGGTAGGTATTGTTTTCTTTTGGCATCACAAGGCTCTGTGCGGCCCGCTTGCCATGCCGGCTGCAGTGTCAGCTGCTCGTCGTTGGGCCTCGGTGGCTTAACGTGACGGATTTCAGGCCTCCCTCCCAGGGGGGGTCACCACCCACCCCGGAAACTTTTCTGAGGGAGGGTGGTGAAATACTGCATAGGAATCAGTGGCATCCACACACACACACACACACACACACAAGCCCTCAAGACTCTTGAAGCGGCCTGACTATTTAGTGTCTTCGTCGCAGCAAGGGGGCGATATATACCACCCTTTTTATTGATTTCACGTGTCAGTGTTTGACTTTTTCGCAACTTCATTTCTTCCTTTTCTCCCTCTCCAACCCCACCCGTGACACCACCAGGGTTTAGCTAGCCCTGGTCCGATTATCCCCGGTTCTTCGCTGAAGAGACGCGGCCGGGGGGAGGGGTACGAAGAGTACGCGTCGAAACCGGTGTCACGTCGTGTTGGGGAATCCTTCGGGAGTGCGATACTGAAGGGGAGGTGCTACTGCCCGTGCAGGGCGACACCGCCTTAAAGCTTCATAACCACACACAAACCCTCTATTCCCCCAGGCCTGATGAGCAAACCCCCCTGCCCCATGTTGTGACTTCCTTTCTACCTTGCACAAAACATCCCATTTGCCCCTTTTCTTCCTTCGAAAGTGTTGTGACTACCCCCCCTTCCCCACCCCTCGGGAGTGCCACTCCTCTGGTGGTTAAAAGTGACCCGCCGTTGTGCCTTCGGCATCTGTTGCGTGTGCCGTCGTATGCTTCCTATGCACTAGTTATAGCTATCCGGGGGCGGTCTGCTGTCGCACCAGTGGGCTGCCCCACCTCTGCACCCTCGGTTTTTAAGATGTTCACCACAGCGGAGAATGATCCCCTTCTCTGTGGCGATCGAGCCAAGCTGGACGAGGTTCGCCTTCGGGCGAAGGTCATGTGGGCGGACAAAAGGTGCCTGCTCCTGAGACTCATCAGCAACCTGTTTCTTCCTTCAAGCCCTCAAGACTCTTGAAGCGGCCTGACTATTTAGTGTCTTCGTCGCAGCAAGGGGGCGATATATACCACCCTTTTTATTGATTTCACGTGTCAGTGTTTGACTTTTTCGCAACTTCATTTCTTCCTTTTCTCCCTCTCCAACCCCACCCGTGACACCACCAGGGTTTAGCTAGCCCTGGTCCGATTATCCCCGGTTCTTCGCTGAAGAGACGCGGCCGGGGGGAGGGGTACGAAGAGTACGCGTCGAAACCGGTGTCACGTCGTGTTGGGGAATCCTTCGGGAGTGCGATACTGAAGGGGAGGTGCTACTGCCCGTGCAGGGCGACACCGCCTTAAAACTTCATAACCACACACACACACACCCTGTCCCGTGATAATTTCTATTTTGTTGATGTGACGATGTTGTCCCCCTCCCCTCCAGCTTTGAAAATTGGATTTTTTTTTTTGAAAACTCATCACGGACAACTCAACCCATAATCGTTAGATTTTGTTGGGGGGAAAAAACACCCAGGCTAAGAACACCCTTTTTTTACGACTTGGCTTGCCTCGTGCATACCAACCGTGGCGTCTGAAAAACGACACTGCCAGTGCAACTGCATAGTCTGCATTTCGCAAGGCACCCGGTCTCTCGAGCGAAGAAAACTGTTGGCAGCGCATCTGATCCCATATCCTACGCAGGAAACGGAACGAGCGCACAAACATGTTTCCCATTTGTTTTGCCAGTGGGTCATTTTGTCGACAAACATGCACCCACTACACCCGTCCCTCCGATAAGACAGGAGGGAGAGAGCGATGTGTGGGTTGTGGGTTGGGGGGTATAAATCAGCACCGAGAAACTCGACAGCACTTTTCTTTTCTGGTTTCATTCTCTATCCTCAACGCATCGCTCGCCCCCCCCCCCCCCCACACACACACACCCCTCCCCACCACATGTGCACACACCGCACCATGGGAGAGGGGGCAGAGGTGTCACGAGAAACGACTCCACGCCTGGATGCGAAACCAGCAACCGCCCAGCCCTCCGAATTGCATCTGATTACCGAGAGGGACACGGAGAGGGGGGGCCCTTTGGGCCCTCCCATCGTATCGAAGAGAGATAACCAAATGATCCCATGTACGGTGACAATTTTACTGAGCTAGGCTATGCCGATCTGACAAAACAAAATAGACGCATGTGCGGTGCGCTTATCAACGAGATGACTAGTCATTTGACGGGTGGACTGAACGAGAGACAACAATTGTATGGTGAGTGTCCCCTCGTTACTAAACAGGTAGTATACGAGTGATCGCTCTTGAACAAAACTGGCCAGAAATATGGCTCGTCACTTCACACGTCAAAGCAGAAACTAGCGCGCCGTGATGGGCACCGATGCGTCTTCCCCCCCTCCCAAGACATTTTCCTCAGGGGTGTGTCTTCGCTATTCGGCAACTATTTTTTGGCGAAGTTCGGCGATTTTCACCTATAAACTATAGGGGGAAATGCATCAAACTGCACCGTTTTCGGTACCGTAGCGAAGACCCCCGAAAAGGGTGGATTTGCTATTCGGCGACTATTCGGCAAAGTTCGGCAGATCTCACCTATAAATAGGAGGAAATTCACCAAACCACGCCGTTTTCAGCACCATAGCGTAAAGCCCCTGAGGCGCAATACATTTTCTAGGACACAATGCACTCGAAAGAAGTAATGGTGGTCTGACAGACAAGACGGGGGGGGGGGGGGATGATTTGTCGAGAGAAGGTGTGTGAAGGAATGCAAAAGCCTCCCCAACGCCCTTCAGCAATGGGACGTCCTTTTGTAGCCACGGCACCAAAGGGTATGCTGCACAGGAAAACTGGGTGCAGGCAGGTGGAGAGGAGAGGCGGGGGGTGGGCGATATTCTTGGGAGTACAGACAGGTATCAGCCACTTCGCGGGTTATTTCCCGCCTTCTGGGTGTGCCCTGTGAGACACCGAGGATGCTTGAGCAGTGGGTAGTGTGTGTGCGTGTGGGGTTAGTGAAGCAGAAGACGGAGGAAACACAGAGTTGACCTCCCTTCACTCGATATGAGTGTGGGGGGATGGGGGGGTTCCATTCCGGCACGAGATTTGAATCTGTTTCGATATGACTATTTTTATCGATAATCAGCGACGACTGCACTTTTTTTTCCAGGCACAGTCACCCTGCTCAGGGTATAAGATAGACTTTTTTTCTGGCGCCGTTTTCCGGTTTTTCTGGTTTTGAAAATTTTTCGCGCGCGCCTTCGGCGCGCGCGACCCGCGCAAACCCTCCCAGAGTCTGAGAAGGCCCGGTGCCTGCGCGCGTCCTGTCGTACTGAGGCTGCTTGGTGGGGCAGGCGCAGCAGCTGCTTTGAAAGTTTGGACTCTCGACCAAAAAACCGGTCTGGTGCAATGCTTTTACACAGGGGGGTCTGGGGGGCGGAGCCCCCCAGCCGCCGGAGGCCACGGTAGTGAACATCTGTTCACTACAGTCTGGAGTCGCTTGTAAGTAGGAAGGCTTCGCTGTATCGCAGCCCGGCCAGCAGGAGATCACTGGTCCTTGAGGGTTCAACCTTCAGGGTGGAGGAGGACGGGGGAGCGACCACTCGTGACAGGTGTGCGTTGTGGGTGGAGTGGGTGCACGACAGAATGGCCAAAGGGTCCACGAGATCTCTGCACACATTCCGTTATCGAGGAGATGGGCACCTAGCTGTGACGACAGGCAACAAACAAATCTCATCTGTTAGTTGCCCCCAATAGGCTTGGCGACCTTCAAGACTGCTTGAAAGTCGTTTGTGTTCTCGTCTCAGCCCTCCAGACTGCAGTCTTAGACTCCCTCTTAGACATGGTGGCTGGAGTCCACCATGTGTGCACCTTCAAAACAGAAGAGACCTGCATGACGAGGTCACCACCCACCGGGCCATCCGCTAGGTCCATTTTTTTTCTCCGCTTCTCTGCCTTCTTTGGACTATTTGAGCTCTGTGCGGATCACGATGGGGTCACTTTCTATTTTTTTATGGCGTTTTTTCTGACTGTTTTACTGTCCCAAAGTCACAAGAAAAACCGCCAAAAATGAGACCGACCTTTTTTTTTTTCCAGAAAACCGGGAACCGGGAAACCCTGGTTTTGAAAACCGGAAAACCAGACCTATCTTATCCCCTGACCCTGCTGCCCCTCGCAGAAAGTAAACTCCTGGGAAGAGGAGGAGGGGTAAGAGTGGGGAACCTGGACAAGCCAGAGTGCAAATGTGACCAATGCGGTGTGTGCTGTACGGTCGATATGGTGAAAAATGAAGATCGCACCTGCAGGTTTGATCGATTTTGCGTGAAATCCCCCTACATCTCCCTGTCTGGAGGAGGGATTTTGAACGATTTTGAACGAATTTTTTGTTATTTTTTTTTGCATTCAACAAGGCCAGGCAACAAAGGAGAGCGCACAGGAGGGAGGGGGTGTGGGGTCGGGTGGGATAGCGACAAACAGAGGGTAGGGTAAACCCTGGCAGATAAGGGACGCCTTTGACAACTCAGCAGATATGAATCGACGGCTTTCGATGCCTGAAAAGGACGAAAGAGGAGGGGGGTGGGTGCGAGGGGGAGTGGCGGGTTTGGGCGTCGGCAGGGGCGAGTGCGACGGGGGGGGGGGGGGGGGCAATTGAGTTTCAGGAGAGTCGCGGTGGCGGTGGCGGGGGGAGGGGAAGAGGGGTACCGAGTCAGGCACAGCCCTTCTTCGTATCGCTGGCGGCAGCGGCGCCAACAGCCCATCTCCTCCCCCACCCGACGTAACCCTTCAGCTGGCAACCAAAACTGTTCCGGGTGCCCCTCCCCCCTCCCCCCGAAGGGGTTGTGTGTTTGGATTCTTGTTGGAGTTGTGTAGCCACAGCTCAATAGAGATGCACACAGCTGCGCTTTCTGCTTTGTATCTTTGAACAAGTTAAGGGAGTGTGTCCCAGAGACGAGGGACCTGTCGGTATTTTTTCCCCGCCCCGTTTTTTTTTGCAACGAATCAGAAGGGGGGAGGGGGTGGTTGGGAGGAGATATAAATAAAGAATCGCGGCAACAAAAAAAATACCGGAAGACAGGCCGTCTGACGAATCGACACCCTCCTTGTCCACCAAATCATGCGCAGTGCTGCTGTGTGCCTCGTAATACGAAGACAGGTTATTGGGACTGTATGCGGATTCATTGGAACAGTTCCAATGAAGCCCATGCCGGGGCTGGCTGAACAAAAAGTAAGCGATCAGGGTCATGAGTCCCCCTCACGAATGTATTTTTTGAAGCCTGCTTGCTTGGCTAGCAGGTAGTGCACTTGTGGCACAGAGTGGCATTGAACGATTCTTCAAGTTCCACCCGGGCCACACCCAGTGAAGGGTGCAAGGTTTGCAGCAGCGGCGCACGGCGGGGGGTTTTTTTTCCTTTTACACAACAGGGAAACAAACACGATGACTGTGGCACGAGGGGCTGGGTGGGGTGTGTGCTTTGCCCTTCACAACCAGACCAGCGGGAAAACCAAGGGTATGCCCGAAACAGCAGGGGTGGGGTGGGGGCACCAATGAGAACAGCGAGGCGTGGCGACATCCTTTCGCTCTAAATGCAGGCCATGTCTGCAAAGGGGTGCGGGGTGCGGTGGGGAACTTCTGTTCGAGAGGCCCGAAAGACACTGGGGTTTAAACACGGCACACAATAGCCTGTGTCCTCTCAGCACGAGGAAAAAAAACACGCGATGAAAAAGAAGGGGGGGGGGGGGGTGGGGGGTGGCGGAAGGCTCTGCACCAACGCTGTGCCAGTGTGCGCTCAAGCCGGGAAAAATATATCAACTCAAAAAAAAAAAGAAGCCTTGCTGTGGAGTGGGGTTACCCTCTCTTCTCTTCTTTTCTTATTTTTGCGATATCTTCTGATGATTTGGGACTGGCAGGGGGGATTCATCTGCTGCGGCATAACCTCCCCCCGCACTCTAGAAAACACCCTCCTAGATTGTGGTCAATTTGTGAAACTCTGAGTTGGAATCTTGCAGTCCCGAAACCACGGCCGGATGTGTGCTTCCAAATATCGAGAAACGGGCGTTACATGTCGGGAGTGGTGATCTGATAAGTAAACTCAAACCCGGTGATCGCCGGGTGAAGAGAGTGAAAAGAGAGAGAGGGGAGATGGAACGGCAGGGCGGGGGAGGGGGGGTCGGGAGCGGCGGAGGAGTCAAGAAGGCACCCCGCCCTACCACCAGACCACCCCACCACCCCCTTTTTATTTGCTATTGATCAAGACGACCACGAGGCTGTGTGATGGTGCCCCCTTCCCCCACCCCCCTGCGCACCATGTGTGCGCGGAATAATACCCAGGCCCACCGCACGCCCCAGCCCTTTTATACCCTACGCCCCCATGGTCTGAGAGGGCCAGTGAAAATGGGAGGCAGTCCAGGATTTTCTTACGTTTTTTTGATTATGATTCGCGGCGATCACGGTTTTGACTTGATGTAAATTGACGCTCCTTATCCCCCCCCGCCGTGGGATTTGCAGGGGAGACGAGAGGAGTGAAACGAATTCACCCCTTCCATCACCCCCACCCATCCACACACACACACACACACACGCGTGAATCTGTTTTTATAGCAGTGCAGAGCAAATTGATCCACACATCCTGCGCTTGATGTGATCACTGTATACACAAACACTTGAGGCATTGCACTTTACCCCACGTTGATACACACCAACGGTCACACCGAAGGAGGCTTGCTGCCAAGGTTTGCTCCTATTGGGTGGCACGGTTGATGAGGCTGTGATGCTTCAGGTTTTGTGTCAGAAAGATAGCCTTGGTTGAGGATCGCCCCTATACATAGAGGGCGTCCATGGCAATGACCAGGGCAGAGAGTTCATTTTTTGATTTGCCCAAGAAAAACAACTCCCCCCCCCCCCCCATCCCCCCTCCCCCCTCCCCGCATAGTATCTTTGAGGAAAGAGACAATAATACCCCATCCGGTGACACCGCTCCGCAGGCCTCTTCCAGCAGTCAGTAGCGTGGCATCACACTGCAGCAACACATGCAGTTGAGTCTGTTGGGTTGACAGGACCTTTTCTCACAGCCGCCTTGATGGCAGGGAAGGTTTGGAAGGTCCTGTCAATGCAAAGACTAAGAAGGTCGTCACCGGATTTTTTTCTCCATTTTGCAGCATTCTATGGGAGGGGTGGAGGTGGTGGTGGTGGAGGAGGGGGGGGGGGTTTGAATCGCATGTGCAGACTTCCCGGCGTTCGTTCTTTTCTTCCTGGATAAAAAAAATGGCATACTTTTTTTTTCGAGCCGGCGAAACCCAAGTCCCAAAGGGTTTTGCAAGCTCTCTTCTTCATTCTTAATGTGGCGGTGATTTGTGCCCCTTTTTTTTGACCAAAACACAAAAAAAAACCCATCCTTTTTTACTTTATTCTTTCAAAAGAGGAAAGGCTGTGCAAAAAATAAAACTGACCAGCCTTAGCGCGTTGTTGACTTATAAGCGTATTTCACGTCACTTTTGTATGAGCACCCGCCCCCCTATCGCCCAACAAGAATCTGTTCTCCTCCCAAGGTTTGTTCTGTTGTTGCAGCAGGATAAGCTCGTCAGAAGCAAACATGCACCCAGGTTAGGGCGCACGTCAGGCGTTTTCTTGGCAGGGCTGCCGGGCCAAGAGGGCGAAACGCGCACAAGCATGGGGTATTGTGCAAAGTGAACGATTAGCCGATCCTTTTGTTTCAGTTCATCCAATCTCACACAACCTGGCCATCAGAGGATGTCTATCTGTGGTCGAGTTTGGAGGACGGCGTTTCGATTTTGGTGTATACCGAATACACAGAAGCCGAAAAACACAGTCCATGAAACCTGTCTCAGCACAGGCTCTGCGTGTGTGTCAGTGCGGATACGTGCGGTGAGGAAAAAATGCACCACTTCAGTTCATCCCTCTCTTTCTCCACAGCTTGAATCTTCGTTTGATGTGGTGACGCTTCCACACATTTACAAACCCACCCACCCGATGAAAGGGGATGGTGGTGGTGGTGGTGTGTATAGCGCAGCTGGCAGAGATGAACTGGGCACTTTCCGCACAAAAGTCGCAATGCCGGAATCCTGCACAAAAGCCGGCGACGACATCTTTCCCCCGCCACACACAGCACACAGTATTGCACGCGCAGAACCCTTCCGTCTCCATTTGCCTACCCTTGATTTTACTTCTACCACGTACCCCCCTTCCGTGACCCAGTGGGCCCTTTTCCAAATGAAGCGCACCCCGCTCTCCAAGCGCTTCCGCCACACGCTTCTGTGATATTTCCGCCGCCAAAACAATGTGTGGGAGAGACGAGTGACAAAAAGGAGGGGTGTCTAAGAAAGGGGGCTGTGATTTTCTTTTCCGGCACTTTATTTTTTTGACTGTGCGATCAACGGAAAAAAAATATACCCCCCCTCCCCGCCCTGATTTTTCCTCTTCTTCTTGAAGAGTCCTCTTCTGGAATCTTCCTGAATCTTCTTGGTTTTTTACCTCTTCGTGATTCTCTCTTATTCTCCCTTGGTTGATCCTGCACGAATCAAACCCGGCTGTTTTCTTTTTTTTACCGGAACTTCCCTCGCCAGAAGCGACAGACTATCCAGCAAAATAAAAGATAAAGGAATGACGGCAGAACCGGTGCCTCAGACCCGCAAGGGGATGCATACCCTGGGTGCAAACCAAATTGTAAATCGCCCCCCGGAACACACTGTGGGACCACGTCCATCTTTTAGAGCCGGTGGCCCTTCGTGGAGCACAGCCCACTTACGGTGCAGAGGGGGATAGCGTAATGACGAGAGAGGTGTGAAAGATGGGCTCTCTTCGTACCTTGTGCAAAAAAAAGAGAGAAAAAAAAGGAATAAATAGCTGCACCCGGGTCGGAACTACTGAACTTTTCCTCCACGCCGTCCTTGTTCTGGGATTAGAGAAAGGAGAATTGGTAAAAACTATCCGTGCCCCTCCCGCTGGAAATCTGGCAGGATCAGCAAAAAAATAGAAAAACACATGACAACAAACCAGCCACTGCCAAAAGCTGATTTGTCGAAACGCATCCGCCACCCCCCCTGCCCCCACTCTTTTGATCGGAGTGGGGAGAAGGGAGTTGTCGCAGGATCCAGCAAAAAAAAGAGGGGGGGGGGGGCACATAAAGGCGCCTGCCTGCCCGCCTGCCACCCTTCTTCCTTTTTTATGTCCACAAGCAAAAAATCTTGATGTAAAAAAAAAAGAGGAGGAAGAAAAACAGGGTAAAAGATAGGGTTCCGGGCTGCGCGCCGAAAACCGGGGGTAATCGGGGGTAAAATTTCAGCCATTTCCCCAACTGGAAGGGCTTTCCCTTCCCACAACCCCACCCCACCCCACGCCACTCAACTGGGATGGGCAGGGTGGCTCCTCTGCGGGGGCCGCTGCCAGGTCCGAGAGGAGCGCGCTCCTTCTTGGCGCCAACGCGAAGGAGCCAGTCGATGAGAAAGGCGTTCGGGAGAGCGCGGTGGTGTTGAAAGCACCGCAGGTTGCCCTTGCAGACTTGGTTCTGGATAGGCACAGGCCACATGGGGGGTCTGGGGGGCGGAGCCCCCCAGCCGCCGGAGGCCACGGTAGTGAGCATCTGTTCCTTGTAACCGTACGATTCTGTGAGCTGCCTGCATCCTCCCGGGGTGGTCTGTATTCCATCCCCAATTGACCCCAAAGGGTGTTGGATATCAGACAGGCAGACGGCACAGGGGGGTCTGGGGGGCGGAGCCCCCCAGCCGCCGGAGGCCACGGTAGCGAACAGCTGATTCTGCTCCATAGTCGCACGCCGCATGTAGTCAACGTGCACCTTGTGATCAACAGGTTCATCGGGCTAACCCTGGGGCAGGGCACTGTGCTCTTGGCCCCGGCCTCCTCTGGCCAAAAAGTACCCTGGAATAGTACCCGGACAGAATCTCAGAAAAATCAGGGCATTAGTTTGGGCTGGTTATCCGGTTATGATAACCAGGATTTGGAGAAACCTGGTTATTTTAAAAAATAAAAAAAAGTCAAAAATCTGGCTCGGAACCGGGGGTTTCCCTTACCAAATAACCTGCTGCGCTAGCCCCACCAAGCAGCAATAGTACGACACGACCTGCATCTGTCATTCGGCGGCAGATGCAGGCCAAGATTGCACAGCCCCCTTCTGCGCCGTCCCTCACCGACGAAACCCAGGCCACGACGAAGGTGAGCCAGCATGCGA
Organism: Rhynchopus euleeides; assembly: GCA_963210315.1. Taxonomy (NCBI): domain Eukaryota; phylum Euglenozoa; class Diplonemea; order Diplonemida; family Diplonemidae; genus Rhynchopus; species Rhynchopus euleeides. The sequence goes on along the minus strand of OY723251.1, from coordinate 1,025,925 downwards.
CCCGGATTCGTGTGTGATCGACCCGTAACGTGCCGCAAGACTGCAACAGCCGGAATGCGGCCAACATCTGCGGCATTCTGCTGGAGCAGACAGAATCTCTGGGGACAGCTTCTGGAACCGCGTCGTGTCCTTCGCCACTGACTGGTGCAACACCATGGGTGGTGGGAAACCCGGGGCGCAACTCCACGCGTGTAGATGGGTTATCCTCCTGGCACCAGCGCGAATTGTGTGCTGTGTCTGACACCTCTCACAAACCCGGGGGAAGTAGAGACTATACATAACCTGGGGGTGGGGAGACAGATAATAGCACGCCACGGTCACAACGGCGCAGGAGGCGCTCGGGCGCGAAGCGCCCGAGCGAAAAAATTTGGTGGGTCATAACCAGGGTAACCAGGTTTCAGGCTCCGTCGGGAAGGTCAAACTAATGCCCTGTGAAAAATCCCGGTGGAAAAAAAAAAAGAGGCACCCCCGGTTTTTCGGGGCAAAATCTCAAAAACCGGGGCTAAGCCCCGTTTTTCATAACAGTATCTTAAACACTGAAGAAAAATCAGGCAAAACGGAGGGCCCTGGTGTTCCATTTTGTTCTTTCTCGCGTTTATCCCCCCCCCCCTCCCGGCATCTCCTCACAATAAATCATTGAACGTGGTTTTGTTAGCTTCCGACAACACGGATTTTTGTCGTTTCGATTACCAGCAGCTGGCATGCGGGTAGGGGGGGGGGGGAGGGGGGGAATCCAAACTCGACAACAAACCGATACGATATGGTGGGCGGGTTGGTTCGGGTTGGGCTGAACGGGGGGAGGGTAACCCCTCCCTCCCTCTTGGCTGGAGTGGGGGGTGGGGTGGGAAGGTGGGGAGGTGGGGGGAGTGGGGGGGGGGGGGGGGGGTGAGGGGATGAGGGGAGTGGTCTGAATACGTATCACCAGTGAACGGCTACTGGCATCAGAGAGACACATTGGTTACTCGGGAGCAAGCTTGTGTTGGAAGAAGAGAGGATATTTTGCTGAGACACGGGGGAGGGGGTGATGTGTGATGACGGCGATGAGTAGGGGGCGAAATGGGAAGGGAGATGAGGGAGAGGGGAAGGGGGGTGGGTGAGACGTGGGGGGGGGGATAAAAGGCAGAATGTAGAAGTGATTGTTCCACGGTACAACTAGGGAGGGGAGAGAAGAGGGGGATTTGACACCGCAGAGTAGAGCCTCTATGTGGGCAAGGTGTGTCAGTTTCTCTTATTTTTTTTTGCTAGAGATGTTGTCGGGGATATTCACAGGATAATTCCCCAGGAATTCCTCATACGGGGGGACGTCTCGGCTCCAGAATTTTTTCAGAATTCCCGAACCAGAACAGCAGGAGAGAGAAAGGGCATTTCTTCTTTGGCCAGGCAGAGAGCACGCGGCACTTGATACCATCTGTGACCATGCATATGTTACTAAAATGAAAAAAAGAGGCCATGACGGAGGCAGGCCGGGCTGTGAACTCAGAATTTTCGAGCGGGGGGGGGGGGGAGGGGGGGACAAAAAATATCAATAAGGAGGGGATACACTCGCTGTTCGGCAAATTTCTGGCAAAAAAAATTCGGCGGTTTCCTCCTATGAATAGGAGGAATTGCGCCCAAAAAAATATGCGCCGTTTTCGCACCGGTAGCGAAGAACATCCCCACCGAAAAGATTCCATTTCTACCCAGGGGGGGAGAGGGATGGGTTTGCGGGTTTGCGGGGTGGAACACAGCACCTGCCGTGGCACCTCCCCTCCCCACTGCAACCTCTTCAGGCCGATCGCTGCCGCGTGCTGTGTGGGGGGATGGGGGGGGGGGGGGGGTAGGGGGGGTCAAATGCCCCCCTTTTACGTGGATAAACACGATTTTTCAAAAAACCGGCGCAGAGGCCCCAAAGCCCCCGTAAACCCTCCAAACCCCCCCAGATCGGTCCGGAAACCCATCGAACCCCACTTTTCCACCATTCCGGGCACCTCAGGTGCCCGAATTGGGGTACCTAAATTTTGTGCCACCGTTTGGTACCGTACAGTGCCACTGTGTGGGAGGTTGGAAAAGAAAATGCCCCAACACACCACATCTGAGGGTTGCAATGCATGTTGCTTGCCAACCACGTCATCCGGTGGGTGTCAGGCGCTATGTAGGTGGCATTAGCCAGGTCTTCGATGAGTTCTGGCTTGTATATGTACCTCCCTGCCTGCGGCACAGGCACTGCCTTTGTCCCCCACACCAGCCACAGAGAGCGTATTGTACTCGGTCCACGGTTGCTGATTCATTGTGATGCATTGTATCCTCGAGTGAACGTCACACACTAGTGGCACCACCACCCGCCATCCGAGAGCTGTATTGGCTTTGCGCGCTTCCGTTGCATTCACCTCGCCACGCATATTGCACTGTTCAGTACCAGTGCTCCTGGGCCAGGCAAAGTAGACCGCAGCAACTACCAATTCTGGCACAATGGGTACCACGACAGCGCACTTCATGTGTTCCCGGAATGTACAGCTCGTGTTGCAACAGTCGTTGTCAACACATCCCGGTTGTGGAGCACTGCTGCACAGGAATCACACGACCATCTGGACTTGTTCCGTACCTACAGGCAGCTCCCGGTGCATGGTGGCAGGGAGGTATGTATACAAGCCAGAACACATCGAAGACCTGGCTAATGCCACCTACATAGCGCCTGACACCCACCGGATGACGTGGTTGGCAAGCAACATGCATTGCAACCCTCAGATGTGGTGTGTTGGGGCATTTTCTTTTCCAACCTCCCACACAGTGGCACTGTACGGTACCAAACGGTGGCACAAAATTTAGGTACCCCAATTCGGGCACCTGAGGTGCCCGGAATGGTGGAAAAGTGGGGTTCGATGGGTTTCCGGACCGATCTGGGGGGGTTTGGAGGGTTTACGGGGGCTTTGGGGCCTCTGCGCCGGTTTTTTGAAAAATCGTGTTTGTCACCCCCATTTGACCCCCCCTAGGGCAGTGAACCCAATAAACGACGTTTATTTCAGAAACCGTTTTTCAATAAACGTTAAACGTTTATAAACGCTAAACGTTTAGCGTTTATTTAGCGAAGCAGCTTGTGCCCGCACCCCACCCACATAATCTGACCTCACACACTCCCACACGATTCTGGTGGCAGAAAGTGCCCAATATGCTCCGGAAACTCAATTCCGCCCACTCCCAGGGGGTGGTATGCCCCCGACGATGCCGTTTTTAGCAACCAAAAAGACTTGGAGTTGCGTTCTTTGTTTGTACGAACGGTGCCTGCTAGTGCATGTGTGCAGGATACCGAACGCTGCCACGAGTCTTTTTAGTGCGAAAAGCTAGCTGTTCTTGCAAATTTTTTTGGGACAGAACTTGTACCTGGGCTGCACACCACAGGACACATCAAGCAGAACAAGCACACCTCAACCTGCCAGATCCACAGAAGAACTGTTGTCGTTGATTGTTCTGAAACATAACAGCTTCTCGGTGCCCTCCAGAGGCCAAAAGGCAAGCCAATATGAGGTAATCGCGCCAGGAACAGTTGTGGGAGAAGTATGGTACAGTTCGTGTCCCATTTGACGCTGTTCTTGGGAGCTTACGGCAGCTGGGTCTGTGGCACGGCGCATCCGTTGCCAGGGAGCGCGTCCTCGGGTGTGGTGCCTCACCTGTGATCATGTGGCACAGGGACGCCATACGAGAGTCTCTCAGATGCCTCCTCTGATGGGAGGCAACTGACTGGAACAGGCACCTGGTACAGCAGGCACGGGTACAAGAAGTGGCCAGAAATAGCGCCGATGGTTTCGACCTTGCGCTTCGACATCTTGCTGTCCTCACCGCAGCGGTGCCCCCCCGCCCTGGAATTTGGGGTGTGGTGCGCTGGCCATGATGTATTATGATGTAAAGTGACTCAGTGGCAGAGCCTGCAGGGAAACGTTTATTAAGCGTTTATCTGAACGTTTATTTCCGCTCAGAATTCTGAAAAACGCTAAACGTTTTCAACGTTTATTTAATCACTGCCCTAGGCATACTTGTACCCCCATATGGGGAAGGCCAAAAATATGGGGAAAATATGGGGGGAATATGGGGGGTTTTTCAAGTCCTGTTCCCCCATATTTCCCCCATATGGGGGATATATGGGGGAAAACCCAGGGGTTCCTCAGGTGGAAGCAGTCGGCAAACAGTTCTCTTCGTTCTGCTTTTCACAGGGTGTGAAGTCAGCCACTGACAGGGGACGTCTAGCACCTTGCAGTGCCATCTCACCTCGTCGCTTTCTGCAGAGAGGAACCGCCCGGCTGAAGTGCTCGAGTCAGACCACAAAAGGTGCTGTGAGAGTGCCGACCGCCACTTTCTTCAAGTCTGAGTAGCGGTCATCAGAGCATGCTGACCAGTAGTCCTGTCTTTGCTGGCAGAACAGCTGCGTCCTGCAGCCAGTCCTTGTACTGGCCTTCACAGGTCTCATTCCACCCGGCAGATGCAGCTTGAACATGTCAAGCTGCCTGGTGACGAGCGTCGACTCCGACTTTCGGCGCTCGGAGCGGTCAAAAGCGGCGGAAGCGCCTGACACCCCAGAATGCACTGCTTGTGAATTCCCTTGTCTAATTAAGGATCCCAGGGGGCAGCTCGCAATCGCAAACACACCAGAGGAGGAGGACAGCGAGTGTGAGAGTGACGTGCCGGACAGGACTTCAAAACACAGGAGTGTGTGTTGTGAGGAGCTGTTAACCCTGAACGCGCGATGTGTGTCTGTGCGTATGTGTCCACCACCGCTGCCGCTGTCACTGCGGTGCCCCGCCAAACCGGGAAGCGTTCGCTCTCCGCTGCCGCTGTGTCGGCGCAGGAGAGGAACAGGAGGTCGGTGCGACCCACCTGGGGGATCTTCCAGGGGGGGCCAGACCTGGCCACACCTGAACGAGCGCGCACCTCCCCAGGATCGGACTCCTGGAGGATCCCAACAAGGCATGAGGCCGGTTTCGACGCGCACTTCGTGTGTGTCTGTGCCTGAGTGGTTTGATGTTCTCCCGTTGCAGCACGAATACCCCCATATCCCCCCATATGGGCCCCATATTTCCCCCATATTCCCCCATATTTTACCGGGTTTTCCCCATATTTTCAGCCTTTTTCCCCATATGGGGGCGGGGTTTTGAGACCCCCCATATTTCCCCCAAATTTAGGGGGTTCCCCATATGGGGGGACAAGTATGCCTAGGGGGGGGGGGGGGTTTAGCACAAGTAAATATCAGCATTCGACTTGCAAACAGGGGTGGTGGGGGGAGGGTAGGGGGAGGCAGAAATACGGAGCCCGCACACAAGCTCATCTCTTCAGCACCCTTTCAACATCAGGTTCCGTCGGTCCTGGCAAAGCCCAACGGTAGTCAGGGAGGAATTTGTGTTGACAGATCACAGCTGCAGTGAGCAGGCCACTCCGAACGACACCTGTATCGGCACACTTGTCGGTCGAAGCTTCAGGGATGATCGTGCGGAAGCCGTCGCTTTGTATTGTAAGGTATATTAGAAACACGCGAGAGAACAAGAATGATGGCTGGCGCTTGCACTGGCTGGAGCTTCAGAGCCGCGCCAGCAGCACACTGAGAGAGAGAGAGAGAAAAGGGGGGGGGGGGGAAGATGGGGTGAGAGAACAGTAGGCGAGGGGGATAAATCCAGTGATGCATGATATGGGGAAGGCTTGGGGGGTGGGGGTTCAGCAGTAAATCGCTATGCAAACATTGTATGTGTTTAGGGGGTCTTCGCTAGACTGCCGAAAAAAAAGTGCATTTTTTGGTGAATTTCCTCCTTATTTTTTAAAGGTGAAAAGCGCCGAACGCTGCCGGAAATTTTCCGCTAGCGAAGACCCCCTCAGTGTGATATTATGATAAGGCGAGGAAGAGCCAACAGCAACAGCAACAACAACAACAACAAAACAGCAACAGGAATAGCAGCAGCAACAAATACACTAAAAAAATTGAAGTGTGGTCTGGTGTTGCTGAAAGGCCCAAATTGCGTAGTTCGTGCGTAGTTTTGCGTAGTTTGTGCGTACATTGTGCATAAGCAATAATGCCACTTTTTTATTCTCTCCAGTGGGAAACACGCTACCTCCAATACAGAGCCCAGACTGCACCAACACTACCACCGGCCTCGTCCCAGACCTTGTGGTGCCCATTTCCTGATGTAGGGGGCCTCCATGTGGCCCAAATATCCACCCAGGCCCTCTGGTTTGCAGGAAGTCATCCTTCTGACTGCTGCGGAAGGACCTGTTTCTGGAGGCCCTAGGAGCCTGGCTCGAGACTCACCAAACTAGGTTGTCCGAAGTCTCGAACGTCGGAAGACACATCAGTCAGCCCTCGCCCAGCTGCAGCGTTTGTTTGTCTGTACCTGGGACCAACAGATGACAACGCACCCTCAAGACAAGCCATAGAATGGGCTTACTTGACAGTGGCTGAAGGCTAAGGACACTGCCTGCGAAACCCCTTATCACTACAGAGCCGAGATTGTACCAAAACGCCCCCTAAAGGAGCCCCCTACTCGGGTGTTGCAAAACCCTGTTCCTTTGACTATTTGGAATCTGTGCGGATCGTAGTGGGGTCATTTCTGTGGTCGAGCTGTCAAGCTTCGTCCGTGAAACGTGGGTCTGGCCCAGGGGCTGGTCATAGGATGTGACTGAGAGGCAACCACACCAGCCCACCCAGCGGGACCCCCTCCTTGGGTGTTCCAAAAACCCGTTATTTGGAACGTTTGGGATCTGTGCGGATCGCAGTGGGGTCGTTTTGGCCATGGGGTGTCCATTTACACCTCTTACTGGGAACACCAATTGGGTGAAACCACCCCCCCCCCCCCCCTCATACCCCCCTACCCCCCGAGTACTCGGGGGGTAGGGGGGCCTGTGGAGGGCACACATTGTGATTTTGAACGATTTGAACGATTTTTGGCCGTGCTCGTAGCATTCCCCGTTGAGGGGGTCGCTATTTCGTGTTCTCCTGGCCGCACGGAGGCATTGCCTTACGTCGCCTCTTCCTCTTTTCCTTTGGTGGTGTGTTGGTCTGGCACAGAGGGCGGGACCGTGCTGATATGCACAGTGACGACTCTCCCTTTTGTTTTGTGCCCGCCTCCACCGAGATTCGGCTGATGCCTCTCAGACTGGGGGCGGGCGGTCGCCGACCCTTTTCTGTACGAGGTTTTCCACAGGCTGCACACCTGCCCCGCGGCTGTGTGGCAGTCTTCGCGGAGTGCAATGCGAAGGTCTGGCCTGACGTGGTGTGACTATTTAGACTCCAGGTGTCTCCACCCTTCCTGGTCTGGGGAGCCTCGGTACCCAAGCAGTTTTCGGTCATGCCCTGGACCACGGCCGTGCTAGACTCCTGGTGCAGGCACCCGTCATGGTCCGGGGACGGCCCCCCCAGGCAGTTTAACGTCTTACCCAGGACCTGGTGCGAGGTGCCAGGATTTTCCGGCAAACAAACCCGTTTCTTTGCACGATACAGGTGATTCAGAGTGGTCCCTGACTGGGATTCGAAAATTTTCGGCATTTTTTCAGCCTTTTTGAGCTAATTACTGGTCCCGCCCCAGTACAAAATAAAAAAGTGCCATTACGAGGCCATATTGCGTAGTTCGTGCGTACTTGTGCGTAGTTCGTGCGCACATCATACGAAGCACTTTCAGCAACACCAGTGGTGCATCTTTGATTTGTCTGTGTGGCTGTTGCGTGCTATCCCCACCACCCTTCTGCCCTCGTGCATCCACTGCGCAGTGCTACGTGTGATTGTCGTGACACACAACAAATCCTCTAAACAACGCTTCGCGATTAATCCAAAGGGGGAGGGAGAGAGAGAGAGAGAGCGAGATGTGGGTGTGCCTGATTTGTAGGTGGGGGTTAATTGCATGAGATCAGAGGAGGGAGGGTTCGCAACACTTCACTTCTCTGCGCCAAGAGAAATCTGGGCAGAGAAAGCGCACAGTTCCCCACCCGGCGCATGCTGCGTGAAGTGTGCGACACTACAATTGTGTCAATTAGTGTTGTGCAAGAGAGAGGGGGGAGGGGCGGATGATGTCGATGCAGAGAGAGCATCATCGAAAAGGCGTTAAATCAGATCACCACCCTCCACCTCGGAGTGCGGCGATCCGCTGTGGTTTGTAGTACAATGTACCGGTTTTAATCTTCGGGCCCTGGCGCCCGATACGACATACCCGTGAGATACGTCAAACCCCCACAGGTTTATGGTATAGTTCGTTGGGGGGTCTCGCTACCAAGTCACAGCTCGTCAGTCAGTGAGGGGAAGTGGGGCTGCTGCTCACTTCTTCTCACTCAGCCACACCTGGTAGCGAGGGACCCCATCATTCCATTATGATGCGCCGTCACTGGGGGAAATGGGGGTGGGGGTTGTGGGTTTGCGGGATTTGCGAAGGCTGTCACACCCCGCACGCCTCGTCGTTGCGCGTGAAGCAGATCTTCCGCCCGTGAGCGAAGGCGTCCGCCAGGTTTTTTTTTGTTTTTGAACAATTCAAGAAATTCTTCTGCCTGTGCCAGTGTTGCCCCATCTCTTGCGAGAAAGAGAGGGGGTGAGAGAGACATCTGGGGCTTCACCTTTTCTTCACCTCTGGCACGCACCTGCACGGGAGCCGCCGCCGCCGCCGCCGACGCCGCCCCGCCTCCCATCCCCTACCCCCTTCCTTCCCCCGGAAGACTTGCATGTTCGCTACTATGTGCGCAAAAGCGGTATATTTGATTCACTCAGGGGCGATGGAAGGAGAGGGGGGGGGAATGTGAGGGCTGGCCTCCGCTCGATCTTCGCGAAAAACCCACCACCTCGCCACACTCCCCTCCTCCCCCTTCACCCTTCACCCAGACTCAAACTTCTTCACCAAATTCAGAGCAGAGCTGGGCCCTGTGTATTCGGGCCACATTTACAAAAAAAACCCTCCCTCCCCCTTTCATGACCAGCCACCCCTTCCGCAGGGTAAAACAGTGCGGATCGAGAAGGATGGAGTGAGAGAGTGGGAGGCACAGAGAAGACACGCGGCGCGCGTGATTCATGTCGAGAGAAGTAAATCTTGAGGGTGTGAGGGGGAGGGGGAGGGGGGGAAGGGGCATATGGTACCGATAAAATGTGTTTTGTGAAATAAACGGAAAAACCGGATCCCACACAGCCTGAAATATTGCGGGGGGGGGGGGGGAATGAAATCAAAAAAGAAAAAGAAAAAGGGGGAGGGGGGGGGGGAGGTGCCGCCCCGACCCTCCTTTGTTTGTGCGCCAAACCCGGGTGAACAAACCTCGCGTGTTTTGCCTGATGAAGGTTGGTGTGAATGTGCGCACAGTCATAGCAACAGGGCAAGGTAGATTGTGTTTGTCACCCAAAGCGCTGCCAACTATATTTTTCACTGTGACAAGCTTGTTGTCTGTGGCTTCTCCCCCCCCCCTCCCGGAAAAAATATCAGATATGGTGTGGGGTGGATATATCGCGTGGGGTCAAAAGGTTCCTCATGCAGCGGCTCCTCTCGCGGATATTTCTGTTCGATGCCCAAGGCCCGCCAATCCAACATTTTCCAACGAAAAAAAAAGCCCGAAGCATGGGGAACGAGGGAAGGTCCCAGGCATGAGGTGTGGAGGCGGAGGTGGAGGTGTCTGGGTTTCTGCATATGCTTGCAACATGTGTGCGTGCGGTGGCCTAGAGTGAACAGCCCCTGTGCGGACCATGAGATTTCTTTTCGCCGCCTGAACGTTTTTTTCCCTGGCTGTTGTGGCGTCTCTCTCTGTGCGGTGGCAGAACCTCTGATCAGGCTAAAGCGGCCTGTTCCCCGTGGTGGCGCGACTGACCCATTCACCCCCCCCCCCCCCCACACACACACACACACACCTCAACATCCTCTCACACACCCCCCCCCACAGCTCTGTCCGGTGCGCCATCCAGCTGATCATCACCATCTCTAAAGAAAGTATGACGTTGTGTTGTGCGCCAAACCCCGGGGGGGGGGGGATATCACATTTTTTTTACCATTCACATTCACTCCAGCGCTTCATTTGTTTTGTATTTTGTTTTTGAAGAAGGAAAATGAAAAACAACCCCGTCCATTGGACTGCCCGAAATCCGCCCCAACAGCGAGAGGGCCATTTTACTCTTGATGACGCGACGTCGCGTCACCCGATACCGACTGTGGGTCAGTGGCAGGCAACGCACCTCGAAGGTGTGGGGGACCGGCGGCGGCTTCAGTAAACCCTTTGTAGGGAATGGCACATCTTTCCGCGGCCGCGGTGCGGTTATCACAAAGAACGGGGGGGAAGGGGGGTGATACAGGCCTGTCGCTAACTTTTCGATTATGGATATTTGGTGGGTTGACGCTCCTGTTTTGGGGGGGGATCAGGGGGAAACACTAGGGGTCAATTTTTCTCGCGCGCGCTTCGCGCGCGCTCGTGTTGTTGCCTAATTTTCCCGTCGGTGGACCGCTAGGTGGGCACGGTGTGAGGCGCTGGGTTCCTTCCGTGGTTCCTCTCCCGCTCGCGCCATCCTCGGGTGCCGGAAGAAACCCAAAAAATGGCTTTCGGGACCATGATTTACCCCCTGATATGCCACGGCCGTTGAAGCGCAAGGACTTGGTTACTAGACGGGCACGCGAGATGGGGGGTCTGGGGGTCGGAGCCCCCCAGCCGCCGGAGGCCACGGTAGTGAACATCTGTTCATTGTGGGCGTACAGATTCTGTGTGAGTTGGCTGCGTCCTCCTGAGGCTACTGGAGCTGTTGGATTCCTGACCTGTGTGCACACGCTATACAGGGGGGTCTGGGGGGCGGAGCCCCCCAGCCGCCGGAGGCCACGGTAGTGAGCATCTGTTCCTGCAAAACCATACTCTCTTCGACGTCGACCCAGTGAAAGTGGGTTGACGCTTGGTCGACGCTTGGTGAGCGTCGACCCAGTGGAACCGGGTCAACGCTAGGTTAGCGTCGACCCGGAATGGGTTGACGCTTGGTCCAGGCTTGAATGGCAACCCAGTTCCACTGGGTCGACGCTGGGTCGACGCTTTTTTATGGGGGGGGAAACCCAAAATCACTGGGTCGACGGTCGACGCTTAGCGACATGCCTGGGGGTGATAGGGTCAAAAAGGGGGGGGGGGGCATGTGTCACTGTGATGTGGTGAAATTCAATCGATCTGAAAAGAGAAGGGTGGGAAGGGGGTGCTGAAAATACAAGCACTCTTCTTTTGGCTTTGTGGCAGAAATCACCCCCCCCCCCTGTCCAGCAAAGGTGTGTGCGTAAGGTCGGTATTCGCTATTAGGCAAGTCTTTGCGTTTTTTTCTCACACAACAACGGTGAAAACGCATTTAAAAAAACCACGCCATTCAACATCACCGTAATGAAGACACGCCCTAAGGTTCGGGATTTTCGGAAGTTCCCACACCAGATAAAAACAAGAGGGAAAAAAAAGGTCCTGGGCACGACCTTAAACTACCTAAGACCTAGGGAAGTCGTAAAACTCAACCCCACACCCCGAGGGCTCCCCCAGGCTGGTCCGCCTGGGCAACGGGGTCCCAGTGCATAGCACGGAGCACTGGGACAAAAGAGGGTCCGCCTTTTTCCGTCAACTCTGACATGGGGAGGGACAGCTGGAGCCACTGGCGGGGTGCTGTGTTGACTTCAGGGGGCTCCCAACGTGCTTCGGCACACCGGGTTCTTGGCCTGCGGCGGCATGGTAGTCGGTCAGAGAGGCCAGCGCTTGGTCGGGGACTACTCAGAGAGGGCGTGTGCGGACTTCAGGGGGCTCCCAACGTGCATCTGCACACCGGGTTCTTGGCCTGCGGACGTAGATTGCCTAAAGGTTTAGAAACCGGCCGAGCCCGTGGGGGTGACGAACGTACTGCCGGCCCGGGATTGTCAAGGTTCTTTCCCCAGATGGCTCACCAGTACCACCAAACCACACGGAGAGCAAAACCGCCGGGGAGGGGGTGGGGGAAGGTGGGAAGGGCGGCATGCCGAACTACAGCAAGGATGGCCAACAATGCGATCACTGCAAACAAGGCATGGGACACAAGAGGGAAAAAAAAAAAAAAAGGGTCCTGGGTAAGACGTTAAACTGCCTGGGGGGGCCGTCCCCGGACCATGACGGGTGCCTGCACCAGGAGTCTAGCACGGCCGTGGTCCAGGGCATGACCGAAAACTGCTTGGGTACCGAGGCTCCCCAGACCAGGAAGGGTGGAGACACCTGGAGTCTAAATAGTCACACCACGTCAGGCCAGACCTTCGCATTGCACTCCGCGAAGACTGCCACACAGCCGCGGGGCAGGTGTGCAGCCTGTGGAAAACCTCGTACAGAAAAGGGTCGGCGACCGCCCGCCCCCAGTCTGAGAGGCATCAGCCGAATCTCGGTGGAGGCGGGCACAAAACAAAAGGGAGAGTCGTCACTGTGCATATCAGCACGGTCCCGCCCTCTGTGCCAGACCAACACACCACCAAAGGAAAAGAGGAAGAGGCGACGTAAGGCAATGCCTCCGTGCGGCCAGGAGAACACGAAATAGCGACCCCCTCAACGGGGAATGCTACGAGCACGGCCAAAAATCGTTCAAATCGTTCAAACATGGCCCTTCGACAAAATAAATCGGCCCTCATGCGAACGAACAAAATCGGGTGAAAGGAGGATGATGACAAAGAGAACAGGGAGAAGGGTGGGGGGGGGGGGGGTGGGGGTGGGGTAGGGTGGGGAGACAACACCTTTATTATCTTTTGTCCGGAAACCCGGGTGTCCCGTCCCCCGTGCGGCTGATGGGCGGGTGCGGAAATCTTTCTTGCTTATTTTTCATTTTTTTCCTGTCCCGGGGAGTTCATCTCAATAGAGAGGAGGGAAGCAACGGACTTCTTGGCGTTCTTCGAAAGGCAGACCACACGCCAACCCCCCCGAACGGGTTTTGCTGGGGGATAATCATCTTGTTCTTGGCATGTGTGAAAGCTGCATTCGCTAAGGGGCAACCCCTTCGCGGCGAGGAATTACCTATGTTGTCTCCACCGGGCCTGGAGCTGCTGTTTGGCGGGGAGGGGGGGGGGGGGTGCCAGCGCAGCAGGTCTAACATTTTCTTCTACACGAGAGCTAATTTTTTTGATTGCAGAATATCTGTCACGCTCCCCCCCGCCCTGATGGTGGGAAGAACTGAACTATCATCTGCTATTTTTTTTGGGAGAGACAGCCCTACATATTTGCAGAAGGATGTTGACGCACAGCTCAGAGAGAGAGAGAGAATAGGCCCTCTACCCACCCCACCCTCCTCCTGAAACCCCCATCTCTTTGCATCATTTTTTGATAGTGTTTATGATTGTATCAGAAGTGTCGAAGGAGGAGATGGAGGGAGAGGCATAAGAGAGAGAGAGAGGGAAGAGAAGAGAAGGCTTTCTTCGCTACAACGAGGGGGGGGGGGGAAGGCATGGCGGCGGCTTATTTTTTAGTGCATTTTTTTCTTCTTCCCCCCAGCTTGGCAAAAAAGAAAGGCCAAAGCTGGGAAAAAAAATGCCCGGATATAAGCAGGAACCGAACGGAGGAGCTGAGGGCCTTCTCTCCCTCCAGAGGAGAAAAATACATTTCCATATCCACCTTCTGCTGTAAGGATTCATCGCCCTGGGCAAAAAATATTCTCGAGGGCTCGGGGTGGAGGGTGGGGGGTGGGATGAACGGAGGAACAGAGGGAGGGGGGACGGAGAAGGTTATTTTTAATAATTTATCGTTTCCCGCGCGCATGCATACGTTCAGACTGTTCGTCCCCCTGAGGGCAGAGGGTGGGGAGATATCGAGAAGGGGGGGTGGGGTGGCTGTGCACACAGTCAAATAAAAGTCAAAAAAATCACTCTGTGTCCAAAATGACAACACATATAAAATAGCATTGGTGAGGGTTCCCCTGTGAAAAAAAAATTGGAAGAAGGGATGAACAAAAATCAACGGGGTAGGGGTCGAGGGTGGGGTGGGGTGAAGTGAAGAACGGGTATCGGATGTTGCAGTGGATTTGAGGGTGCGGTGGGAAGGCTTCGGGGTAAAAAGGGGGGTGCGACCATAAAACGAAACAAACCGGAAAAATGAGTGTTCTTCACGCACAGGATAACACGCAAACGAGTCGGGGCAGGGGGTGGATGGGGGGGGGAGTCAAAGGGACATGGTTTAAACTCGCCACACCTCCCCTCTCCCCCCTCCTCCTTTTACCGGCGGCTCTCCGGAGAGGGGGGGGTGGGGGGTGGGTGGGTATATGTGTGTAAGGTTCAAAGCCTTCCCTCGCCGTATACGCTTCAGATACCACCCACTACAAAAGATTCATCATTCAGACGTTCTTTTTTCAGTGAACCAACCCTCAAGACGATGGTTCAGACCGCCGCAACGCGGCTCAGAGAGGGTGGTGGTGGTGGTGGTGGCGGTGGCGGTGGTGGGGGTGAGCGGGGCGATTCTGCAAAGAAAGGTAAAGGTGCAAAACCGACCCCCCCCCGCCCCCGTCCCCCCACCTCCGCCCGCTCAGTCACACACGCGTTCCTCCTCCCCCCATCTTGTAGTGTACGCCGCACCGAACGAGCTTAGATAGAGTCTCTCCAGGAGACCATCCCCACTCCTGTGAAGACACACAAATTTCTCTCCCATTCACTCAAATTGCAGGCAGCCTCCGATACCCCGCGAGGCCAGGGCACTCAGAGAAGGAAACGGCGTTCTCTCTGAGTCAGGGGAAGATTTCATATATAAGCAGGACAACAGTCTGGATGACGGGTCATGGGGTGGCGAGGGGGATTGTGGGTACTGTTGGGAAGTGATTCACAGCGACCATCGGCAACCGGTTGCAAAAAACGTGTGAAAAAATGAAATCAAAAAAAAGGAGGAGACATGGTTGCATAGCGGCCGTTTTAAAAAATCCCTTGTATTTTGTGGACTTGCAAAAACGGCCGCTGATTTTCAGCATTTTAAAAAACGGCCGTTTTTTTTGCCTGGGAATTTTGTATGGGGCGTGGGTCAGCAGGCGAGATCCCACCACCAGGAGTGCCTCCCCACTGCAAGGGATACCCTGCAGCAAGCATTGTGAGCGCGCCTTCAAGTATGATGCGAAGAGTTCAGACTTCGTGGACCACTTTGACGGACCGCGCCATATCAAGAAGAAGAAGAACGCAGCGTTGAAAGTGCAGAGCCAGGGAAACAGCTGGCGCTGTCGGAGTGCGATACCCTCAGTGGCAGGCTTGCAACTTCGGATCGCCCGAGGTGCGTTGTTCACCGGATCACCGGCTGGCGTGGTGCATGATGCTGTCAAGAAGTGTGTCCCGAGGAGGGGCTGAACCTGGTTGCGGCCAATCTAGGCACGTGTGTCGTAGATGACCGTGCAGGCAGAGGTGGGTGTCGCTCACTGGCATCAGGGCTCTTCCGACAGAGCTTTCCCTTGATCTCGGCGACAGCACCCCGGATGAGAAGGACACCGCCTTCGCTGATTTATTCCCGAAGGCACGGGCGATCATCCCGGGCAATATGCAGCACCAGCTGGATGGGTTCACGACCGCACTGGCGCTGAAGGATGTGCTGTGCCACATCTCTGACGCAGCTGAGAGGGAGAAGCAGGCGAGCAAGACGGCACCACCAGCCGTGCGATCCCGCTTCTCTCCGACACACACTACCTGCACCGCTTGAGTGGATCTGCACCTTGCACCACGTCCCCGGGCATTTATACAATCTTCCGGGCCCGCTGCAGGACAGCGGCCCTGCTACGTGTGCGTCGCTTCTGCGGTTGGCAGAGATGCCCACGAAATCGCTGGGCTCGAGTCCCACCTGCAGGCCGCCGTCCGCCTGACGGCACCCCTCGCATCGCTGCTCCAGAAGTACTGCGATGCGCAGCTGGGTGTGCCAACGGCGTGCCCCTGTCGACGCAGTGTACACCGACATTGAGAATGTCATCGAGAAAGTGTCTGAGGTGGGGAAGTACGACCCCCCAGTGCCCCTGGCAGGGGAGCTGGCCTGGGCTGGCGACCGCATGCGCAGAAGGTGGGACGGCACGGAATCAGGGAAGTCCTTCTGGTTTGCGGTCCGCCGTCTGTGCCCGAGCGCGTACGGCCGCATGAGTCGTAGGGGTGTCAGAACTCCGGTGCCACCTCCCCTCTGTTTCGGGGAGGTCACGAGCAGGGCCTGGGTGATCTACGACTAGGCCACCACGTTCCGAGGGTGTGCTGGATTTCTGGGACAACCCGGGGGCGAACCGGGCTGCTACACTCCTCTCTGCTCTCGGGTGTCTGCTGCTTGTCGAGCGACAGGCAGGGCGGAAGCCATTTTTCTTTGTACAGTCGACAGAGAATCGCAGTGCCCAATGTCATGTGCAGGCAACAGGGAGTTGTCAAGTGTGTTTCCTCAGCTCGGTACGGTAAGCAGGAGGCGAATCCCCAAAGGAAAATAGGAGGGGGGAAAAAACGGCCGTTTTTTCGCCAACAAAACATGAAAACGGCCGTTTTTATATTTCGGTAGCGGGAACTGAGGTAGTGAATTCTCAGAAAATCCACTCCCTCCATGACGGCCGTTATGACACTATGAGGAGATAAAGAGAAATATCAAAAAGAGAAGATAAACGCCTTTGAACCCAGATTGTGAGTGCAAAAGAAGGAGAAAAAGAAACAGGATGAAAAAAGGGTGTGAGGGGGGGGGGGGGGGAGGGGGGGGAGTGTACTTTGCCATGTTTGTTTGTTTGGACAGGGCAACCTCTTGTGAAACGTGGAGAAGTGGATTGAATCGCGCAGTTCCTCTAGCCAGAACAGAGGCACTTTCTTCAGCGCATAGCCCAAACCGCTTTCTTTGATTGAGCTTCGCCCACGAGGGGGACGTGCCACCGCATGAGTTTACCGTAACCTGAGCTGGCAGGTTTCCAGTGAACTCTAGGAAGAGGGTATTCCTGGTGTTGGCACATTTCCCCCTTTTTTGGGTGGCTGCATCAATTTAGAATTGCTTTTCTGCTCCATCGCATTGCGCACGCAAAAAAAAAGGAGGGAAATGGATGAGGAGGGGAGCGCATTTTGTTGAATGACCATCGTCAGAGGGACCGCAGATAACGGCGAATACGCGACGGGGGAGGGGAGGGAGGGGGGAGCGGGGGCTATCCTCCCCTCCCCCCACCCCCCCACCCCCCGCCAAAGCGTTTGCCCCTCACACACGAATCTGCGTTGGGCGCACTGACTATCGCATGAGACAACCGCAAATATATATTAAGGGCAAATGAGTCTCGGCGGCCGCCGTCCAGTTTCCAACTCCACTGCGCGTGCAAAATAAAAGTGTACACGTTTGGTTTTCCCAGAAAGGGCACTGCCCATAACGAGCGCACACACATCTGCTCTCCTGTGAAGCACAGCGGTGGCTCGCAAACCCTCAAGCCCCCCCCCCCTCATCACTTCCACACCCCAGCTCCGACTACAGAATGTGTAGACAAAACCCTTCCCCCCCCCCCCCACCCCCAAACCCACATTATATACACCGGCATGTCAGCAATCCCGGTTTCCCTCTTCCCGCGCCATCGCCCTGTTATCAGGCCAGGGTGTGCCCAGGGAAGTTGGGGGCGTCGTACTTCGCCTGCTCCGCAAGCTGCGGCTGGCCGGCAAACGGGAGGCCGCCAGCAGCAGCAGCGACACCGCACTGCTGCATGGTGTTGGTCAGGAGGAGCTGCTGAAGGGCCTGGATCTGCTGCTGCTGCTGCTGCACCAGGCCCAGCATCAGGCGGCCGTCAACCACCTGCGGCTGCGGCGGCGTGATGGGGGCCATGCCACCAACCACAGACATCAGGAGCGACGGGTCAACAGGCACGGGCATCGGCATCGCGCATTGCGCCTGCGCCTGCGCCTGCAGCTGCCCCGCCGCACGCTGCATTGCGGCAAGGCGGTTGATCACATCGGGGAATGTCTGTGCTGCAGCCTGCTGCTGCTGCTGCTGCTGCGCCGCCGCCGCCGCCGCAGCCTGCTGCTGCGCATTCAGATGCGACGGCGCAGCGGCGCTGTCATCCGCCGAAGCTGCGCCCGGCGCGTTCCCCACAAACGATGTGAACTGCTGCCCGTTGGGCTTGTTCTGCGAAAGCAGCTCATCGCTGGAGTTCCGGCTGTAGCTGACACCCTCCGACGCCGCCGCATTCTCCGCGCCAGAGTCGTTGTTCTCACAGAGAGGGGGCGGGGTGTCCGCCTTGCGCGCCTTCTTCCCGCCACGGCGGCGGCGGCTCAGCTGCATCGCAGCCCCAGCGTCGACCTCCTTCGCGGTGGCCTTCCGCAGCACCTGCTGGGAGTAGCACGGGGGGCGCTTCATCTGGCTCGTGATCTCCTTCGCAGTCTTCTTGTCGAGACGCTCGACAAGCTCACCCATGTGGCTGAGCTGCTGGAAGAACTCCTCCTCAAGGCCCTCGTTGTACTCACGCTCGAAGGGGTACTGCACGACAACCGTCTGCCCCTCCTCGAGCCTGGCAACCCGGGCGTTGTTGTACCAAAACAGGTCAGTCCTCTGCAGGACCTTGGTGATCGGACCGGGTGCCCCGTCACACGTCTCGTCACGCACGTTGAGCGTCACCTTCACACGCCACATCTCGCGCTTCTGCGGCATCTCCTGCGCCTCGTTCTGAAGCCCCATGGTTCCCGAGCAAATCTTTTTAGGGGAGCGAAAGAGAGTGAGAGAGAGAGGGGTGAGGGAGGGAGATTCCTCTTTGTTTATCCGCTCACGGAGAGGGGATTAGTGGAAGAGGAGAGGGGGGTGCTGTTCTGGTTTCGTTTAGTTGCGATTTGCTCAGGAAACAAGGGGGAAGAGGGGGTGCCGAGAGGGAAAAAGAAGAAGAAGAAGAAGAAGAAGGTGTGTGTGTGTGAAGGCGAGGTGCAGTAAGTTAGTTAGATAATTTGCACAAAGTCTTGTCAGGCACAACCGCGAGCACAACTCTGCGACGTGCTGTGTGTGTTTGTTCTGCATGGAGGTGTGGATGTGGTGGGTGTGTGGAGGGAGGATATCACAGATGACAATATCAGGGCGCCGTGACTGTTCTCCACTCCTTCAACAGGTTCAACAGACAGACCAGAAGTGGGTCTGGCTGCCACACCTCAAGTGTATGTATTTATGGGACATGGACATCTTCGTGTCGTCATTCCATACACTCCCCTAACAAAGATTCGCGCGTGTGTGTTTTCATCGAGCAATCAAGGATTACATTTGAATTAAAATTCTGAGATCGATATTGCACGAGCCAAGCCGGGGGGGTGGGTGGGGGCGAGCGGGGGCTGTGAGCCCCGCTGCATCAACCTGTCACCATTGTATATACGTTGCCCACCCTGCCCTCTAGCTATTGCCCAAGGTGTGGCTGGGGGGGGATGGCGAAGGGGGGAAATGGCGAAAAGGCGTGGGGGGGACAGCGCGGAGGGGGTGTCATCTGTTTCTCAAACGAGACCCCCCCGCACCCTCCACCCCGCGGCTCTCGCTTCGGTTTGTTTGTGGTGGTTTTGCGATGATGTTGTGCTTCGCTGTTCTTCCCGGGGTGTGGGGAGCTTCGCGATTCGGCAGCTCACGGCAATATTCAGTGCATATTTCTTCAACAAATGTAGATGAAATGCGCCAAAAATGCGATCGTCGGTACCCGCGTCGCAAAGGCTCCCCGTTTTCTTCGCAAAAAATAAGAATAAAACACAAAAAACCCCACCAAGGAGGGGGGAGGTGGTGCCATCGCTGCGCCAAATATGCGTTGTGTTTGGGGTTTGTTTTTGACAACGAACACATTTTTCAATCTTTTCAAAACCCCCAATAAAAATATCACGTTGTACGAGGACCCACTGCAGATGCACGTAACCCACACCGCACCCCCTCACCACCACAGCCTCCCCCAGATAAGATGCCAAACGGCGGAGCTAGCCAAGGAGGAAGAGGCCAAACGTTAGTCACACTCAGGCGCGAATGCCAAGCGTCAGCATCCCGATGACGCTGACCCAGCTGCCGAGCCAGGCAAGTGCACGCCAGGGCTGGAGCTTCAGGGCGTAGGTGATGGTGTGCAGCCACCTGTTGGCAACGAAGGCGATGAAGAAGTACGGGAAGTACGCGTGGTTGCTCGCCGTCAGCATCGAAGCCCATGCCACGATCAGCCCGAGGGGCGCGTTCTCCAGCCAGTTGTCGCCGATGCGGCTCCAGCGCTCCACCTTCTCGCGTGCCGCCTGCATCGCAGGGGAGCTGGTGTCCTGCTTGAAGCCCATCGTCTGCTCCACACCCGACTTCTTCTTCGCGCTCTTAGCGAGGCTCAGCATGGAGTCCTCAGGCGGGCGCTCACCGGCAGGGAACTTGCTCCCACCCTGGCCCATCTGAATCGTGAACTGGTTCAGCGCAAGGGCAGCCGTGCACCACAGCCCGGTGCGCACCGTGTCGAGGTTGAGGTCAAGCGCAACCATTGTATGTGTGTGTGTGTTTGCGTGCCTAGTGTCATAATCAGAGATAGGATGGGTGCGTGTGTGTGTGATTGTCGAGAGTGGAGGTAAATCAAATCTCCCCCGTGTCGAGGTTGAGGTCAAACGCAACCATTGTGGTGATTGCGTGTGCCTAGTGCGATGTCCAGTGATCGGATGGGTGTGTGTGATACCAAGAGTGAATCAAGCCTCCCAACACCCTAGCAATGTACACCCTTACCGCTGTCGCCTTCGATTATTGCATTCGCTATTCGAGTTGTTTTCCAATACACCCAAGAGCAGGAGGAGGGGGGGCATTGCTCTGCGGCAACCCAACCAGCAATATTCCACGCAGCTTTCCGCTTCGGGGGGGCGGGGCAAACAGGGGTACCTTGAGTACCACGACTTGCAAACAGGGTCCTTTCCGGATGAGCGATTCGGACCATCAGGAAAGCCTCCTGGCATCCGTAATCCTGCTGGTCCTCAAAGAATGACTCAACCCCCTCACCCCACCCCATCACCGCCCTCGCAGCCATCTCGCGCTCACACCGCCCATCCCACAGGACGCCGATCACAGGACAGCAGGCTGAACGGTGCAGGGTGGCCACACAGATTTCACACTACGTTTGATAGGGGACCAGCCTCTTTGAGAGGCGTGAACACATCACACCCACGCACACACACACACGCCCTTCCTTTACCCCAGCCCAATGGCTCGCGCCGATGAATCGCAGGCCGCATACAAACCGAGCTGGTGGCGGGGAGCGGGCTTCTTTGCAGGGAGTCTTCTTCAGGAGCGCACATTGCACCCTCAGGGGGGACACAGGGGGGAGGTGCCCGACTCATGCACACTGCACGACACACGACACACTATCGTGGCAGGGTGGCCAGGGTGTGTGAGATGTGCATGCACTCCACACAGGAGGGATAGCGTTGGGGTTCGACCACAGGCAAGGCACACACGAGCCAGCAGACACCGTTTGTGCACAGAGCTGTGTTTGGTGTTGGGTGCAAACCTGAAGAGAAAAGAAGAGCCGAACGGTGTTCGTCGATCGCGAGTCGAACACAATAAAAACAAAGGATAGGGATGATGTCTGTGCCCCAAGAAGCGGGTCCGTGGAGGCACATCAACAAAAGGAAACCCGCACGTCATGCCTCCAGATACTTGGTGTCATGGCACCCTCCAGCCTGACGGGCAGGGCGACCAGACAGTGGCGTGCACCTGTTCTCCCCGCCCTACCCCACCCCGATCTCCGGTGCGAACTGTTGCCCCGTCCCCACCCCCCACCCCCACCCCCACAACCCCTCCCCCAACAACTTCACTCACCCCCCCCCCCCCACAACTTTGAAATGTTGGCTTCCTGCCATTTTCCAGCGTGCCGAACCGCAATGGCCCCCCCATGGCATGCCATGGGACAACTGCGACGCATGGCAAAGGCAAAGAGTTGCAAGGCAAAATCCCCACCTCCCCCCCCCCCCCCACCCCACCCCCCCTTGACAACACAATCTGGCTGTCAAAGGTGGCGGCTCCACGGCATAGCATCATGCCGGAGCTGATGTTGACAACAGGATAGCCTGCCCCCTCCATCCTTCACGCAAGCTCTGCGTGTGTGCGCTTCTTGAGAGTGAAGAGGTTCGCCTCTAGCGATTTGAAATCCTTGACGAGCTGCTTCCGCACGGCCCGCACCGCATCGAGATCTGCCGGGCGTGTCGTGGGGAAGGTGAGCTGGGTCGCGTCGATCCGCTCCAGCTCCTTCAGGACCAGCTCGAGCAGGAGCTCAACCTCACGCTGGTACCGCTCGCCAGACATGTCGGGCAGAGCCTGCAGCTCAGCCACCTCCCTGGACATCCGCTCCAGAGCGTCATAGCGGGGGCGGAGCTTGTGCCGCGCGCTCATCTCTGCAGACATCACAGGAATGCCCTCCCCTTCATCCACCTCCACAACAGGCGGCGCGCTCTCCCTGCAGCACAGGTACAGACATGCGCCTGCTGCAGACGCAGCAGCACCCAGCGCCAGGATCTCGGGCCGCATCGGGAGTGCCATTGCAGGATGTGTGGTGCAGGGAGATGAGAGGTCTCGAAGAAGGAGGGAGGGGATGAGATGCACGATAAGCCAAGGCGCTGTGTGAAAGCAGAAGACGGCGCAAGATCAGGCACAACGGTCCTGGTGTGTGATGAACAGAAGGGGTGGAGTGGTGAGGGGGTGGGCTTGATATGGGTGTGTGTGTGTGGGTGTCCCTTCCGCTGATCCCTGAGGTTTGATGCTTGATGGATGTGTGGGCGTGTGTTTCTGCATGGGGGAGGGGAAGGACAAGCCACCTGTTGCAGTCGAGGCTTGTCGTCGAGGGAGAGGAGGGCTTGGGGGAGGGAAGGGGCGCGTCTCCGTCAGTGGCTCGAAGCAAGTAACCTGGCGGAAGCGCATATCGCCCAGGATATCACCTTCTTCCAACGCAGAACACCCCACAGCCCGGCGGAGGGGCGTGTGGTGCGTTCGCTAGGATACACGCGGTGATCATCTTCCTACGTTGGTGGATCTTACCACGCAGCCTGTCAAACTCCAAAAAGAATGATGCGATTGGAAATTCAGCATTCACGACAAAACTTCATCTTTCTCCAGCAGGAGAGCAACTGCCCTTTCTGGCTGTACGCTTCACTGCATCTGGAGCAACACTCGTAACGGATGGAAAGTGGGTGGGTGTGTAACGTTGTGACCCCGGCGGGCTCGCGTTTCCCGCGTTGTGGCATCTAGGGGGAGGCACTGCCTAGATCACCAGTTCGCTAAAGATGTGCAACTTGTGACGCCGTGCACAGCACTTAACATCGCTGTGTGCTGGAGTGCAAGGCCACATCATGTTGGCTCTGTGGAGTGTTCGCTCGAATCTGCACGGAATATAGCATTACGTTGGCTGCACCGAACCCCCGATGCCAAAACATGAAAGAAATGAACCCCCTCAAACCCGAAAGAACAACCTGAAGAAGGAACAGCCTCGATTTCAACATATGCTGAGCGCACACAGGCCCCAACACACATGTGCCCCAAGGCGGGGCAAATGTTCTGTGGTGTGGCACGGAGGTGCATCCTCAAGCTTCCGCGGCACAGATCCATTCAAATCATCTGGGTGGAGCGGGTGGCTGGTTTCGATACGTACAGGGGTGAGAAGGTCGGGCCTTTTGCATTGCAGCGCTTGCCCATCCTTAGGACCTCAGCCCCCCCGTACTGAAGTGCCTCCCCTAACTCACTCGCAGAAGAGGTGTCTGAGAGAGCGGGTTCGGTTTTCATGCTGTGGACCTGCTCCAAATTGTGTCAGCGCGACCCTTCTGAGGACGAGATAGCTTGCAACACACACACACATGAATAGTATTGTGGTGGTGCAGTGCAGGGCACACCGAGCACACCCTGCTCTTGGTATCCCCTCCACTGCCATACACACACCCATGGGGGAGGGGTCACACCGGCTCCGGTGCTGGGGAACCCTTCAGGAGTGCAATACTGGAGGGAAGATGATACGGCTCCTTCAGGGCAGACACCGCCTTACTGGCCAGTAAAAATTGGTCGCCACAGACTCGCACATATTTTCGACTCAAACCGTGGTCGCCACAGACTCGCACATATTTTTAGAACGAGTGTGAGGGTGCGCCGAGATGCAACCTCCACTGTCACACACACACGTAATACGTTTGCAGAACATCTGCTTTTGATACAACCCCCCTCCCCCCGCACATCTGCCTGGCGAAGAGGAAGCTGTGCGGGCAGGGGCACAAGAGGCATCTGTCCAAAACTGAACGGCACATTCAGTGCACGGGAATCTAAAAGAGCTGCCATACGCCCTGGCTCACCCGCCCACCCCCACCCCTAGTTCACCTGCGGCTGCGCCACCACAAAGGAATCGATGAGGTGCTGCACCGGCAGCACGGTGGATTCCGACATCGGGCCTGGCCAGGGCCCACCCATGGCTGTCTGCAGCAGGGCATAGTACGGCACGTCAAACAGCGTCACATTCGCGGGTGTGATCGACTGGAGGGGGTTACCGTCGACGAAGAATGTCATGCGGGTCGCGTTGTACTCCACAGCATACTCATGCAGCTGCGTGTTCCACGTCGGCACGTTGCAGCGGGCTGTGGACTCGAGGTCCAGGCTGCACTTCGAGGAGTAGTGGTACGTCTGGTGCATCACTCCGTCGCCGTTGACCATCTCCATGATGTCGATCTCCCCGTTGGTCGGCCAGCATGCGTCTGTGTTGGGCATCATCCAGTGTGCAGGCCACAGCCCCTGCGCCTTGCCAGGCACACCTGGGAGGATGGCATTCACACACACGCGAGTGTGGCCCTGCCAGTAGCGCTTGTCCTTGCTGATGACTGCCCCCGTGGTGTAGTTGTAGGGGCAGCCAGGGGTTGTTGTGTTGCGGTCGCTCGTCAGGACGAGCATGCCCCCGCTGACGCTGACGCTGTCGCGGGTGCCGCACGCGTTGCGCACCTTGCTGTCGCCGTGGGAGGTGACGATCTCCCAGCTCTGCTCATCGACAGCTGACCCGTCGAAGTCATCGCGCCACACCTCCCGCCAGCCCTCTGAGCTGCACAGCGACCCAGCTGCGCACGCAGTGGTCGCGAGAAGCACAGCAGCGGCAGCACGGGCAAGCGGCATGGTGGCAAGTT
Organism: Rhynchopus euleeides; assembly: GCA_963210315.1. Taxonomy (NCBI): domain Eukaryota; phylum Euglenozoa; class Diplonemea; order Diplonemida; family Diplonemidae; genus Rhynchopus; species Rhynchopus euleeides. The sequence goes on along the minus strand of OY723251.1, from coordinate 1,000,948 downwards.
GCAGTGTGTCTTCTGGGAGAGGGCTGTGAGTGGGGAGGATGTGCCGTGGAATTGACGTAGAGCAGTACGCCACCAACGATTTCTAGAAGGACCCTGGCTACCTTGCTGACCCCAAAGGTCCGGTTGATGCACTTCTATAGTTGTTTGCACCCAGGCTCTCGGGCCTCCGGAGGCGCCTCCGCCAGCCAAAAACCCACTTTTAGGAGGAAAAAATGCCTCCGGAGGCCCGAGAGCCTTGTTTGCACGCATCACCATACACATCACACCACACGTTGTGGGCTGAACGTGCCACTTGCCACTGATGCAATCGAGCTGCGACACCTGGAGATTTCGGTATGCCTGGCGTTGCAGAATATCCCTCTACTCCACGGGGGGTCGTGGGGGTGGGGGGGGAGAGAGGGCTGAGGCAACCGCCACGCACACACACAAGCCCACAGCAGCTGGTGCATATTGATATAGTGTAGTGAGCTCTCCCTTTCGGAAAGGTTGGCACATTCTTCGAACGCAGAATACACGCACACACATGAATCTTTTTGGAAAGCGTCGGTGTCACCTGGTAGGCAGTGACCTGCCCTTCAAACCCAGAGGTGCTCACGCCGCCACACACAGCGGAAAGTTCCCCAAAAGCTGGCTAACGCCGAACTTGCAAAAATAGACGCGGTGCCGCTGGGAACCTCTACTTTTTTTAAAAAATTACTTCGGGACGCACGTGGGCTTTGAGGCGGCCCGTGTTCTTCACATGCAAACCCACACACACACCCCTTATTGTGGGCCCCCTGACCTGAACAGGGACACGGCTCTCGGCCCTTCGGCACACCCCCACCCCTTCCCCTTCCACATGATGAAGGCATTCACTCCGTGTCAAAAAAAACCTGCACCACCACCGCACCCCCCCCCCCCCATTTGTTATTTTTTGATCCTTTGCCACACGCACGCAACCCACGATGTTAAGGAACTTAATGGTGGGGGAAGAGAGAGAGAGAGAGAGAGGACGGGGAGGGAGGGCTGGAGGAGGGAGAAGATGATCTTCGTGAAATGCGGATATTCTTTTCACGGGGAGTCACACTCAGGGTATAAGATAGACTTTTTTTCTGGCGCCGTTTTCCGGTTTTTCTGGTTTTGAAATTTTTTCGCGCGCGCCTTCGGCGCGCGCGACCCGCGCAAACCCTCCCAGAATCTGAGAGGGCCCGGTGCCTGCGCGCGTCCTGTCGTACTGAGGCTGCTTGGTGGGGCAGGCGCAGCAGCTGCTTTGAAAGTTTGGACTCTCGGCCAAAAAACCGGTCTGGTGCAATTTTTTTACGCAGGGGGGTCTGGGGGGCGGAGCCCCCCAGCCGCCGGAGGCCACGGTAGTGAACATCTGTTCACTACAGTCTGGATTCGCTTGTAAGTAGGAAGGCTTCGCTGTATCGCAGCCCGGCCAGCAGGAGATCACTGGTCCTTGAGGGTTCAACCTTCAGGGTGGAGGAGGACGGGGGAGCGACCACTCGTGACAGGTGTGCATTGTGGGTGGAGTGGGTGCACGACAGAATGGCCAAAGGGTCCACGAGTGGGTGCACGACAGACCTTGTCATGGCCAAAGGGTCCACGAGATCTCTGCACACATTCCGTTATCGAGGAGATGGGCACCTAGCTGTGACGACAGGCAACAAACAAATCTCATCTGTTAGTTGCCCCCAATAGGCTTGGCGACCTTCAAGACTGCTTGAAAGTCGTTCGTGTCTCAGCCCTCCAGACAAGCAGATCTGTCTCGAGTTGGTGGGCTGTCGCCATGTATTCGAGTGTGTGTCGATGGCACCGAGTGACGCTGCACAGAGGCAGACGACACGGTGAACTCCAGCGGAGGTTACCCTACCTCCGCTGGAGTACACCGTGTGTCTCCCATGAGTCTCAACTAGCGGGAGTCTTAGCGTAAATTAGCTGGAAAATAGACTCCCGTCTCCAGTACAGACTGCAGTCTTAGACTCCCTCTTAGACACTCGCTAGGGTGGCTGGAGTCCACCATGTGTGCACCTTCAAAACAGAAGAGACCTGCATGACGAGGGCATCACCACCCACCGGGCCCCACCGGGCCACCCGCTAGGTCCATTTTTTCTTCTCCGCTTCTCTGCCTTCTTTGGACTATTTGAGCTCTGTGCGGATCACGATGGGGTCACTTTCTATTTTTTTATGGCGTTTTTTCTGACTGTTTTACTGTCCCAAAGTCACAAAAAAAACCGCCAAAAATGAGACCGACCTTCTTTTTTTTTCTCCAGAAAACCGGGAACAGGCACGTAGCTTGAAATTGGATTTTCAGATTTTTGCTGGTTCTGCTGGTCTGGGGTATTTTCCGGCGCTTCCCCCAAAATCCCGTCCTGACCAACACCGGGTTCTCCGGGGCGCGTCCGGAGGCAGGAGTAGACAGCGCCACCGTGGGTCTTCGCTACGGTGCCGAAACGATGTGTTGGTGCATTTCCTATGTGTATGCATCGGGAGAAATCGCCGAACTTTGACGAAAACTTGCCTAGCGAAGAACCCCACAGTCGCATATTGACAAGCACAGGCCACAGGGGGGTCTGGGGGGCGGAGCCCCCCAGCCGCTGGAGGCCACGGTAGTGAACATCTGTTCCTTCCGGGCTGAACACGGTGTGGATCTCTCCGACATCAGGTCGGAACCCAGTCCTGCGCGGGAAGCAGTCATCGGGAGCCGAAATCCTCGTGGTTCGGGCCTGCTGCAGGGTACATCTTCGGCCTGGTGTGAGGGAAAACCCCCCCACCAAAAAAAATTCGGATTCCCGGACAGGCCTGGGCGGGGAACGAGCCCTTTTTCCAGGTTTTTTGAGTCGGGGAACCAGGTTTTTTCTAAGAATTTTTACAAGGGATTTTTTGCTCGCCCCCCCACAGTTTCCAGGGGCGTGCCCGTCAGGCGGGACCTTTTCTCTGATTTCTCTCCGCGTCATCATGTGACAGCTCTCGAGTGATGCCCAGAGATGCTTGCGGCAGAGAGTGCCCCTCATGCGCGTTACAGCTGAAAATGAATGAGGATCACCTGGCGCTCGTTCTCATCGGGGGTTGTGCTCCGCAGGGACTCAATACACCTTGGCACTCTCGCAGGGCTGGACATGCCAGCAGCTGGAGGACAGTTACAAAGCTGCCACTCCCCGACGCCACCCACCTGCTGGCCCCTTCAGGTCTGAAAACCCAAAAGCTCCCGGGGATTTTTGCAGTGGTGCGCACCATATTCAGCGCAGTAGGGTGATCTCTCCGATTTTCCAAAACTGCTGGTTTACTGGTTTGGGGAACGGTCGCCGGCAGACCGTTGAAATGCCCGTGTTAGCAAGGCACACTCACGTTTCAGGTAGCGTGTCGCGTGTCACGCATGTCGCGAACGCGGCAAGTGTACCTCCCAGGTGGGGAAGCCCGACCTCCTGTTCGATGTCAGTCAGGCTTCGAAGAAGCGCTTCATGGATGCGCTGACCTCCTACGCTGCACTGTACCCGGGGAAGTGAGATAGATGGACGGGCACACGCTACATCGGGGGTCTCGGGGGCGGTGCCCCCCAGCCGCCGGAGGCCACGGTAGCGAACATCTGTTCGTGTGGGCGTACAGATTCTGTGCGAGTTGGCTGCGTCCTCAGAGGCGACTGGAGTGGTTGGACCCCGACTTGATGGGATTCGAAGGACTTGAGTACGAGACGTACGCCACAGGGGGGTCTGGGGGGCGTGAACCCCCCAGCCGCCGGAGGCCACGGTAGTGAACGTCTGGCTCTCCAGTTGGCCAGCAAGGCGAACGGTACGTGGGACAGACTTCCCTTCCATCCTTGTGCGCGCCCTGTCGACTGGGGAAAACTTAGAAAAAGTTTTTTCCTCTGCGAAACAACCTGCAAAATTCCCCTAACAAAATTCTTAGAAAAAAACTTTTTTTCCCCTTACAAAAATTCTTAGAAAAAAAGTTCAGAATCCTGAAAGTGGGGAACAAGCCCCCCAGTTAGGAACAGCCCTGTTCCCGGATTTATACTTTTTTTTTTCCCCCCCAGACCAGCAACATAGGCAACTGCTGGTCTCGAGACCAGCTGGACCCCCCAAGCTACATGCCTGACCGGGAACCGGGAAACCCTGGTTTTGAAAACCGGAAAACCAGACCTATCTTATCCCCTGGTCACACTGTAATCATACGAGAGTGAGTTTTGTTTTGGCTGACGCTTGCATTGGCTGGAGATTCAGGGGAGCAGCACGCCAGCGGGCGGGGCGGCGTCAAGCACTTGAGGGGAGGGAGGGAAAGGGATGCGGTGATATAAGGGAAGGATGTATCGGCAAAACCAGCAGCACAATGCTTGACGTGTAAATGCCATGCTTGCTGGTGCTCAGGAGAGGGGGGATGTAAAACTGTGCTGCCGCACCAGAAGGGGTGATGTAAATAGAGGGCGGTATGTCTTGCAAGCTCCACGGCAAAGCTTTTGAGATCGGTGAGTGGGGGAGGGGAGGGGCTGGATTGGAGTGGGGGTGGAGGTGGGGGAGAGAAGCCCGTGTTGTGCCGAGCACAGCACGGCAGTACCATACCACCATCTGTGTCGGACATGCTGCGCAGGCGTATTGTTGAAACCAGGTTTAAGGCGGTGTCTGGCTAGCGCAACCTTTCTCGCCAGAAGCACCTCCCCTCAATGCTGCGCAGGCGTGTGCGGTAAGTTCCAGGTGACTAACATTTTGATCGATATGAACGATGCGCTTTTTTTAGCCGTGTGACCCGCAACCCCCCCCCCCCCCAGTGAGAGGCATTTTGAGTGGGGTTGGTACTGACACACTGCGTGGATCAAGCACCACAGATTGAGAGAGAGAGAGAGAGAGATGATGGATGTGTGTGCGTCACAGTGACATGCAGCCACTGCTCCATGCGGAAGACCCTGAAAAGGGCAAACGCCGAAACAGACAAACAGCGTGCGACAAACAGGCTGCCTCTTGTGCTGCAGGGGAGGGAGGAGGATGTAATGCAGTGGTGTTCTGTGCAGGGTGCCCGCCGCTGTGCGGTGCGTTGCCCCACACGGGGGGGCTGAGAGTGTGATGCGTGGCAACCACGTTTTGGAATGGGGCGGGGGCCCTGGGCGTGGGGCAATGGCCCCCCGATTTGGGTGTTTAAGTACGATGTGAAGGGAGGGGAGGGTGGCAAGTCAAATCAGCCACAAGGTAAAACCACCTGTTGTCCAGTAAACCGCATAAACACAGCTCCGGAATACAATGCCGTTGAGGGAAAGCTGTGCTGAGGCCCTGTGAAGTGGCATGCAAGTCTGTGTTCGTCCTCAAGCTTCATCCGCAAAATTTTGTTTCGTTACCCCGCGACTTCGTAACGAATTGTCGCCGGTAACTTAGTTAGAGACAGGATAGAAAAGCAACACGAATGCGACCAGGGGAGGGGGGCGGGGGGGCTGAATCACACAAGAGAAGGGGAGCACTACCAGTTGGTGTTGGTTCGAATGCTGAACACCAACAGTACAATGATATTCCATCGAAAAACCCGCCCAGTCACCCCCGGGGAGAGGGTTTCTGCCTTCCGTTTAAACTTCTGAAAAAATATCACGCAGCAGCACAACAGTTCTCGAGAACTCACCACCTGCACCCCGACACAGCCTGATGCAGGTGGAATTGGGCCGTTTGAAAAAGCGGCCCCACACCATCCAAGTGGTGGGCAGGATGGACCTGATTTGGCTCCACCACCGTCTCTCCCTTTCGCGTGGGCCATTCTACCCGAGCACGACGCCAGTGCGCACAGCTATCACACTACACTCCGCAGGTGCTTGTCCTTCAGAGCATCTGTCAGAATGTCGGCATCCTGTTGGCGGTGGCGGTGGGCGGCGCAGGCAGAAAACAAGGGATCCACTCGGCAGTGATACACACAGACCCCACATTGGTGCAGCGCAAAACGAAGGGGCAAGAAGTGTTCGTATTCTTTGTGGCAACATGATGTGGCTTACACGACACACAGGCAGGGGCATACCAGCTCTCCGTAGTACTGGATTGTCTTGAACTCCTTCGGATCCGTGCATGTGTCTGTAGTGGTGTGGATAAGAAGTGGTGATCGGTGTGCGCAGCACAAGTGGCATAAAAAGAATCACGTGTGTGCGTTGGACACCAGAGTTTTGCGCAAGCGTCCCCCCATAATAGAGTGCTGGCCACACCGGCACCCCATCCATATCTGTGTAGATTCGACTCATTGCTACCGCCCCACCTCCCTGCCCCCCCGCCTCAGGTATCGAGCAAAGCCACTCACCACCTGGCAGGACCAGGCCAACAATAATGCCCGCCACAATGTTCAGGTATGCCCCGAAGTGAACAGCCGACACGTCACCGAACGTCCCGACAGCGCGGCCATCCACGGCGAGGAGAGGCGGTACGCGACGCACGCGGCCGTGCACGCCGCCCTCGCAGACTGCGAGGAAGCGGCCCTCGCCTGCGTCAAGCGGGCGGTCGCGGCCGAGGTCGTCTGCGACCTCGTCGACGAGGTGGCGGGGTGCTCCCCGTCAGGCATGGGGTCGGGACCGGAGTGCTCCCTCAGGTATGTGATGTGCCCCGACGAATGATACTGTTCTGTGCGCGGCGCGGACACGCCAGACACAGCGTCGGCGAAACGCTTCCGGGGGGAGCGAAATGGGCCAACAAACCTACAGAATAATTGACCCCATGATAAATCGACCCCCCCCCCCCTCCCCCCAACGGGATAGCAAGAAGTCTGAATGCATGTGCGATGACAGTGGGCAAATGGGAACCAATCAACTGGGGAGGGGCAGGTGAGGACAAAATCACATCTCACGTGCCACCAAAAGCCTTTTAAAGGTGTTCGCGCCTCTACCAACAGGGCGAGATGTGTGAAACCCCACTGCCCACGAAACTGAATAGATTCACAGCGCCCTTCCACGCCCCCCACCCCCTGTCACCTCACATACCTGGGCGAGGCCTGCCGTGCGGGCGGTCCTTGCGCTCTGTCACTGGCTGAGCGTTGATCGTGATTGCTGTTGTGATGTCCTGCAGCCGGGGGTGGTGGTGTTGACAGCGGTGCGTGGGGACCAAACACAGTGCCATTCTGCCCCCATGCTAACCCCACGCATGCAAAACCTGGACGTTCGCTACACTGCATGGAGGCCAGTGGAACCGAGCGGCACCCCACCACAACATTCCGCCAATCCCACTGTGCTACAATACAGTCCACAACTGACACCCTACCCACCCACCCCCCTCCTGCACGGCGCATACCTCTACGGTGCCGTCGGGGATGAAGTTGCCATCGATGCGAAGCTCGCTGAGAGTGTGGTTGACGCGCAGCGCAGAGCAGAGGGAGTTGCCCCCAGCCTCTGCGATGCGGTTGTGCGACAGGTCCAGGTGTGTGATGTGGGGGTTGATGCGCAGCACATCAGCCAGGTATGCTGCCCCCTCATCGCCGATAGCGTTGTTCGCCAGGTTGATCGACGTGACGTGCGTGTGGGTCAGGAGCGTCGTGCACAGGATCCGAATCGAGTTGTCGTCGAATGCCCGCCTCCCGTCCCACTGCGAGTAGTCCAGCGTGGTGCAGTTGGGGTCGTTGGTGGTGAGCAGCGGCATGTCACGCTTCAGCAGCGTGCTCTGGTTGTTGATCATCACAGCGTATTGGAGCTCCTCCATGGCTGTCTTCGACACATCGTTGTCCTCGATGCTGACGCGCCACAGCGTGTTGTTGACGACCATGGAGGAGGCCAGTGCCTTGACACCCCTGTCGTCGATCTTGTTGCCGTCCACAACCAGCACTTCGACAGAGGAGTTCTCCTCGAACATGTCTGCGAGGTAGCCGAGCCCCACGCTCGTCACCTCGTTGTTCGAGAGGTTGACCTCGCGCACACACGTGTTGTCACGCAGCGCGATGGCGAGGATGCGGCACGACACGTCGGTGTACAGCCTGCCTTTGCCGTCCCCTCCGGCGAGCTCGATGCTTGTCAGACTATCGATGTTGGCGTAGAGCTTCGGCAGCTGCCGCTTCAGGCCCAGCGGCTGGCTGTTCAGTGCGATGGCGTCATCCAGCTGGCGGAAGAGGCACTTGGCAACGTCGTTCCTGTCAATGCTGAGCGACACCAGTGTGTCGTTCAGCTCCAGCGCATCGATCAGGGCCTCGATGCCACGGTCCCCGATGTTGTTGTTGTCGAGGTTCAGACGCATCAGCGACGAGTTCTGCCGCAGTGATGCAGCCAGGTACTGGCAGCCCAAGTCACCAATCGTGTTATTCGCCAGGGACAGCTCCGTGAGGCTCTGGTTGCGCACAAGGTACTCTGCGATGGCCTTTGCGCCGTCCGTCTCGAAGGTGTTGTTCGAGAGGTTGAGCACGGTGACAGACTCGTTGGCACGCAGCTCATGGAACAGGATGATGACGGCTGTGTCATCGTAGTAGTGGTGCCCGTCGAAGTGCGACACGTCAATCTCCGTGAGGGTCGAGTCGTTCGTGCTGAGCCGCGGCGCCAACTCCTTCAGGGAGATCGGCTGCGTGTTGATGGCACATGCAATCTGGATGTCGTTCTGCAGGTTGGGTGTGATCTTGTTGAGCTTCAACTGCAGGCTCGTGAGAGAGTTGTTCACACGCAGCAAGTCCAGCAGCGCATGGCCACCCTCATCGGCAACATTGTTGCCCTGGATGTCAAGCTTGGTCAGCGTGGTGTTCTGCTTGAGCGCATCAGCCAGTGCTGCAGCCCCCCGGCTGGTCAGCGCATTGTCACACAGCAGCACGGTGTGGATAGATGTGTTCGTCCGCAGCACATTCGCAAGGTGCTCTGCCCCGAGGTCACCAACGTTGTTCCCCGTCAGGTTGAGCATCTTCACCCGGTTGTTGCTGGACAGCGAGCGGCACAGCACGATCATGCTACTGTCGTTGTGGTAGCGTGTCCCATCGTACTGAGAGAAGTCGAGCACTTCGTAACGGTCATCGTTCGACTCAAGCTTCGAAAGCAGCATTTTGAGCGCCTGCGGCTGCAGGTTGACGAACAGCTTGTCCTCCAGCTCCTTCATCGTCGACATCGACACCTCATTCAGCTCCAGGTTCAGCGCAATCAGCGAGTGGTTGCACGAAAGCGCCTTCACAAACATCAGCGCCCCCTGGTCCCCGATGTCATTGTTGGCGAGGTTCATGTCGCTGATCGACTGGTTGCCCTCCACGGCCTTCGCCAGCGCCTCGCCGCCCACCACGCTGATGTTGTTGTTGGGGAGGTGCAGCTCGGTGATGGTGCGGTTCACCTTCAGCACGGCAGCGATGTCCAGGGCACCTTCATCCTTGACGTGGTTGTTCGAGAGGTTCAGGCACGTCACAGTCGTGTTCAGGCGCAGTGTGGCGGAGAGCAGCGTCGCACTCTTGCTCATACGCGCAGTGGTGGAGAAGTCGATGCTCGTCAGCGTGGGGTCATTCGCCTGCGAACGCTGAAGGGCGCGCTTCAGCTCCAACGGCTGTGAGTTCAGCTGCAGCGCCTTTGCCAGCAGCTCCAGGGCACCCTGCGAGACGGCATTCTCCTGCAGGTCCAGCTCCGTGACGTAGTCGTTCACCCGCAACGCCTCCACGAAGATTCGTGACGCGTCGTCGCCAATTTTGTTCTTCCTCAGGGAGAGGAACGTCAGGGAGCTGTTCACCTTGAGGGCATCGCCGAGGTCGCGCACACCGTGCAGGCCTGCAGGGTGGGCACAGTTGGGTTGGGAGTGCGTAGGGGCAGGGGTGGCAAGGCCACTATGGGAACGTTGCTGCGGATCATTCGGCACCCCCTCCAAACCCCCCTTTATTATTGTATTTTGCAGGTCACACCGAGTGAACACTGGGTGTTGTATCCACTGCCTTCACAGGCTGAGCCTTGCTTGCAGGACTGCTGCCCTGCAACTTGGAAACACAAATTCATATTTGCTTGAAGCTGCAAAGCGTAGAGCCCCCCCGAGAGAGCACCTGCTCTTAGTGTGATATCCCACGAACTCTCACACACATGAATATCTTGCAATGGTGGAGAACGCACCGATCGCATCAATATCGCCCCCTACTCTTGATGTGTGCACCACAGCACCACACGGCATACCGATCCCGTTGTTCGAAAGGTTGAGCGACTGCAGGGTGGTCGACTTCCGGAGGAGGGAGGAGAAGACTTCCGCACCCTTGTCCTGCACCCCGATGTTGGCGAGGTTCAGCGACTTGAGATGTGTCGAGTGCTTCAGCGTGTCCACCAGCAGGTGGCACGACAGCGTCGCGTTGTGGTAGTTGGAGAGGTCCAGCTCCACCAGGGAGGGATCGTTGCCCTTGAGGAGGGGCATGGCCTGCTTCAGCACCAGGGGCTGTGTGTTCAGCTTGCATTTGTAGGCAATCGTCTCCATCAGAGACGGGGAGATCTGGTTCATCTCCAGGTGGATCGCACGCAGCGTGTTGTTTTCGTCCAACAGCCCGCTGAGGTGCTCTGCCCCCGCATCGGACACGGTGTTGTTCTCCAGGTTCAGTTCTGTCAGGACGCTGTTGTTACGCAGCGCGTCAGCCAAGTGCTGCGCTGCAACGGGGCTGAGCCTGTTCGACTGCAAATCCAAAACAGACAGCGTGGAGTTCTGCTTCAACGCATCGCAGAGGTTCCTGCACTCCGTGTCGTCCATGCCTTTGCTGGACAGGGAGAGCTCTTTCCGGCTCGGGTCGTTTGCGGCAAGCTGTTGCATCGCAGCTTCGATGCTTGTCGCAAACATAGTCATACTGCACAGCCGTGCGTCAAGCGGGACGGCGGGCCTGTTGGGCGATGCGTTGGACGTACGGACCATGAGGAGGGGGAGGGGGCGTGGGTTGGAAGAAAGGTGTGCGGCAACTTGCAAAGGGAGGAGGCTTACGTGATCTGCAGTGTCTCTCTTCGTTTCTAGCGTCTAATACTGCAGCACATGGAGGGGTGGTGCAGCAGGGGCTGTCCGGATGTGAAGGCTTGCGCCGGTGGTGGATCTTGTTGTGCTGTGGTTGGAAGCCTTCTGCACACCCTGCAGGGTGTACAGTGGGTTCCCACCATTGCCCACCGCCTGTCACGCTTTTTCTAAGACCTGGCTGGCATTTCTGTGCGCCGGGTGGATTTGCCAATAAAACGCCAAAAAAATCGTACATCGCCACTCTCGGGTCGAAACACCCTGCCCAGCAAACTGTAAAGAACAGCTCCAAACCATTATTTTCGTTTGAGCGCACACACTTGTGTCTCAAGGCGGTGCGAAGGCCCTGTGAAGTGACAATCGGGTGCTAACCCTAAAGCTTCTGCCGTACGATTATTCCTGCTCTGGAGAGGCCCCAATGATGTTGCCCCAAGCACTGCTTTGCTATTTTGGCCCTTGCAGGAACCCTGATGTGGCAATAAAAGGACACAGGAGGATCCAGAATACCATTGGACTCTTCCACAGACACAGGAATCATCTTCTGCAACAAGGTCCTTCGATCTAAAGTGCATCTGCAGGAGAGGAGAGGATTATTATTGGATTGCCGCCACACATCTTGCACCTGCCGAACCCCACACCACACTTCCACAGGCATGCTGATCTGCTTGTTTCATGCGATCAACGAACAACGTTTTTTTCCCCCTCGGTTTCCTCTTCCACATTCCTGCAGTTGGATTTCCCTGCAGAAGCCACAACCCACTGGTCTCAAACATGACCGCCATCACCTCCGGAGGGGGTGTGCGGGGGGGACACAAATTTCGGAAAGATCGGGCACCTTCGAGAGGGCACCCCCGAGCCACAAATGCAGCGTTTACACCAGCATCAGTGCATGCAGTTGTGCAGGGGGGCCTCTGCCCCCAATGCCCTACGGTATAATAACATCTACGGATCACACATCTAGCGGGTGGTGCGAAGGAGAACGGGAAACGGGAATCAGATACAGAGCCCCCCTGACAGACACGCAGGTGTCCAGGAGGGGTTGGGGGAGAGAAGGGGATTGGGGGGCACCGCAGCGCTTTCTGTGTGTGCACAACCCCTGTGCGTGTGATGGGGCGTCCATGCGTGCACCATACTCTTTTTTTTGACCGCACCACATTTTTTTTGGGGGGAGGGACAGGTTATAGCAACAGCAACAAAGAAAAGAAGGGGGGGTATTGAAATCGAAGTCGAAGGAGCACAAGGGTAACCCCCCAAAGAAAAGAAGAGGGTGGGGCGATCTTCGAGAACGCCCCATCCCAGAAGAAACACGGTTTGATCCCCGGGCGGGATCCCAGCATGTTTGTTTTTGTTTTTAATTTTTTTAAACCCTGTGCCTGGAATTTTGACCGAGTAAGATAAAATTTTCAGTGGGGGCCTTCGCTCTGGAGTGAGAAAAGTGAGAAAAAGTGAGCCCAAAAATGGAAAAAATGGCAAAAAAAAGAGTGTGGGGAGTTGGGTCCAGTTTAGCAAAGTTGTCATATTTTTCGGGTGTTTTCTGAATGGGGACACCCGAAGAACCCCATGACATGGTCATGACATGTCGCCATCTGCAAAATTGATCTTCACCTGACCGTGAAGACCGGAGGTGGTGAACACAGTGTTACGCAATCACTTTAGTGGCGTCCCCACAGTCCAGCGGGATCCGGTGTGCCAGGTGGGGGGAGGCGTCGTGGCCTTGGGACACCAGGTCAGGTGCGTGTTCCCCGTTGAGGGGAATTCCATAGAAGACGTGCGGGTTCCCTTGGTATTTTGAGCGTCTCATTGTTCCAGGTAGACCGATACCCCTCCGGCTAAATTGGCCAGGTTGGCGAGGCGTTCATGGCGTGTGAGCACTACACCCCTTAATCAGGTTTTTGGTTCCCATGGCGACACCCTCTTCGTCTAGGGTGAGCCTGTAGTGGAGGCAATCTACCTGCGCCGAAATGTCTAGTGCTGTCGAGACCCCACGGGAGGCAGCGAGGAAAACGCTATTACCTGGGATCCCCCGTGTTTAAGCCCCCCCTGGGGGGTCTGGCAAGGGGGGGCTTAACCACAGGGGGCCTCAAGTTGTCAATACCACCGCGATGAGCCCGATGACCTGAGGGCCATCCTCCAGCACCCCGTCGAGGGGCGCTACACCTTCACCCCCTCGCGAGCGGCTCATGAAAGCGATACAGGAGACGGGCGCTGTATGACAAGGCCGTACGGCTGGGGACGAACCCAGTTCCGGAGGGGTTCATCCCCGAGGCGATGAAACACGTGAGCTACGGGACTGGGCGGGCCTGGGCGGAGATGCGGGTCGAGACAGGTCGCAGCCCTGCACCTGGCCGCACAAGCTCTGGGGTTTGCGACGATCCGGCTGCAGGGACCGCGGCGTCGATCCAGCAGCCTGCACGAGGTGTAGCCATGCGGCACCGCCTAGCCCTCCCATCCGGGGCCCCCCTCCAGCGCGCGCAGTCGCTGCATCGGGGGGACGCGGAGGAGGCGGAGCTGGTGAAGCAGCTCGCGGAGGCCTGCGTCAGGGAGAAGCGTGACGATGGCGAGTTCTGCGAAGCAAGAGCGCATCAGGTGGCTGCAGGAGGACCTGTGCCGGATCGTCGAGCCACCCAACGGCAGGCAGCCCCTGCAGGGTTCAGGTGTGGCAGTGTGTGCGGCAGCATTTCCAGACTCGGTGAGACAGGAGGCATTTGGGTCGGGGATGGCTTGCAGACAAATCCGTACGGGAAGTTGGTGTGGTGCTGTACAATGCACATGTCGGGCGGGCGTGTCCTGCACACGTGGGTGGCAGGGCTCTTCGTAACAATCGACCCAACGACCCACCGAATTTGGTCAGGGGCTTGGCATGGCATGAATCATGTCAACCTGTGAACAGACGTTCACTACGGCGGCTGGGGGGCTCGACCCCCCTGTGGCATGTCCTTGCGCGACAATTTATCGTCACATCGGGTAGGGTCCGGGCTACCCAGGATGCAGCCCAATTCACACGGAATCTGCGCCCGCCGTTTTGCAATTTGGGTTAGCGTGCTGGCATCGCAGCCTGGCCCCGAGGGACCATGCCGTGAGTAACCGCGCCCACCAGGAATAAATGTTCACTCCCATGGCCTCCGGCGGCTGGGGGGCTCCGCCCCCCAGACCCCCCTGTCCAGCAGGGACAGGCACCCCGTTTGAAAGGCAGCCTACTGGCTCCTGCGTGTCATTTGAACATGATGCACACTGTGCGAAGTGACGCAAGAGTTCACGCGCCTATTTCAGGGCGGGGGCAAGCCGCTGTCGATACCACGTCATCGTCCGCCAAGCTATACCCCCAACTCGTCAATCCTGGGGGAGGTCCTGCACCCCCAAGGAAGATAAGGTTAAACCCCCACCCCCACCCCCAGCATAGCTCTCAGTATTTCCCGTGCATGCAGCGCATGCATCCACAACTTTTGTGGATGCATCCACACACAGGCTGGAGCTCCGAAGCCCTGCATGCAGGCCTGCCTGCAGTGAATGAATGCCTGTATGCCTGCATGCATGGATGTGTGCATGCATGCATCCATGCAGGCATGCCTGCATGGATGGATGGATGGCTGGATGGATGGATGGATGGATGGATGCATGCATGCACACATCCATGCATGCATGGATGAATGCATGCATGCATGCAGGCATCCATACCCGGTTTGCCTGCAGAGGATGAAATTTCAAGGAAATGTGCCAAGGGCCGGTATGGACACCCCTAAAACCCTTCTGAAACCAAAAAGTCCACGAAAGGGGTTAAAACGGCTTAATTCGTTGATTTGTTGCATTTCCCTGCAATTTTCAGCCAAAAATCGAATTTGGCTGGGCGAGTAGTTGGTTACATTTTGTTTGTGCGCACTATGCAATATATCTGTTCATGGAATTATGTATGTTGCACTGCACGCTGCCAACAGCCTATTGTTTACTGTCACAAGCAAGATTGTTTGTGTAAAAATCGCGAAAATTCCCAAAAAATCGATTTTTCACAGAGGCCCAAAAACGTGTGTCTGGGTGAAAAATGGGCCCAAAAATCGGTTTTCCGACGTTTTTTGGTCGATTTTTGGGGTTTCCAGCGATTTTCCTGTGTCAAATCGAAAATCCATTTTTTGACATTTTCGGGCATCCCTGGATGCCGTAGATGCATGCATGGATGCATCCACACCATCCACGGGCCCACTGAGAGCTATGCCCCCAGCCCCGCGACCCCACCCCCACCCCGCGCTTCGCGCGGGGTGGGGGTGGGGTCGCGGGGCCGCGCTTCGCGCGGCCCCCCGCGCAAAAGTGTCAGCAGGGGATGTGCTGTCCTGCGCTGGACGCGGGGGGCGGTGGGGCGCCGGGGGGGTGACGACTGGCCGATGGCCAGGGGGTGCTGCGCGTTCCCGTGCGCTCAAAAAACGATGCGCAAGGGGGCTGGTAAAGGGTGGGCCTCTCCCCCACGGAGAGCCGCCCGTGCGGGGGTGGGCGCGAACCCGACCCGGGAGGCGCGCGTACTGGGGACAACAACTGCCGAGGCGGGCCGAGCGGGGTGTGGCCCAAAGCTGGCGGCACGCGAGAGGGAGGCGATCGACCACTGACTGGGCGACGGGAGGGGAAGAAGTTGGGCGGGCAGCTGCAACGCGAGGCGCAGTCGGAACTGGTGCACACCTTCGAGGTCACCGAAAGGGCTGCCGCGGAGCGGGAGCTGATCACCGACGCGTTTGTTGACTTCTGGCACAGGAACGAGGGCGGCTGCCTGTCACGAAGTTGTCTGCCGGCCGTTCCTGTGGAACCTCAGCGGACACCGGCGACGACTACGCCGGAAAGCTGGTGACAGGGCTGCACGGGCTTACTTTGGTACCCGGGGGCGAACCGGGGGACTGCTACACTCCCTTCTCTGCTCACGGGTGTCTGCTGCATCTCGAGGCGAGAAGCTGCACGGGCGTGAAGGGTAAAGGGGGTGCGAACGAGACGGAGGAGCACAGCGCAGGGGCACGGTAGAGATGTGTGTGACGAGGGCGCGGGTGTCAAAGCTGTGCTTCCTGAGTGGCGGAACTGGCGGAGGTCGGCGGCGTGAGGCGACGGCGGGCCGGACGACGCTGCCGAAACCCCGGGATACCTCCCTCGAGGTGGTGACGGGCAACGGGACGGAAGCCTCACTTGGTTGCAGCGGGAGGGACGGAGCACTGCGATCGCCGAAAAGCCACTAAGTGACTGCGATGGAGTGGGGGAGGAAGGCGGCCTGGGGGCATGACACAGTGTGTTAGAAGCCTGGGGGGGCATGACACAGTGTGCTGGAAGCCTGGGGGGGCATGACACACTGTGTTAGAAGCCTGGGGGGGCATGACACACTGTGTTTGAAGCCTGGGGGGGCATGACACAGTGTGTTAGAAGCCTGGGGGGGCATGACACAGTGTGCTAGAAGCCTGGGGGGGCATGACACAGTGGGGGCCTTCGCTCTGTGTCAAACTGTGTCAAATTGTGTCAGTGTGTCACACAGGCGGTTTTTTTCACCTTAGGCGAAATCGGCAAAAACGCCGCCAAGCCTTCGCTCTGTGTCACTGTGTGTCACTGACTCAGAGCGAAGGTCCCGTGACACAGGGGTGTTGGGGACAATGCAAAATTTGCGAAAAATCTCGAAAAAAAATTCTGGCAGAGGTGAAAAAATTGGGTTCCACACAAAACTGGCTCCAAAGTGACATACTCCCACGTGGTCCTTGCACACTGTGTCATGCCCCCCCAGGCTTCTAGCACACTGTGTCATGCCCCCCCAGGCTTCCAGCATACTGTGTCATGCCCCCCCAGGCTTCTAACACAGTGTGTCATGCCCCCCCAGGCTTCCAGCACACTGTGTCATGCCCCCCCAGGCTTCTAGCACACTGTGTCATGCCCCCCCAGGCTTCCAACACACTGTGTCATGCCCCCCCAGGCTTCTAGCACACTGTGTCATGCCCCCCCAGGCTTCCAACACACTGTGTCATGCCCCCCCAGGCTTCTAACACACTGTGTCATGCCCCCCCAGGCTTCTAACACAGTGTGTCAGGCCCCCCCAGGCTTCTAACACACTGTGTCATGCCCCCCCAGGCTTCTAGGACACTGTGTCATGGCCCCCCAGGCTTCTAGCACACTGTGTCATGCCCCCCCAGGCTTCTAGAACACTGTGTCATGCCCCCCCAGGCTTCTAGGACACTGTGTCATGCCCCCCCAGGCTTCCAACACACTGTGTCATGCCCCCCCAGGCTTCTAGCATACTGTGTCATGCCCCCCCAGGCTTCTAGCACAGTGTGTCATGCCCCCCCCAGGCTTCTAGCACACTGTGTCATGCCCCCCCAGGCTTCTAACACACTGTGTCATGCCCCCCCAGGCTTCCAACACACTGTGTCATGCCCCCCCAGGCTTCTAACACAGTGTGTCATGCCCCCCCAGGCTTCTAGCACACTGTGTCATGCCCCCCCAGGCTTCTAACACACTGTGTCATGCCCCCCCAGGCTTCTAACACACTGTGTCATGCCCCCCCAGGCTTCTCGGACACTGTGTCATGGCCCCCCAGGCTTCTAGCACACTGTGTCATGCCCCCCCAGGCTTCTAGAACACTGTGTCATGCCCCCCCAGGCTTCTAGGACACTGTGTCATGCCCCCCCAGGCTTCCAACACACTGTGTCATGCCCCCCCAGGCTTCTAGCATACTGTGTCATGCCCCCCCAGGCTTCTAGCACAGTGTGTCATGCCCCCCCCAGGCTTCTAGCACACTGTGTCATGCCCCCCCAGGCTTCTAACACACTGTGTCATGCCCCCCCAGGCTTCTAACACAGTGTGTCATGCCCCCCCAGGCTTCTAGCACACTGTGTCATGCCCCCCAGGCTTCCAGCACACTGTGTCATGCCCCCCCAGGCTTCCAGCACACTGTGTCCTGCCCCCCCAGGCTTCTAACACAGTGTGTCATGCCCCCCCAGGCTTCCAGCACACTGTGTCATGCCCCCCCAGGCTTCTAACACAGTGTGTCATGCCCCCCCAGGCTTCTAGCACACTGTGTCATGCCCCCCCAGGCTTCCAACACACTGTGTCATGCCCCCCCAGGCTTCTAGCACACTGTGTCATGCCCCCCCAGGCTTCCAACACACTGTGTCATGCCCCCCCAGGCTTCTAACACACTGTGTCATGCCCCCCCAGGCTTCTAACACAGTGTGTCAGGCCCCCCCAGGCTTCTAACACACTGTGTCATGCCCCCCCAGGCTTCTAGGACACTGTGTCATGGCCCCCCAGGCTTCTAGCACACTGTGTCATGCCCCCCCAGGCTTCTAGAACACTGTGTCATGCCCCCCCAGGCTTCTAGGACACTGTGTCATGCCCCCCCAGGCTTCTAGCATACTGTGTCATGCCCCCCCAGGCTTCTAGCACAGTGTGTCATGCCCCCCCCAGGCTTCTAGCACACTGTGTCATGCCCCCCCAGGCTTCTAACACACTGTGTCATGCCCCCCCAGGCTTCTAACACAGTGTGTCAGGCCCCCCCAGGCTTCTAACACACTGTGTCATGCCCCCCCAGGCTTCTAGGACACTGTGTCATGGCCCCCCAGGCTTCTAGCACACTGTGTCATGCCCCCCCAGGCTTCCAGCACACTGTGTCATGCCCCCCCAGGCTTCTAACACACTGTGTCATGCCCCCCCAGGCTTCCAGCACACTGTGTCATGCCCCCCCAGGCTTCTAACACAGTGTGTCATGCCCCCCCAGGCTTCTAACACACTGTGTCATGCCCCCCCAGGCTTCTAACACACTGTGTCATGCCCCCCCAGGCTTCCAGCACACTGTGTCATGCCCCCCCAGGCTTCTAACACAGTGTGTCATGCCCCCCCAGGCTTCTAACACACTGTGTCATGCCCCCCCAGGCTTCTAACACACTGTGTCATGCCCCCCCAGGCTTCCAGCACACTGTGTCATGCCCCCCCAGGCTTCTAGCACACTGTGTCATGCCCCCCCAGGCTTCCAGCACACTGTGTCATGCCCCCTCAGGCTTCCAGCACACTGTGTCATGACCCCCCAGGCTTCCAGCACACTGTGTCATGCCCCCCCAGGCTTCTAACACACTCTGTCGTGCCCCCCCAGGCTTCTAGCACACTGTGTCATGCCCCCCCAGGCTTCCAGCACACTGTGTCATGCCCCCCCAGGCTTCTAACACACTCTGTCGTGCCCCCCCAGGCTTCTAGCACACTGTGTCATGCCCCCCCAGGCTTCCAGCACACTGTGTCATGCCCCCTCAGGCTTCCAGCA
This sequence comes from Rhynchopus euleeides, assembly GCA_963210315.1. Lineage (NCBI taxonomy): Eukaryota > Euglenozoa > Diplonemea > Diplonemida > Diplonemidae > Rhynchopus > Rhynchopus euleeides. The sequence continues at coordinate 981,847 of OY723251.1, read as the reverse complement.
CACTGTGTCATGCCCCCCCAGGCTTCTAACACACTCTGTCGTGCCCCCCCAGGCTTCTAGCACACTGTGTCATGCCCCCCCAGGCTTCTAGCACACTGTGTCATGCCCCCCCTGGCTTCTAACACACTGTGTCATGCCCCCAGGTCGCCTTCCTCCCCCACTCCATCGCAGTCACTCAGTGGCTTTTCGGCGATCGCAGTGCTCCGTCCCTCCCGCTGCAACCAACTGAGGCTTCCGTCCCGTTGCCCGTCACCACCTCGAGGGAGGTATCCCGGGGTTTCGGCAGCGTCGTCCGGCCCGCCGTCGCCTCACGCCGCCGACCTCCGCCAGTTCCGCCACTCAGGAAGCACAGCTTTGACACCCGCGCCCTCGTCACACACAGCGGCGAAAGCCCCCACCGTCGGTGGCAGGCGTGCCAGGGGGTGCCTTCTGGCCCTCAGGGCATGCTACCCCACAGCCCCATCCCCCACCCCCATTCTTATGTTCTTCTTTAGGGGAGATGTCCTCGCAGTGGCTGTTTGGCCTGACGCGAGTCCCCGACACCGGAAACGAGCAACAACGCCCCCAAGGCAAGGTGGGCAAGAGGTATCACGAGGCGCTCAGCCTCACCCGGGGCACGGCCCGCAAGGATCTAGCCAGCCGACACCAGGCAGCGAAACGGCCCCGGGCAACACGCAAAAAAAAACACATCTCTACCGCGCCCCTGCGCTGTGCTCTTCCGTCTCGTTCGCACCCCCTTTACCCTTCATTCCCGTGCAGCTTCTCGCCTCGAGATGCAGCAGACACCCGTGAGCAGAGAAGGGAGTGTAGCAGTCCCTCGGTTCGCCCCCGGGTAGCAAAGTAAGCCCGTGCAGCCCTGTCGCCAGCTTTCCGGCGTAGTCGCCGCCGGTGTCCGCTGAGGTTCCACAGGAACGGCCGGCAGACAACTTCGTGACAGGCAGCCGCCCTCGTTCCTGTGCCAGAAGTCAACAAACGCGTCGGTGATCCGCTCCCGCTCCGCGGCAGCCCTTTCGGTGACCTCGAAGGTGTGCACCAGTTCCAACTGCGCCTCGCGTTGCAGCTGCCCGCCCAACTCCTTCCCCTCCCGTCGCCCAGTCAGTGGTCGATCGCCTCCCTCTCGCGTGCCGCCAGCTTTGGACCACACCCCGCTCGGCCCGCCTCGGCAGTTGTTGTCCCCAGTACGCGCGCCTCCCGGGTCGGGTTCGCGCCCACCCCCGCACGGGCGGCTCTCCGTGAGGGAGAGGTCCACCCTTTACCAGCCCCCTTGCGCATCGTTTTTTGAGCGCACGGGAACGCGCAGCACCCCCTGGCCATCGGCCAGTCGTCACCCCCCCGGCGCCCCACCGCCCCCCGCGTCCAGCGCAGGACAGCACATCCCCCTGCTGACACTTTTGCGCGGGGGGCCGCGCGAAGCGCGGCCCCGCGACCCCACCCCCACCCCGCGCGAAGCGCGGGGTGGGGGTGGGGGTTTAACCTTATCTTCCTTGGGGGTGCAGGACCTCCCCCAGGATTGACGAGTTGGGGGTATAGCTTGGCGGACGATGACGTGGTATCGACAGCGGCTCGCCCCCCCCGCCCTGAAATAGGCGCGTGAACTCTTACGCCACTTCGCACAGTGTGCATCATGTTCAAATGACACGCAGGAGCCAGTAGGCTGCCTTTCAAACGGGGTGCCTGTCCCTGCTGGACAGGGGGGGTCTGGGGGGCGGAGCCCCCCAGCCGCCGGAGGCCATGGGAGTGAACATTTATTCCTGGTGGGCACGGTTACTCACGGCATGGTCCCTCGGTGCCAGGCTGCGATGCCAGCACGCTAACCCAAATTGCAAAACGGCGGGCGCAGATCGGTGTGAATTGGGCTGCATCCTGGGTAGCCCGGACCCTACCCGATGTGACGATAAATTGTCGCGCAAGGACATGCCACAGGGGGGTCGAGCCCCCCAGCCGCCGTAGTGAACGTCTGTTCACAGGTTGACATGATTCGCGCCATGCCAAGCCCCTTACCAAATTCGGTGGGTCGTTGGGTCGATTGTTACGAAGAGCCCTGCCACCCACATGTGCAGGACACGCCCGCCCGACATGTGCATTGTACAGCACCACACCAACTTCCCGTACGGATTTGTCTGCAAGCCATCCCCGACCCAAATGCCTCCTGTCTCACCGAGTCTGGAAATGCTGCCGCACACACTGCCACACCTGAACCCTGCAGGGGCTGCCTGCCGTTGAGTGGCTCGTCGATCTGGCACAGGTCCTCCTGCAGCCACCTGATGCGCTCTTGCTTCGCAGAACTCGCCATCGTCACGCTTCTCCCTGACGCAGGCCTCCGCGAGCTGCTTCACCAGCTCCGCCTCCTCCGCGTCCCCCCGATGCAGCGACTGCGCGCGCTGGAGGGGGGCCCCGGATGGGAGGGCTAGGCGGTGCCGCATGGCTACACCTCGTGCAGGCTGCTGGATCGACGCAGCGGTCCCTGCAGCCGGATCGTCGCAAAACCCAGAGCTTGTGCGGCCAGGTGCAGGGCTGCGACCTGTCTCGACCTGCATCTCCGCCCAGGCCCGCCCAGTCCCGTAGCTCACGTGTTTCATCGCCTCGGGGATGAACCCCTCCGGAACTGGGTTCGTCCTCAGCCGTACGGCCTTGTCATACAGCGCCCGTCTCCTGTATCGCTTTCATGAGCCGCTCGCGAGGGGGTGAAGGTGTAGCGCCCCTCGACGGGGTGCTGGAGGATGGCCCTCAGGTCATCGGGCTCATCGCGGTGGTATTGACAACTTGAGGCCCCCTGTGGTTAAGCCCCCCCTTGCCAGACCCCCCAGGGGGGGCTTAAACACGGGGGATCCCAGGTAATAGCGTTGATGTCATGACCATGTCATGGGGTTCTTCGGGTGTCCCCATTCAGAAAACACCCGAAAAATATGACAACTTTGCTAAACTGGACCCAACTCCCCACACTCTTTTTTTTGCCATTTTTTCCATTTTTGGGCTCACTTTTTCTCACTTTTCTCACTCCAGAGCGAAGGCCCCCAGTGTGTTAGAAGCCTGGGGGGGCATGACACACAGTGTTAGAAGCCTGGGGGGGCATGACACACTGTGTTTGAAGCCTGGGGGGGCATGACACAGTGTGTTAGAAGCCTGGGGGGGCATGACACACTGTGTTAGAAGCCTGGGGGGGCATGACACACAGTGTTAGAAGCCTGGGGGGGCATGACACACTGTGTTTGAAGCCTGGGGGGGCATGACACAGTGTGTTAGAAGCCTGGGGGGGCATGACACAGTGTGTTAGAAGCCTGGGGGGGCATGACACAGTGTGCTGGAAGCCTGGGGGGGCATGACACAGTGTGCTAGAAGCCTGGGGGGGCATGACACAGTGTGCTAGAAGCCTGGGGGGGCATGACACAGTGTGTTAGAAGCCTGGGGGGGCATGACACAGTGTGTTAGAAGCCTGGGGGGGCATGACACACTGTGTTAGAAGCCTGGGGGGGCATGACACACAGTGTTAGAAGCCTGGGGGGGCATGACACACTGTGTTAGAAGCCTGGGGGGGCATGACACAGTGTGCTGGAAGCCTGGGGGGGCATGACACACAGTGTTAGAAGCCTGGGGGGGCATGACACACTGTGTTTGAAGCCTGGGGGGGCATGACACAGTGTGCTAGAAGCCTGGGGGGGCATGACACAGTGTGTTAGAAGCCTGGGGGGGCATGACACACAGTGTTAGAAGCCTGGGGGGGCATGGCACACTGTGTTTGAAGCCTGGGGGGGCATGACACAGTGTGTTAGAAGCCTGGGGGGGCATGACACAGTGTTAGAAGCCTGGGGGGGCATGACACAGTGTGTTAGAAGCCTGGGGGGGCATGACACACAGTGTTAGAAGCCTGGGGGGGCATGGCACACTGTGTTTGAAGCCTGGGGGGGCATGACACAGTGTGTTAGAAGCCTGGGGGGGCATGACACACTGTGTTAGAAGCCTGGGGGGGCATGACACAGTGTTAGAAGCCTGGGGGGGCATGACACAGTGTGTTAGAAGCCTGGGGGGGCATGACACACTGTGTTAGAAGCCTGGGGGGGCATGACACAGTGTGCTGGAAGCCTGGGGGGGCATGACACACAGTGTTAGAAGCCTGGGGGGGCATGACACACTGTGTTTGAAGCCTGGGGGGGCATGACACAGTGTGTTAGAAGCCTGGGGGGGCATGACACAGTGTGCTAGAAGCCTGGGGGGGCATGACACAGTGTGTTAGAAGCCTGGGGGGGCATGACACACTGTGTTTGAAGCCTGGGGGGGCATGACACACTGTGTTTGAAGCCTGGGGGGGCATGACACAGTGTGTTAGAAGCCTGGGGGGGCATGACACAGTGTGCTGGAAGCCTGGGGGGGCATGACACAGTGTGCTAGAAGCCTGGGGGGGCATGACACAGTGTGCTAGAAGCCTGGGGGGGCATGACACAGTGTGTTAGAAGCCTGGGGGGGCATGACACACAGTGTTAGAAGCCTGGGGGGGCATGACACACAGTGTTAGAAGCCTGGGGGGGCATGACACACTGTGTTTGAAGCCTGGGGGGGCATGACACAGTGTGTTCGAAGCCTGGGGGGGCATGACACACAGTGTTAGAAGCCTGGGGGGGCATGACACACTGTGTTTGAAGCCTGGGGGGGCATGACACAGTGTTAGAAGCCTGGGGGGGCATGACACAGTGTGTTAGAAGCCTGGGGGGGCATGACACACTGTGTTAGAAGCCTGGGGGGGCATGACACAGTGTGCTGGAAGCCTGGGGGGGCATGACACACAGTGTTAGAAGCCTGGGGGAGCATGACACACTGTGTTAGAAGCCTGGGGGGGCATGACACAGTGTGTTAGAAGCCTGGGGGGGCATGGCACAGTGTGCTGGAAGCCTGGGGGGGCATGACACAGTGTGCTAGAAGCCTGGGGGGGCATGACACAGTGTGCTAGAAGCCTGGGCGGGCATGACACAGTGTGCTAGAAGCCTGGGGGGGCATGACACAGTGTGTTAGAAGCCTGGGGGGGCATGACACACTGTGTTTGAAGCCTGGGGGGCATGACACAGTGTGTTAGAAGCCTGGGGGGGCATGACACACTGTGTTAGAAGCCTGGGGGGGCATGACACACAGTGTTAGAAGCCTGGGGGGGCATGACACACTGTGTTAGAAGCCTGGGGGGGCATGACACACAGTGTTAGAAGCCTGGGGGGGCATGACACACTGTGTTTGAAGCCTGGGGGGGCATGACACAGTGTGTTAGAAGCCTGGGGGGGCATGACACACTGTGTTAGAAGCCTGGGGGGGCATGACACAGTGTTAGAAGCCTGGGGGGGCATGACACACTGTGTTAGAAGCCTGGGGGGGCATGACACAGTGTGCTGGAAGCCTGGGGGGGCATGACACACAGTGTTAGAAGCCTGGGGGGGCATGACACAGTGTGCTGGAAGCCTGGGGGGGCATGACACAGTGTGCTAGAAGCCTGGGGGGGCATGACACACTGTGTTAGAAGCCTGGGGGGGCATGACACAGTGTGCTGGAAGCCTGGGGGGGCATGACACAGTGTGCTAGAAGCCTGGGGGGGCATGACACAGTGTGCTAGAAGCCTGGGGGGGCATGACACAGTGTGTTAGAAGCCTGGGGGGGCATGACACACTGTGTTTGAAGCCTGGGGGGCATGACACAGTGTGTTAGAAGCCTGGGGGGGCATGACACACTGTGTTAGAAGCCTGGGGGGGCATGACACACAGTGTTAGAAGCCTGGGGGGGCATGACACACTGTGTTAGAAGCCTGGGGGGGCATGACACAGTGTGCTGGAAGCCTGGGGGGGCATGACACACAGTGTTAGAAGCCTGGGGGGGCATGACACACTGTGTTTGAAGCCTGGGGGGGCATGACACAGTGTGTTAGAAGCCTGGGGGGGCATGACACACAGTGTTAGAAGCCTGGGGGGGCATGACACACTGTGTTAGAAGCCTGGGGGGGCATGACACAGTGTGCTGGAAGCCTGGGGGGGCATGACACACTGTGTTAGAAGCCTGGGGGGGCATGACACACTGTGTTTGAAGCCTGGGGGGGCATGACACACTGTGTTTGAAGCCTGGGGGGGCATGACACAGTGTGTTAGAAGCCTGGGGGGGCATGACACAGTGTGCTAGAAGCCTGGGGGGGCATGACACAGTGTGTTAGAAGCCTGGGGGGGCATGACACACAGTGTTAGAAGCCTGGGGGGGCATGACACAGTGTGTTAGAAGCCTGGGGGGGCATGACACAGTGTGTTAGAAGCCTGGGGGGGCATGACACACTGTGTTAGAAGCCTGGGGGGGCATGACACACAGTGTTAGAAGCCTGGGGGGGCATGACACACTGTGTTTGAAGCCTGGGGGGGCATGACACAGTGTGTTAGAAGCCTGGGGGGGCATGACACAGTGTACTGGAAGCCTGGGGGGGCATGACACAGTGTGCTAGAAGCCTGGGGGGGCATGACACAGTGTGTTAGAAGCCTGGGGGGGCATGACACACTGTGTTAGAAGCCTGGGGGGGCATGACACAGTGTGTTAGAAGCCTGGGGGGGCATGCCACACAGTGTTAGAAGCCTGGGGGGGCATGACACAGTGTGCTGGAAGCCTGGGGGGGCATGACACACTGTGTTAGAAGCCTGGGGGGGCATGACACACTGTGTTAGAAGCCTGGGGGGGCATGACACAGTGTGCTGGAAGCCTGGGGGGGCATGACACAGTGTGCTAGAAGCCTGGGGGGGCATGACACACTGTGTTAGAAGCCTGGGGGGGCATGACACAGTGTGTAAGGACCACGTGGGAGTATGTCACTTTGGAGCCAGTTTTGTGTGGCACCCAATTTTTTGACCTCTGCCAGAAATTTTTTTTCGAGATTTTTCGCAAATTTTGCATTGTCCCCAACACCCCTGTGTCACGGGACCTTCGCTCTGTGTCAGTGACACACAGTGACACAGAGCGAAGGCCTGGCGGCGTTTTTGCCGATTTCGCCTAAGGTGAAAAAAACCGCCTGTGTGACACACTGACACAATTTGACACAGTTTGACACAGAGCGAAGGCCCCCAGTGCAATCCTTCAGCACCTCCCCCTTATATTTTTAGGTTTTCTTGACCCAATGGTCGAAATCTGCGACATAGTGGAAATCCCGGGGACATGTCGAATTCGAAAATTTTGGGTCAAAAAACCCCAGGGGTCCCTTTGGTTTCACCCCCTGCTGGGGGGCCTGGTGGGCGTTCAGGTGAGCTGAGACCCTTCGGGTTCTGACAGAGTGCAGCAATGGTAATCAACCGTCGTGAACGTACTTTCGTGCCGGCATGGCTATCCATGGGTACCGTGGCATGTCGCCGCATCCGTTCCGATCAACAAGTGCCAGAGGCAAATCAGGAGTCCTGGTACAGTGCAGGCACCTGCGCTGCAGATACCCAAGGAACTGTTGTGCACAAAAATGCACACGCAAAGACATCAACTGACTGAGGCAATGCAACTCGCAGCCTATCGATTCGATTCGGGGCACCAAGCCTCACGAGCTGGTCACGCGATACCACGTTACTCTGCGTGGCATATTCCATGCAGCCGAAATGGCTTGGGCAGCAGTGCACAGAGGAACTTCTGCTGCACTGCGACAGGACAACCCAAGCACGTGCCGCGTACATCCGGAGGTGAAGTTGGATGAGGGAGATCAGTGGCTTCTGGGAGGAAGAGGGCGACCGCGTCCACATCGCGGATAGCACACTCAACACACGAGCGGGCGTTGCATGAAATCCCCCATGTGGAAACAGGGGAAATCGGCCTTTTAGGGGGTCCTGATCAGGAATAAAAATTTTCACACATATTTTTCGACTTCCTGAGGCCAAAAACCGGTGTTCCTGGACCCAGATGTGACATCTGGATGACATAATAAAAATCCAGAGTGCCTTACAGGCGTGTATCTATTTCACGGAATGAAAATAGGAATTTGGGGAAAAAATATTTTTTTGCACTATTTTTTTGCACTTTTTTCCTTTGGATTTTATTGTGACCCTACTTGGTATTGGCAGAATTTTTTTATGTTCCCGGTCTTGGATGTGCTCAAACATTCAAAAGAACACATTTTCCGTGGCCAAAAATTTTTTTGCACCCGGAGGTGGGGATGGGGGTGGTGGTCACTACTTTTTTGCACCATTTTCCTTTGGGTTTTATTGTGACCCTACTTGGCATTGGCAGAATTCTTTTATGTTCCCGGTCTTGGATGTGCTCAAACAGTCAAAAGAACACATTTTCCGGGTGCAAAAAAATGTTGCACCTGGGGGGTGGAGAGGGGGGTCGGAGGGCGGTGGTGTGAGAGGCTTGCTCTCGAGCTCAAACCAACAGATGTTCACTACCGTGGCCTCCGGCGGCTGGGGGGCTCCGCCCCCCAGACCCCCCTGTGGCGTGTCTTTGCGCGACAATTTATCGTCCCCCCATGCGACATGTGCTATCTGTCAGTTGTGTTGTACTTGAGCGTATGCGACTATGGAGCCAGGCCAACAGACGTTCGCTACCGTGGCCTCCGGCGGCTGGGGGGCTCCGCCCCCCACACCCCCCTGTGGCATGTGCCTGGTCTTGGAGCCAAGCCCTTGCGCGTACGGGGCTGCGGCATGTCGGTTCCAGCACCCTCGCGGGAGGCTGGGCCCGAGCACTGATCTCTAAGAGACGAACCACCTTGCGAATGCGATCGGGTTTGCGGGCTTGCGGCCATGACATCTCGAAAGGGTCGTCGTGGGCCCGTGATCATGTTTCGGGTTCGACTTGGTGGGCATCCGTGGCGATTCGCGGAACCACGTGTATGTGTGCGAGGAAGCAAAGAGATAACACACCAGGAGCCACGCAGCACCAGGTCGACCTGGATCTGATCGAGCTCAGGGGGAAGGAAGCACAGTCACCAAAGTGATATCACCGCCGGCCTCAACCACCAAACTGCAACCGCAGAAGTTCCGCTATTCTCACAAGGGAAGGCGCCCTGGGATGTAGCAGTGATTTGTGTGCAGCGCCATCAAGTGACACTGACCGCCTTGAACAGAGAGGTAGTGTACAGATGGCGATCAGTGAGAGGGCGTGCTGTGTCCTTCCACTTCCCCATCTACCTCCATTCGTTCACCGTTGTTGATAGCGATTTTTTCGCCATTTTTTCGAATCGTATGCATCGGTCAGGCCGAGTGAATCAAAATAGCGCAAAAATCACACCAAAATCTGTGTCTGAGGCACAGAAATCGTGCAAAAAAGCACCCAAAAAAAGTGCAAAAAAACCAAAATAGGATTTCGAAAATCGGCCAAAATACCCCCAAAATAGAGCCACACCTGGTGCCTTAGAGGCGAGCGGGACATTTTTTTGGGGATCGTGTCTGGGGACCCCCTATTTTGGGGGATTTCCCGTAGGTGGAAAATGTCGATTTTCCAATTTTAAATCACTCTGGGGGCACCTGCGGGGCCATATTTTGCATTTTCAGACAGGGGACCTATACCCTACAAACCCGATTTTCGGGTTTTTTGACCATTTTTTGCCTTGTGCGAAAATGTGATATTTTTTGGACAAAATTCCAGGCACAGGGTTTTATGAAATCCTGAGAAAGGGAGGCAGCCTCGCTAGGCAGGGGTGAGGCGCGCGATGCTGTGGGGAGCCACCAACGATTTCTTAAGCTACAGTTTCTGTACTTCATTGGTATACACACTCGCGCTCCCCCCCCCCCCCTGGTCGGTTGGGTCGGTTGGGTTCTCCCCTCCCCTTTCAAAAACCCCTCCCTCTCCCTCCTCTCCCCCATCCCTTTTCCCCTTTCCAAACTTCTTCTTGAACTTGCGGGCGGGCAGAGTCGGGAGGGCTGGTTGGGCTAATAGCGTATCCCCAAACAAAAAACCACTCCCCCTGGGGCCACTTGTCCCTCGGGCTCTGTTCCCCTTCCCTTCCCAGTCCCCCCCTTCCCACCCCCGACGCACGCGAGCGCGAGTCGTGATGGAGGCGCGAGATGCGCCCGGCCGTGGGCACGCGAGGAGGCGAGGGCAGTGGGCCCTCATGGCGCTGCTGGTGGCGGCGCTCACGCCCCCAGCGGGAGAGCAGCCCGGGCCGCCCCCGGTAGCGAGGGAGACGGGGGGGTCGCAGCCCCCCACACGAGTGCAGCCCGGGCCGCCCCCGGTAGCGGCAGCGGCGCGGGGGTCGCAACCCCCCGCACGTGGGCAGCCCGGGTCGCCCCCGGTAGCGGCGGGAGCAGCGGCAGCAACGGCTGCGGCGGCGGCGGCAGCACCGGGACAGGCGGAGCCGGGGGAGGGCGGGGCCCACACGGGCCCCCCCCCAACAACAGCACACCGGTCTGACCCACCGGCTTCATGCACCCCCCAACGGCACTCCCCGACGGCTGCGGAAGGGCCGCGGCCCCCCCCCGAGCAGGCAGCGGCGGTCACCGCTGCAGAGACCACGCCCGCAGGGCCTCTGGAGCGGCGGAAGCCGCTTAGCCGCCCCCGCGGGGCCAAGTACGGCGCCCCCGGCGTGATAGCTGACAGGGGGGGACGAGATGGGCTCTGCCCGCGTTGTGGGGGATGGTGGGAGGGAGTGTCGTGTGGTCCCCCCCCCGTCCCGGGTTCCCCCCTCCCAGCTTATGTCTTTCCACCCCCCTCCCCCGAGCTCCCCCCCCTGGGCGGGTACTGGGGGGTTGGCTGGGTAAGGGCGACTCTTGGGTGGGCGGTGGTGGTGGCGGGGACGCTGGGCTGGAGCTGGTGGCCGGCTGTATTTGCCCTGAGTCGGTGCCGGGCGCGAGGCTGGTGGGCAGTCGGGCGGAGACGGGCGACGAGGCTGATGCACAGTGTGTGGGGGCAGTCGAAAGCGTGGAGAGCAGCGGTGGTGGGAGGGTGCTGCTGGGTGGTGGCGGGCGGGGTGGAACGCGCCTGGGCCTCGTCAGCTGCTGCGTGCTGGGGGTTCGTCTTCGTCTGGGAGCCTAGGTGGGTCGCACTACAGGGAGAGACGGCCTGGGCCTGGTGGTGGGGGTTGGGGGTCCTGCCCGTACTGCTGGCTGCGGGGCTGTCCCCATCAAGAGCGGCGCGGGGCATTTCCTGGGCCCTAGGGCGGGTGAGCCGGGTGGTGCGCTGGCTGAGGGTGTCGGGCAGGGCGGCGGGTGTGCTCCCGGGGTTCACGGAGGCGTGCGGGCTGGCGGCGGGCCTGGGCGGGGCGGCCGTGATCGCCGCCGGCGCGCTCTGGGTTGAGGTCCTATCTGCGAGCGATCTACGGGCAGGAGTGGTGGCGGCGTCCGCATACGGGCTGGCGACGGGCGGGTGGGTGCTGGTGGGCTCGGCGATGGTACGGCAGCGCCGCCTGGCCAACCGACGCGGCTGGCTCCCTCGCTGGTCGTGGAGGGCCCGCAGGCGATCCCGATGGGTGGCCCGCAGGCCGCGCCTGGAGGTTCTCCTGCCTGCCTCCGTCCGCCGCTCGGAGGACCGGATCGGCGCCGGGCTGGACGCGCTGCGTCGGGTGAGTCGGGCGGAGCGAGTGGCAGAGGTGTTGCCGGTCCTGGCGTCGGCGGGGGCCCTGTCGGGCGGGGTCTGGGGGCTGGGGTTCCTGTCGCTCGCGTGTCTCGTCTGGGCTGGGGTGGAGGTGGCCGTGACGGCAGCGCGGCTGCGGGAGTCGGAGATGCGGGACGCGGTGACCCTGGACTTGTGGCGCTCCGTACAGCCCATGAGACGGACCCGCCTCCTGTGCGCAACGTCAGAGCGCCCCCCGCTCTTCCTCGGCCCGCGCGACCTGTGCGGTGGGGACCTGGAGATGGAGGAGGACTGGACTGGGGTGGACGAGGTCCTGTCGCAGTTCGGGGGGTCCAGGGTGCCGAATCAGGCGACAGGGGACTGCCTCTTCGCGGCACTCACGCCCACGGCCGCCCTCCCCTCCCACGACGACATAGTGGGCATGCGCTCCGAGCTGTCCCGGCGTGCAGGGGACGCCTCGGTGAAACCTCAACTGCTTCACTTGTTAGGGGACGCCAGGCGGGTCGAGGAGTATCGGGCGGGCCTGGCTGGTGCGGCGCATGGGGACCACCTCGCGCTGCACCTGGCGGCGGGAGCGTGGGACTTGTCAGTGGTGGTGGTGCAGGAGGGCAGGGGTCAGGCAATCCGTGTGGACCCGCGGCGCCCTAAGAAGCAGGGGCCAGCCCCCGCAGATGTCAGGGTGGTGGCTCTCTCTGGCAACCACTACGAGGGAGTGGCCATGCCCCTTGCCCGACGCAGGGCCCTTCGAGAGAGCGCGGCGCCGGCCCACCTCAGCCCAGCCACGTGTCGAGACGCCTGCCCGGCGGCCCTAGGGGAGGGTGCCCAGGAGGCAGAAGGGGCGGGCCTGGGGGATGTGCGTCGCCGCTGGTTCTGCCCCCTCACGGCCTGCGCGGGCTCGGCTCTCCACCGGCATACGCCGTATTCGTCCAAGGAGACGCTCCGCAAGCACGCCCAGGCGCACGCAGACCAGGGTGAGGAGTTCCCGCCGAGCGCGCTTCGTCTGCTGGGCATGAAGAAGTGCATGTGGTGCTCGAAGGTAATGAGCACCTCCTTGGACTCCTGCGTGAAGTGCCGCCCACGTGGCGCGACCCCTGTGGTGCCGAACAGGCGCGCACCCTCTGCGGCGGAGGCAGCGGATGCGGGTCGCCTCCCTCCCCTTGAGAGCATCCACACGGAGCGAGTGGGGGTGTCGCTGTCGGTCCCCGGGGCGATCCTCCGCCCGGCGGCGGTAGCCTATAGCCAGGCCCTGTGGGATGTCGCAGCGAATAGTTCGAGCACCACGGCGTGGCTCCGCCTCCTCTTGGTGCCCAAAACCCTCTTCCGCACCTACCGTGGAGGGAAGAAGAAGCAGCTGCTGGCGAAGCGGGCCCGGGAGGAGGCGATCATCCTCTGGCGGGAAGGACGCGCGTCGGAGCTCTGGCGCCGGGCCCGGACGGAAGCCCCGGGCCCGGGACGGGTGGAGGCTGCCCCCACATGGGAGGAGACGGAGGAAGCGGTGGTGCAAGCGGCGAGACAAGGGCGGTATTCGGCGGCGATGGCGCGCACCAGGAGCGCCGGCCTGGCGCCTGCCACCCCTGCCACGAAAGCGAAGCTCCTAGCAATGCACCCGGAAGCGGACAGCCCAGCCATCTCCGCGGCGACGCGGGTAGTGCCCGCGGATGCCACCCCCGCCGAGGTGTTTAAAGCGCTGAAGGGGTTACCGAGGGGCACGGGCGCCGGCCCCTCAGGCCTGAGGGCGGACCACCTCCGGGAGCTCGTCCAGGTGGAGGGAGTGGATGTGCTTCCGGCCCTCACGGCGGTGGTGAATGTCCTGCGCAGAGGCGAGGCCCCCCCGCAGCTGGCCCGGCACATCGCGGGCGCGTCTCTGGTCGCGCTCCCCAAGCCAGACGCGGGGATCCGCCCGATCGCGGTTGGGGAGACCCTCCGCCGCCTGGTGGCCAAAACCCTCACCGCAGACGTCAGGGAACAGGCTGGGAAGCTCCTCCTGAAGGGGAGGCAAGTAGGAGTGGCGGTGGACGGCGGACTGGAGGCGGCCACGGCGGTCGTGAAGGACTTCGCGGCGCGCAACAGGGGGGCGGACAAGGTCCTGCTGAAGATCGACTATGCCAACGCCTTTAACATGGTTAACAGGCAGGCGTTCATCGATGCTGTCAGGCGGGACCTCCCGGAGCTGTCGGCGTGGGTCGAGTGGTGCTACGCGTCGCCCTCAGCCCTGATATACCGTGGCGAAGTGCTCGAATCGCAGAGGGGGGTACAGCAGGGGGACCCCCTCGGGCCGCTCCTGTTCTCCCTGGCCATCCGCCAGCTGACCGAGGACCTAGGCAAGCTGCCGGGGGTGGAGGGCAGCGTGTGGTACTTGGACGATGGCACGCTGATGGGCTCCCCCGGGGCGGTCGGCCACGCGTTCGCGATCCTCGAGCGGCGGAGCGCGGAGCTGGGCCTGGTGGTGGCACGCCGCAAATGCGAAGTGATCTCGCTGAATGGGCACTCGGTGGAGGGCCTCCGGGGAGCGGGCCTTGATGTAGCCGCGACGGAAAAGGAGCGCGCGACTCGCATGGACCTCCTCCACCACAACTTCGAGTTCCTCGGGGCTCCGGTGGGGGATGCGGAATTCTGCGAGCGGGTGATGGATACAAAACTGAGAGAGAAGTTCATCCCAAACCTGCGCCAGCTTCACCACCTCCAAGACGCGCAAGTGGCCATGACCCTCCTGCGACACTGTGAAGGCTTCTGCAAGCTGGTCTTCCAGATGCGCGCAATTGGGTACGCCGGGAGAGAATACCTTCGCCAGTATGACAAGGAAATCGGGATGGTGCTGGCATCTGTGCTCGGGGACAGGGACGGGACCCTCCCTGACGATGCGCGAGACCAGGCGGCCCTGCCCGTCAGGCTAGGGGGTATGGGCATTCGGAGGTCGGAGGACCACATCACCGCTGCGGCTTTGGCGGCGGCTAGCTCCTTCTTCCCCCTATGTGTGCAGCTGGACAGCGGATATCGTTGGGATGCGGATGCGTGGCGCGTGGCAGCGACCGCCCACAACGAGCTGGTGGCGGAGGCGGACTGGGTGGACCCTCACAAGCGCCCGGGCGAGCCCCTCCGCCAGCGCGACCTATCCCTGGCGATCATCAGCCGGCAGCACGAGACCCTACTGGCGGAGGCTGACGTGCTGAGTAAAGGGCGTCAGTTGTCCGCGTCCCTCCCAGGCGCAGGGGCGTGGGTGACGGTGACGCCAGAACAACAGTTTGCGATGGGGAGGGAGGAGTACCAAGTGGCGGCTCGCCTGCGCCTGGGCCTCGTCGTCTTCGCCCCTGGGTCGCGGTGCCACGAGTGCGGGGACGCCATGGACGTCTTGGGCGCCCATGTGTTCAGCTGCCAGGCATCGGCGGACCGCATCAAGCGCCACGACGCGGTGAAGCTCGGGGTGCTGGGGCTGGCGCGGGACGCGGGACTCGGCCCCCAGCTGGAGCCCAACCACCTCCTCTTGGGCGGGGGCAAGCCGGCTGACGTGTTCCTCCCGTGCGGCATAGGTGAGTCGCGGGGCCGGGCGATCGACGTGACCGTGTGGTCGACGTGCGCGGAGTCTGCGAGGCAGGGTGCGGCGAGAGCGCGGGGGTACACCGCGTCGCGGGCTGAAGCATCCAAGCATCGCAAGCACGGGGCGCGGTGTCAGGAGGTTGAGATCGCCTTCTCCGCGTTCGCCCTGGAGCAGTCGGGCGGGATGGGTCCGGAGGCCGTGCGGCTCTTCAGGCACTTGGTCAGCTTCGCGGTGGACCACAAGCTGGGGGACAGGGCCGAGCTCACTCGTTCCTGGGCGGCGCGGATAGTGGTGCCGTTGATGCGGGCGGTGGGGCGGTCGTCGCTCCGCAGGGGGGCGCTGTGCACGGACCTGCGCTCTGGTCAGACTCGGGAGCGGGTCTTGCCGGATCCGCTGGTGGGCGTGGAGCCGGACTACTTCTTCGCGCCTGACACGGACCTGGCCCCCGCGCCACACTTCGACGGGCACATGGACGCGGAGGATTTCATGTGTGACCCGGATGACGCGGCGGGCCCCGAGGAGCCGACCCCTGAACCCGAACCTGCCCCTCCCCGCCGCCCACGCCCGCCGCCTCCCCCCGCGGAGGGGGACCTCCCGCAGCCGGCGGGTGGGGTGGCGGCTGACCCCCTGGCCCAATTGCTGGAGTGGCGCGGCCAGACGGACGGGAGGCTGAGCTTGTCGTCCCTGCAGCAGCAGGCGCGGCTGGGCCTGGTCGAGCCGGACGGGTGGTCGTTCCGGGTGGGGGACTGTGCTTTTGATGCGTTCGCCACGCTGGGTGCCCGATCGGTGAAGCAATCCAGCGGGTGGCTGCGCCAAGAGGCAGTCCGCAGGGCGATGCGCGACCCGGACCTCCGGATGCGGGTGGAGGAGGGTCCGAACCAGTGGGCCGAGCAGATGATGCGCGCAGGGAGCGACGACGTGCGCACCTGGGCGGACTTCATCGCCCTGGCGGCGGCTGCGCGCGTGACCAGATGCGTCGTCCTCGTGCTCATCGACAACCACCAGCCGATGCTTCTGTCCCCAGTAGGTGCGGGTGCAGTGGTGGACGCCCACTGTCTGCGGAGGACGGGGGGGCAACATGGGCACTACGTGCCCCTAGTTATGCCGGAGCCCATGCGTCAGCACCTGGCGGGTCTTCCCCCGAAGCCGATGGCAGCGGATGTCACGGGGTGCGATGGTGATAGTCCCATGCAGATGGTGCGTCAGGGGGGCTCGGCGGGCCAGGTGGAGGAGTGCGAGAAGTGCCGCCGCCCGTTCGACCGCTCCGCGAGGCATCACGCGTGTGGCAGATGCTGGCGCAAAGTGTGCGCGTCGTGCGCAGTGCGGGGTGAGCGGTGCCCAGGCTACATTGACCGGGTGGCGGTGGATGTCGACGCTCCAGACCCTGCGGAGCAACCCGCGGTCACCCCGGATCTGCGGGAGGTCCTGGAGTCCGCCCGGGCGCGCCCCCGCCGGCGGAAGCCCATCCCGAGCCGCATGCACGACACGCCGATGGGGCCCAGGCAGCCGAGTGCCCCGCACGACTCGTCGGGGGCTGCGCACCATCCAACGCGGGTGAAGGAGGAAGTGGCGGAGGAGCCGGTCGCTCCCGGCCAGGACGTGGAGATGCACCAGGGCGGAGGCTCCCAAACCTCAAACACAGCCCCCTCTGGTGCGCCCTCCGCGACCCACGGCCACAGCGTGCCCCCGGCGGAGAGTGCCTCCCGGGCTGCCCCAGCCCCCATGCAGGGGCAGGCCCAACATGCAGAGTGCCCGCCGTCGGGGTCGGGGGCCACAGAGAACCACCAGGGCGGAGGCTCCCAAACCTCAAACACAGCCCCCTCTGGTGTGCCCTCTGCGGCTCCGGTCACGGCGGCAGGCGCCCAGCCGTCTGGCCCCGCTCAGGCCGCGCGGCGCCGCCAGGGCGGAGGCTCCCACACCTTCAACACAGCCCCCTCTGGCACCTCTGGCGGAACAGCCCCCGGTGGGGCTGGCGGGATCCAGGGGGTTGCTGCGACGATGATGCGCAACGCCGCGCAGGCCCGCCGGGACGGGCAGCGCCGCAGCCGGACGGCCGCGTCCTCGAGACGCCTGGAGGAGCTGCGTCAGGGTGACGCGGCGGGCCCCATGGAGTTCGACGACGACCCGGCGAACGTGTGGGAGCCCGAGGACGACCTCCAGGCCATCGACGCCTACGGGGACGACGAGACGCCCGCGGCGAACATCCCCGCTCTGCAGGAGCTTGCGGCGTCCCGTGTCTGGGCCGAGGGGGTGGTAGCGCGGGCCCGCGGCATGGCCCCCTGCGTCTCGATGGGAGGAGCCATCCCCCGCACCGTCGAGGCGTGGAGGCACTGCTTCCACCCCAGCTATGGCCTTTGCCCCCTCTCGCCCAGGGTGGCAGGTGACGTAGCGGCGGAGTGGCTGCAGGCGCGCATCCTGCAAGGGGGCGCGCAGGCCGAGCCCGGGAACCAGACGAGGGAGCCGGGGGTCAGCCTGCGCGTCTACATGCGCAAGCTGCAGACGGAGGTGGAGCGGGGCGAGTAGGCGGAGCAGCGTCCCCACCCCCACCACCCCCCCCCCCCCCCCGGGACCTTCCCCCCCCCCCCCTTTCATAGATGTGTGCAGGTGGCCGTTGTGAATGGTTAGACAGGGGCTGGCCACCCCCTCCCCCGGGCTCTGCACAGCAGGTCTGGGTTAGAAACAACATAACCCCCCCCCCCTTCCTCCCCTCCC